>MU269982.1:9579473-10179473 GCA_021432705.1 Caranx ignobilis
TTGGCAATGTTGAGAGCGTTGGTCACCACGCGGCCTTGGATCACAGCAAGCATGACGCCCTTGCCAATAAGAGACTTGACAGTGGCGAACCACAGCCAGGGTTTGGCGTGGTCTGAATGCCGCCGGCTGAGCTGGATCTCTGGCATGCGCTCAAAGGACAGGAAGGCCCGAGACTGACGAGTCACCTCCTGCTGGACACCTGAGATAGACTGGTGACGAGAGAAAGAAGGGAAGTATTGTTTGACTTAATTAGATGCTCACTGTTAAAGACATGATTAAGATATTACGAAAAACACTGCAAAAACACTCTAGTAAAAAAAAAAACACAGCATGATAATACAGACTAAAATTGAAAAATGTGTAGCTTGGGTACCTTCTCTTCTACATTTCATGTCTTATATCTTAGATTTATGAATATTAAGGCTGAATTTGCAGTCCTTGCAGCCTTGTTTTGAGAAATTTAAGACAGTGATATTCATAACACTGTCTCTCAACAATGATGAATTACTTTTTGTTAAGTTGCTATAGTGTTCAGTGGTTCCCAGCTTTTTATGTTGATGCTGCAGACTGAATCAAGATGAAGATAACTAATACACATTCAGCAAGTCATGTTGCTGCCCTGTCCTAATAACACACATTCTGGGCCCAGGGAACTTCTGGAGTAGGCAAAGTGGTGAAGAGTATGGTGCACTGCGAAATTAAGAAACCAAGCAAATATACAAAGCACAAACAAATTCAGAGAAAATCTATATCAATTTGACAAAGCATTTGCTGCAAATATTTACAACATCCCCTCTTATCATCCCCTCTCCCTATTGAAATGAAGTAAAAAAACAACAACAACAACAAAACAAACAAAAAAACAAAAAAAACAATAAAAAAGTAATGAACCTTCCTGGTCACGAGGTATTGAATAATAAATGCTTACCAGCCAGGCTCATCACTTTTTAGTGCTCCCCAGAAAAAACTTCTGTTGTGTTGTGAGTACATAAATTGTCAAATTGATTTAGAGGTTCTCTGAATTTGTTTGTCTTTTGTCTAATTTGCATGTGTTTTCTTAAGCGGCAGTGTGCTGAGCCCCTCAGGGCCACCGTAGAAAAGCTGAATCAGTGGCTGAACATATGACTAATGACCGCTAAGGATCGTGTTCACAACACTGTCATTTTGTTTAGCTCATTTTAGTTCATTTATTATCTTGTAATTTCATCTAGGATCTGTTGTTGCTTTGTTTTTTCCAATATCTGTTGGAATTCGAAAGACTAAACCACTTTCCAATGAATGGGAGGGTGTACCTGCTGTATGTAAATTGCATTTTGCTTCTGTTTACAAATGAACAAGAGGGAAGCTTCTGCAGAACAACACTGCACTGACGCACTGACAAAATGGTGCAATATTCACTGTTACACACAGTTAGTGCGTGTACGTGTGTGGCTTTGACAGATCAACACCCCTGTGGTTTGTGAACTTTGTTGTTCCAACTGCACAAATCAGCCCAGTATCCGTTCACACTTGAGCCAACACTGTCACTCAGTCCAAGTCTCTTGTTTCCAACCTCATTTTCACTGATGTTCCCTCAGTTCCTCTCTGAAGCTGCCACATCTATTCTCGTCTTCATTAGTCAGTGTTCAGACCGGAGTCTTTTATTTCTCAGAGTTTCAGTGCACTCTCTATGTCTTTGTGTGGAAGTGTGACTTCCTCACAACCTGTCCACCCAACACGTGTATAAATAGCCACAATAACTTAGTGAGAGGGAGAAAAGAGGATGGGGCAGAGCTGGCAGCTTTAAACCAAGAAGGGTATGAATGATTGGTTTGGCTGGATGACTCTTTATTGTCTTCTCTGCTCATTTCCTCTGTCATTATTCTCACTCCATTTCCTTCTACATTTCCTCTTTCCCCTCCATTTCCTGACTGCATTTTTCCGATGAATGTCAGGTTGTGTCTTGATTTCCTTGCCTTCCTGCTTCTCACTGTTGATTTCTCACAACACCTGCTTATTTCCTTCTCAATTTTCACTTTGTAGTTTTCAGCTTGATTTTCTGAAAGTCTGATGTCCATGAATTTCTTATCCAGTTCATATCTTTTTCTTCTTTACTGTATTTTTATTTTGCTCATAAAAACAATCTTTTGCTTTTTCTCTCCTAAATGGTAATTGTTATACCTGTCAGTGCCTATTTAAACATGACTGTATTCTAAGTATCACAGGAACAAAACAACAAATCATCTTTTAGCTATTGCTGATGGATTAATTGTTCAATGCTACTATCGCAGTACTTTATATACATACAGGCAGGTCATCCCACAGCTGGCTCTTCTTCATCTCCAGTGATGGCTGCGTCAGGTCAAATTTAGGAATAGGGAATCCTGGGATTGCGTTGTGGAGATGGAAGCCAAATGTGACCAACCAGATATTGACATCTACATAAACAGAGAACAGTGGGAAGAGACAGAGAGGTGAGCTCCAGAGACACCAGATAAACACACTGTACTAATAACTACTGTGCCTTTGCGTAGTTCTTGTAACAATCCTACACAAGTGTTACCTCACATTGTTGCAGCTTATTTCTTTCAATTACTACCAGCCAAAATCTCTATGACCCAAACGTCGGGTCACTTCAAGTCTCTATTATGGGTTTATGTTCCACCTGGCAGATGGAAAATAAAATACCTTGGCACGTGTTGTGCCTCTCTCACCCTGCTGTTCACTTCAACTCAATTCAGCTTTCAGTGTTGGGCATAGAAGCAAAAGCAATAAACTGTGCTGGACAACAGCAGACTCTGGTATAGTTAATTTTCATTATAATAGCATGTGGGGATTCATAAAACCTCCCACTTCATCATTCAGACTGATGTCATAAACATCTAGTTTCAGATTCCATTAACTAAGAGTAATACAATACTGCAATAAAAAATTAGACCACTCATATTTTGTAACCCCCAAACTATAGTGGAAACATTAAAAACTTCTACTTTGGTTTCTTCTCTTTCTTCTTGTTACCTGTGACATATTCTTTGACCTGGTGGATCTTGCTGATTGGATTGTTGCCTCGGAACATGTAGAGGTTGAAGGGTTGGGGATCTTTACCCACACGTGTCCACGTGCTGATGTCAGGAGTGGTCCACCTTTATAACAAACACGCTCGGGTCAGATGTGACATTAATTAAGCAGGAACAGCATGAGTACACAGAATCACATCACGTCTGGACTGAAAATGAGTGACTAGATGACAGATTTCCTACCTCCCAGCAGGGATATCATAGTCCCTGTCTCCGAAATGCAGCAGTCTTGTCAGAGGATCATACAGGCCGCCATGAAAACCAATTACCAGCACAAAGTCTGGGTTGGAATCAAAGTAAACCTCGCCATATGCCGTGTACTGCACCTACACAAACACAAACAGAAATGTATGATCTGATATGGACACACAAAACTGTTGTGCTGAATCAAATTAAACACAATGAACTTCCTTCCTTTGCTCACATACCTGTTTAAGCAACAGTCCACTGCTGCTGAAGACAGCCAGTGGTGTCCCAGTGTTATCACACGCAATATAAAACTCCTCTCCACTGCTGATCTCCATAGCAAACACATGGCCCTGTGCAACAATAAACATAATGAGTATAATAATAATTACGATGTGGAACTGTATTCTTCAACTCCACGTGTAATAACAGGAAGGCTATAAATAATGATGTCACTTTTATCATTGTGGGTCTTGCTGGAACTGATTTACTAACAATCCTCATCACAACAAAATGAGTTCATCTGTCACTACCGGTTCCTTAACCTGATTTTGTAACAGTATTTTGTGGGATCCCACCCTCCTCTCTGATTGGGAGGCTGTACATTAATCATGTTTATCCAGTGATTAGTGGAGAGGAACCTCCTCCGCACAGGCTATGATCATTAATCAGAAGATGCGAGTGAAAATCAAAAGTGGCTCATGAACACCTCTGTCAGGAGAAAGCATGATTCCTTCAATGTGTTTGATGAAAAAAAAAAAACACATTATTTTTCTTATTTTACTTGTATAATTAAACCAAATACAGGATGTTAGCTGTGACATCATCATTTCAAAGGACTTTTCCAGTACAGGTACAGTACCTGTAGATCGTAGTAAAAGGATGTGATCTCTGAGCTGGAATGGTTATAGACGTGGGTGATCCTGGTGGGGTAGTTCAGGTCAGCATAGAAAAACTGCAGGTGTTGGCCCAGACTGTTTCTAGATGCCACGCGTCGACCCAGACCGTCGTAACGGTACTGGATGGTCCAGCTGGCTGCTTTACTGTAGACACGAACTAGAAGACCTGAATTACACATGATAAAGAGGAAATAAATGATATAGAGAATTAAAGTTAGAAAACACTCATATGCTATAATATAAAATTTCAGCACTTGGTGGTATTAAAGGTCCATGTGTGGTTAAACGATGTCAAATTAAGGTTAAGGCTCTGCCTCATTACAGTTTTCATTTTCATTTTTCATTATTCATTTCAATGGAATCACCCCAATCACAGGGGTAAAGTAAATTGATGCAAGTTCAACTTTGGTGAACTTTGACACATGTTAATGCTGTTGATCAACCGCAAACCATCTTGAAAGCGTTGACAAGATGTTATAGCTTGTTAGCATCCAGTCTTTAATTCTCACTCACTGGGATCTGCTACTCACTGCTCCTCTAAAGTGCATTGATGTTTAAAAAGCCTAAAGAAAGAAGCCAGTGGTACAAATTCATCACTGTCACCACTGTTATCTAGAGCAGTGGTTCCCAAGCTTTTTTCCTTGAAGCCCCACCCTGCTTGTGTCCAAGACAGGCCAGCCCCCCCCCATCCTGCCTGACGCATCAAAAGAAGTGATTGGTTAGAAACTTTTATTTATAAAAATAAACAGCAGTTGTGGGTTTTCATACCTATTCTCTTTGTTTATACATAGTTTTGATAATCCAGTTGGCTGTGTTATTGGGATTTTTCTATTTTAAAATGCACAAATATAATTTTGATAACCTCACAACCTCAGCACAGACAAAGCTCTGTGGACCCCCCCGAGATGTCTGGCACCCCCCCCAAGGGGGGCCCAGACCCCAGGTTGGGAACCAATGATCTAGAGTAATAACAAATGGCTAGCAAGCTAGCTACCTTGGAGAGCTATTGTGTTCATGACTGAGACTGAGCAATGCTTGTATGTTTCTAGCTGGAAGTAATTAACCCACTACAGCTCCAAAGCTCTAAGATAAGGTACCGAAATGACCTTTGCAGGCTAACCTTTTGAGTTGTACTCAAATATCTCAGCTCCTCTCTGTCTCAGGAAGCCGTCTTCATCCAGCCTGTACTGAACATCTCCAAGACGAGTGATTCTGTCCCTCAAATCGTAGCGTAGAGGAGTTAACCGCCCACTGTTCCCTGGGTTCAGCAGATGCAGGTTCCCATTCAGATCATAGTTATACCTGGAAGACCAGAAATTATATTATATATATTGTTATAATATCAGCATTTGGCATCAGCAAACAATGATGGTGCATTTATCAGTGTTAACATGAAAATCCTACCTCCACACCATCTTCTCATTGAGGGAGACCGTCTGCAGCTGTCCATCAACGTCATATTCGTAACCGTATTTGGTTGTGTTGGCGAATGGTCCGATCTTGATCTCACGTTTGGTGACACGGCCCATGTTGTCATACTGAATGGTTATCCAGTACATCAGAGACCTGAAGATCTCATACTGGATCTCCTTGATGCGACCATGCTGGTCAAAGTGTTTGGTGTAGGTCATCACAGCGGTGGAGATGATCTGAAACAGAGCAAGTTCAGAGAATCAACGCTATACTTCCACCACTGACAAAAAACCTGATGAGGAAACCTCAACAGACAGACAGACTGAAGACAACACAGTACTAAACCAGAGATAACATCAACACGGAACAAATGCCAATCAGGGAGTTTCTCATCACACTTTGTTGATGCAAAAACAGTGATGACCAGCTGTATTTGAGAAATTCAGTTGGATAGCTCAAGGCCTGTGTTTATCAAGCATAGAGATAACTTCTGTTGTGATTTGATGCTATATAAATAAAAACTGACGTGACATCTGCTCAGCCCTCCTGAGAATTACACTCAAAGTTAAACCTTGCCTAAAACTGTTATTTGACAAGCTTTCTTCTGTTGCTCTCCGTGAGGAGTAGGAGATTGCATATAAGTCTGTCAAATTCATTATTCTGTCAGGCCAAATGTTGTAATATGATGTTCAAGCCTCAATTAGTAACTTTCATTGCCAAGGGCAGTTCCTACTATGCTTAACACTGAATTCACACAATGATCTTCACTGGGAGCCACGATGTGTCATCTGCACACCAGTCATGAGGTGGTGGACCAGAGGTTATTTTACTTTTAGCTTGGTATGAATGATTCTAGTTATCGATGTCATTTTCTTTAAAGGTACCATATAGTATAAAAGTAGATGTCCATGTCTGTTGTGATTATTAAGCAGGTCTAGGGTTCTATATTAAGGCTGTGAAAATATCAAAGCCTCGGTTCACACACAGCCTTTATCCAGAAACTGAGCCTTAAAAGCAGCTGTTGGGACTTCTGAAAATTTGTGATGTAACAACAAAACAGTCTCTATTCTCAGTCATGCCTCTAGCCCCACCCATCTGAACCCACCATCCCTCCTTGAAGGATTTGGTTTCTCTGATCTGATCATCTCTCACTCTACACTGATCAGTCACAGCATTAAAATAGGTCCTGTTTCACTGTTGTTTCATGAGCTCATTCTGTGATTGATCTGTAATTTGATTGGAAATTAATTTGCCGTTTCAGTTATTTTTCAAGGCACCATGACTTGACTCAGATTCATCTATCTTTGAAGGCCAGCAATCTCATCTTACCTGATTGATATCATAATAGATGACTCCAAACTTCCCAAACTGCTCCACCTTCCCAGATATGTCATCAAACTGATAGAGATCGATTGGCAGGGGGTCTCATTGATTACAGCCTGCATGCTGGTAACCCTGAAACTGTTGTCATAGGTGTAGTCGAAGCGTGCGTTCACCATCCCGTCCTCGCTGAAGCGAAATATCTGCCGGTCGACCAGCGGGCCGATCTGGCGGTACCGGATGGAGCAGATGAAGCCTTCACTCTGAAGGTTGACGGTTTTCAGCACACCAGCGGTCTCATCATATGTGAAACTGACCCGCGTTGAGTCATACAGGATCTCTGCCAACTTGTTCTGATGTGACAAAATAAAACAATGACATATGTGTTTACACATATCACATCCTGGTCACCCAGATTCAGCTCCACCATCAGTTGACTTCAGTGTCAAGAATCCATGTTTGTTCTGTGCTGCAGCTTCTTCTTATGCATATCATGCCTCACTACCTCCCTTGGGTCCATGTAAGTGTTTCTTCAGGCTTCCCCATCTGCAGGCTGTATTGATCTCCCCTACTTTGGCATTCGCTTACTCCAAACAAAGCCTTGATGTATCTGTTCCATCTGTTCTTTATATATCTAATTATCCTCTTTAGGATCCTTGTCTTGTGGAAAAATAAATCTTTTTCTTTACATTTACGACATGTAACCATTTGTGTGTGGGTTGGGTGAACTCAGTAGCAGCTGAATACTGGATCTAACATCTTAATTTTACTCAAAACAATTTTCACTGCAAAGACAAAGATACAATGATACTACTAACACTGTATCTATTAGTCCTAAACTACAATTACAACAACCACTTGAAAATAAACAAAATGCATAATTAATTTATGTGCACTTACTGTTTAATTCACTGTGAAAAAACATAAATCAAATACCTGTCTGCGATATTTGTACAATATCTGTCGACCAGTGCCAAGATGGGCAACTCTGAGGAGCTAGAGAGACACAGAGAGAGAGAGAGAGAGAGAGAGAGAGAGAGAGAGAGAGAGAGAGAGAGAGAGAGAGAGAGAGAGAGAGAGAGAGTCAATTTCATGCAACTTGCTCAGATTGGGAAAAACACATTACACAATATACAGTGAATTCTATCAAGTGATGAGTTACACACACACACTGACCTGTCCATCTTCAGAGTAGTCAACAGTGACCGATGCGTTGCTCTCTGGGGGGTGTAGATGTTCCTGTAGTATCCTATGGATCTGATAGTCTGCATGGTATGTCGAGCCACGCTGGGCATGGTGACTGCTGACAGGTGGTCCCCTGAGTCGTAGTCAAAGATGTATTGGTGCTGGCTGTGTAGCAGCAACACCATGGACTGCGAAAAGAGAGAGAGAGGGGGAAGAAGACAGAAAAATATGTGACATGTCATCAGAGCCAAAAAAAAAAAAAGATCAGATTAGTGCAGTTTACACAAACTAAAAGTGGTCTTTATGTGGTGAAGATTATGCTGCATGTGATGACACTGTGGGATGTGCCAAACATCAGCCAGACTATAAATGGACAAATGAATGTACTAAGCACAGCTGGCAGTACAACGTTTAATTAACTTTCAACAGATGAATATGATATTAGATCTTGTCCTTATGCAAAATCCAGCTCATGTGGCCACTAAGTGGTATTTCATTTGCAGCCCTTTGTTAGCTCATCTAATAGTAGCTATTTAGCCACTGAGGCATGTGTGTGTATTTGACACAAGACCCCTGAGCAGTGTCTGGTTACCAGTGTAGGGAGGAATCACTTTAGAAGATTTAACTTGTTTTAATTTATGTCATTTGTTCACTGGGACTTTGAACCCCTGTCTGGCAAAGGTTCAAACGTTAGCTGAAATGGAGCATCGCATTAGACCACGAAAGACAAATCGTCCATTCATGGTTTCATGTGTTTCTTTTACAAGTGATAACCTCCATGGCTGTTAAATGAAGAAAACACAAAAGAAGCCAAAATTACAGTTCCTCTCATGGCCACTAGAGTCTGGCTCCAAAAGTGAACAAAGCATCTTTGTCAGGAGCAGAACACTTTCAACACATCACGTTGTCCTGGGAGTGTGTCTTGCCTCAGGCAGACAGTAAAGATCACCTGACCTTCAACTTCACAGGTCAGAGAAGTGCTCTTTCATTTAAAAAAAACATTTTTTTTTTTTTTGCACATTTGCTGAAACTCCTTCGCTGAATAACACTGATGTGATTTAATGTGTTCTTGTGCATTTTTCTCTTCTGTTCACCGCTGTACTGGGTTCTTTAAATCTTGCAGAGTGCCATTACCGATGAGATTTGCCCTCTGACAAAGAGGCTTCAAATGAGCTTTCAGCTAAGAGAAGGTGGCGACAAGTGGAGAAAGTAGGTGAAAGAACGACAAGAATAAGTGAAGGTGAGAATGACACATGGAGTAACACGATATGGCTCATTTATTCACTACAGGGAGATGGTCTGTTTTCCTGTTTGTCTCATCTTCAACTCCTCTGCAGTGTTTCTTGTTTTGCGTCTTCCCTTCTTCAGTCTTTCTCTTTCACTTGTCCTTCTTTGTCATTTTCTCCCATTTTATCTCTTTTAACTTTTTTGGTAACTTAGACAAAAATAAGCAAGAAAAAAAACTTTGGGGGGGGGGGCACTCTTCCTTATTATTTCCTTGGTCTTGGACTTTTTAGAAAAAAAACACTGCCACAGAAAAATGTGTATGACACATCCCTAATAGGTTCATATGTATTTTATACAGACTTGTTGAATTTGTATCTTAGGGCCTTGTTTACACTTTCATCCTCACGGAGATATGACAAGATCTTAATAGTGTTTTCTTCTCTCTCTTTTTTTATGTATGCCTTGCCAATATGTTTTTAATCAGCAAACAGTGATTTTCCGTGGCAATGTTTTTTTATTATATTTGGGTGAGATCTATTGAGAAGCCCTTTATAGTTTTCAAATCTCTAAAATATCTCAATTTTTTAATTAAAACGCTCTTGTTATTTCTTGCTCTCTCTTCATATCTTATTACTCCTGTTGCCATCAGTTTTTTTAAAAATGTCTCTTCACCGACAATCACTGTTATTTCTCATGTCAGTCTTGCTCGTTCTCTCTGTCTCACACGTTTTAACCAAGCTAGCACCGTCCCCAGGGTCTTGTTTCCACAGCCAGATCTCTGTTGGTGCACTCTCTTAAATATCCTTCCCCATCATTCTTCTTCCATCTCTCTCTATAATTCCGGCTGCTCTTTAAGTGTTGCGCTCTGTCTGTCTGCTCCTCTGTCCCCTCCCTTGCACTTCTTAAGAAACAGCAGGTTCTCAGTGGGTTGTTTTTAGAAGTCACTCATTTTTAAGTGTCACTCCCTCACTCTTCTTTCAGTCACCTCTCCGTACCTCACATCTCTTCTTTTCTTTAAGAGACAATGGAAGCTGTCTCTTTGAGTGCATTACTTCCCCCCCCCACTTCAATCCTCCTATCTTTTTAATAAGACACGGAGTCAGTCATCCATTTTAAACTCATCTATTTTCAACACTGAAGCATGTCTGTCTCTCTTACCCCTCCACAATTGCCGGGGTCGAAGTTAACAGATTCTTCTTTGCTTTTCTGCATTGTCATTACCATTTAATGTCAATGTAAAACTGCTGACTTCAAATCACACTGAGAGCTTATTGATTCAACCTTTAATCAGTGCCCACCACCTGTATGTCCCATTGCACTGAAGCGTGGTGAGAAGAGTCCCTGCCAAATTAGCATCCAAACTACAGGACCAGGCCACCTGCAGCTTAAAGCCTGATGTTTCCACTGCCGTCTGAGGGCTCCAGTGAGGGAAGAGAAAAACGTATTTCACCACTGAAGATGGGAGGTATTCCTTTTAATGCTGTTTCTTTTAACTGTTCTGTGTCTCCGTTCCCACGCTCATTCCTCCTTGAGTGACTGGGGAGCTGTTTTATTCTTTTGTCGCTATCTGCTACTAGCTCTTTCTCCTCCTCGCCTCTTCTATCTATAGGACGTATGGTTTCTGTGACTGCTTGTTTTCAGCACTAACTTTGAGACAGTTCATTTTTGATGGATCACAAGGCCTGAATATGTGTATGTATTGTGAAATATAGTTAGGCCTATGCAAGTCATTCATCTTTTTCTCAACATCTCTATCATAATACCTTCTTTGAGGAGACTGTGTGTGTAATTAACACAGGTTTACATAGCCAGCAATGCTTCATTTGCGTTGTCCTTCAGGAAATATATACAATGTACAAAGGTGGTATTTATAGTGATGATTCAGTGAGGACACACACTGACACACAGACACAGACACACACACACCTGATGTTCATTAAAAGTGCACTGTACCTTATCCAGGTAAGTGTAGCTCCATGTCTTTCCATCAGCAAAGACCCTGGAGGTTATCCGTCCCTGGCTGTCGTACTCCCACTTCTCTGTGGTTGGACCCCTCTGAAGGCCTGTCACCTGCCCCGTACTGGACACACACACAAATCAATTACAGTTCCATCAACACCACTGGGAGTCAGTGAATTAGTGGAACAGCCCTGTGGTTTGTCTCAGAGGCTTTCAGTCACATGTTCGCTTTTAGAGATTCGGAAAAAATAAAAATGTATAAACTTTGTAGAAATTGAATTCATGATGCACTGGACTGTATAACTCTGTACAAGTGTACCTAATACAGTTAGTGTATCTCCAGTGTCAACATTTCTATGAAAGAACAAGTAACTGTGCTCCCATCACTGAGCACAGAATGAAACCAGCACTGCTCAGATTTCGCTGTTCTCGAGAAGCATGTGGATTTTCTATTTTGATGTGGGAGGAATTCAGAGTGACCTTATTGAAATGCAACGTGATGATTCTCTTCCTGTCCCCATCAGCAGCTCACACAAGGATTCTCACTTCAATTTGCTCCACAGGTAACCACAGTGTCCACTTTAAGACAAACGTGCACAGTGCCATAGTCCACTTTATATAGATAGACATACTGTAGACGTGTTCATTCAACCATATGTTTATTAATGGTGAGGTCACTAAGTGCTGGTGGTGTACTGGTTGGGATAATACAGGTATTTTGAATATTCTGCTCACCGTCATGTTTGTAACTAGAGGAAGACACATGGTAATAATGTGCTGTCCTGTATGACATTACCTTTAAATAAACTCTATGACCACAGTAATAAACAAGAGATTGAATTTAGTCGTTTGTAACAATGTCTATATTACAAAATTTAGAAAGTGGAAAGTAGAATTTAAGTTGTACTGAATTGCATTAAATTTTACAGTCACACTTAATAAAGTGTAACTGCCACTGAGCAGGCACACACAGAGGTCTGAGATGACTGACGGTCACCTCCACTACCCAACTCACACCTGAGCTGATGGTAATTCTCCCATTAAGGCCCAGCACCACTGCTGTAATTAGAAGTGATATTCACTGCTGAGTGAAGTTTAATAGAGATAAGAATCATTTGAATATATTTTCAAGTGCTCAGCAAAAATTGCTTCAAACTAAGACAGCTATTAAATCAAATGGATCATAACCTAGGACAGTACATTTTTACCTGTCCTTTAGATAAAAAATCCTGGCAAGCCTTTTGTTTAGTCCACGTAGTTGTTCTGTAACATTAGTATAAATGGTACAACTGCCCTGGGTTTGTTTAACAAAGTATTGTTAGCCACCTTCCACTATACAATCCACTGGATACGAGAGAAGACTGCTTTTAAGAACTTGTTGTCATTCTTTTCTCTAGTGTCCCAATACACTGTGGCCTCTAGTCTTGACGTAAAATGCTTAAGCTTTTTTTTTTTTTGGTTGAGTAAAGAAAATACAGGAAAACACACTGGTTCATCTTACAGAGCTTACCTGGAGTATGTCAGGTTAACTGACAGTAGTTTGCTGCTGGGAACCCAAAGTGTGGGATGGCCTTGGGTGTCATAGATGATCTTCAGCAGGAACTTCCTGTGGTCGTCATATATTTTCTCTGTTCGCAGTGTACGATCATAATCTACAGACAGCAAGTTCCTTCCATTCACCTGGACACAAACAAGGAATTAATGAATAAACAAACTCGACTGATCATGTCAGTCTTCAATCAGCTGCTCAGTAGCTGAAAGCTATTGTATCACCTGTATTTATGTTTAATTCTTGCTGTGATCTCTTCAGTGTTTGAGCATGACTAAACTAGACTAGGTATTTGATATGGGGTTGTGTGTGATAATCATTCATTGTCAGTGAATCATCTGCAGTAGATTCAGATCCTTTTGGCAGGACACAGATCTGAATCTACTGTAGATGATTTATCAGAGGCGGCAGGAAACACAGTACAGAAACAATCTATCCACTATCTGTTTAAATAGAGTTATTGCTTTTTCTGATACAGTCAGCTGACAGTGTCAGCTGTATGTGCACTTGTAGTTGAAAAATGTAGTACTGTGCTGTAAGTGCTGATTTGATGGGTGTTCCAACCCAACCATCCCTTCAAAGTCTGCTAAAGGTCGCTACATGCTGCAGTGCTGACTACACCTCAGAGTACAAAAGCATCAGATAGATTAGACAACATCAGAAGCTAAATTGTACACTTTGTTTTTTAGGTGGTATCCGGGGAAAGGTCATCCTCTAGGGAGCATGAATACATTCAATTCAAAACAGTTTAGTACAGGGGCGAAGGTAAAGCAAATTTCACGGGTACCTGCACAGATGAAGTTAACAGCTGACTTTTGTTTTTCCTGTTCATTTGTTACAGAAACAAAAAGACAAACAACCACCAAAAAAGACCAGGTGTTAAGTTCTTGTGGGCTGATTAACACCTACATACATCTCAGCCAATGAATTAATACCACACATCTGGTCCAAGACTCATAAACACGAAAGTGAAGTATCATAGAGCCAGCTCACCCCTCTTTATTGCTTTCTAAATGATACGCTGTTTGCTCAAACTCCAATTTATGAAGACAGATAGCTTGCGTAAATTAGAGCCAGGTCTGCTAAACTCACCTTATGGATCCTTTAAGCAAGGATGAATACTACGAATTAGCCAATCAGTCATTCTACAGACATGTTTCATTAAAGAGAGAGTCTTGCTGGAAAATCTTCAAAAGTCATTTTTCTCATCTTTTTATGCGGCCACTCATTCATTTGTAAATTAGCACCAGTTGAATGCAGTGAATTGAGTAAATGGGGCAGAAAAGGAGGGGACTGGGATGGTGGCCAGCTGCAGCCTGCAGCCAGCTGGATAAAAAAACATGACCATCAGGACAAGATTAAGACATGCAGAGTGTGAGGTGTCTGTATCGAAGGAAACAAATAATTTTGGACTTTGGCATGGACTGTCTTAGTCATGTGGGTCCAAGCAAACTGTGACTTTTATTATAGTATGACGCCATAGAGAACTCTTCATTGATTTACTCAATCTGGACTCAATATATTCGACTGCACCAATGGAAAAAGACTGGAGAGTATTTACAGCTACAGGTGTGGTCATCTGCACGATTTCGAGCCAATTTCACACATTCTTCAGGTAACCTTTACTTTAGTTTCCTTTTGTTGATTGCTCACTCACTATGACTGCTGGCATGACAACTGGGCGCTTCACATCTGTCAAGAGTTAAGTTTGGAACTGGAATTTCCTAATTCAGTTATAGCCAGATTGATTACTTAGACCTGGTACCCATCAGCCAGTTTTGTATGATGCATTTACAACAATCTAACATCTACCATCTACCATCTGCATGCTATGGACACAAATGATGGCCAAAGTTGCACCTGATGAGCAAATAAATCTATAATATCCCATCATCCAACATCCAACTGACCTTTATGATCATTCTATCAACTTATTACATATGGCAGTGTTTAAATTCTGTGCTTTTATAAATTCATTCAACAAGCTGCTTAAACATTCAGTTTATCTGGCATCCTGTACCTGTACATCCACTTAAAAGTTAGGACTGAAGCAGGCCCTAGAGTTGCTTTAGAAGATTTCTAAGGAAGTACAAGAGGCCCCAAACACCCAGATACAATTCACAATTCACACCTCACAGACCCAAGCAATAGAGATGCTAAGAGCCTTTACCAACAGGGTTCAATAGGTGGTCCCCTTTCTCCATCTTCTGCCAAATTCACTGATGCGCTCCGCTGCCTTAGGTTTGCAGCTGTTGTTCATGTCACCTGGGATTTCTCTTCATAACTTCTAAATTCCCAGATATTACTTGCCTATAGTGATGGCCTGTCTCCTAACGACCTTCGACCAACAAAACACCTTTTCATCAGCACCTGCCCTGAGTCTGAGTGTTGCTTTTACACCTACACAACTTTGTACAAATTGCTGCAACTTGTTTTGACACAGGAGAAACAGTCAGCTTAGTCTAATGCTCACTGTTGTTCAGGGAGTTAAGCCCAACACTGTATACAGTTGTGGCTTCTGAATGATTATAATAATTTGATGATAGGATTTCCCTCCTAGTTGTCTTGCGATATTAACAAATTGTGGGCAATATGAGGAAATTCACTGGTTTAGTCCGTGTTACAGCTCTTTTCTTTTGTCTCTGGAGGTCTGACCTGCCTGTGGTCCTCAGCAATCGTTAAAGTGAAGTACCAGGCTGCCCTCTAGTGATTAAAGAGGAGAAAAAACTGGTTGACCTGCCAAATTCATGTGAATTATAAGTAGGACAACAAAGATACTGGTTTCAATTAGAAAATGATCTTAAGTGAGTCGTGGTGCAATGGTTAGCACTGTCACATCACCCCAACATGCTTCTGGGTTTGAGGGCTTTGTCCAGGTTCTCCAGCTTCCTCCAAGAGCCCAAACCTTTTTTTCCCAATTAAAGTTAACTGGAGACTCTAAATTTCCCATGGTGTGAATTCTGTGTCTTCATTTTGACCTTTGACCACCAAAATCAAGTTCATCCATCAGTCCAAATTAATGTTTATGCCAAATTTGAACTTCACCTAATGTTACGAGATACTGTGTTCACAAGACTGACACAGACAGATGAAGAGCCCTTCTGGCTCCAGCTGTCATCTTCATGGAGGCATAAAAATCCACACACTAGTCTGAAACACTGTTTTGACATATTTTGCAAATTTGTCCCTCCCCCCGACTTGACTTGCTATTGATGCATGTCTCATATAATATTAACACCAATACACAGATTATTTGTGTATTTAATATCATTATTACATTATTATTATCGCTATTATTTCAGTTCCAACAATGTGTTTGCAAAGACAAATTCTCATACACATGAATCACAATGTGTCGCTGACCTCCACGGTCTACATATTGTATTCATGCTCAACCATTTACGAAAACACATCTGTCTACAGTTTCATCATTGCCTGTTCACAATACAGCACTCCTCATTACCACTAGTGGTCCACACACATGCTGTTACATTCATTATTGTTTATTGGACCATGCTACGGATGGCACCACTGTGTGGATCGGTGAACTCCCCAGTGGCCACATGACTGCACAGTTTTCCTCCAATTAGGCTGAGCTAGTTAGAAAGCACTTCATGCAATATTCAAATCGACGAATGGTCCGTCCTTCTCTCCTAATAGCATGTGAGAACAACACATAACACGACACACCGGAACAGAAACCCCTCTGTGACCCACAATCCGCCACACAGAGAGGAGGTGAAATGACTGGTTGGCGTGGTTGGTGTGAAACAGCATCGGGTAACCAAACAGTTTAACCTGACAACTATGATGTATAGTAGGTGTTTATGTTTCTGAATTAATGCGCTATATTAAACAGAAGGTAAAGAGGACAACAGCTGAGGCCCAGCTAAATGGCTTGGAGCTCATCTTGGCACTCAGGTTATTTGTCTAACCAAATGTTTTCTCAGTGAGAAGCACACAAATTCACATAAATCAGTGTCATATTTAAGGTTTTATCATCAATTCTAAAGTAAATACATAGGCAATTATCTCCTGCCTATGCACTGGACCACGTGGACTGAGTCAAATCCAGTGTGCAATTAAAGATAATGCATGTAAATCAAGTCCTATTTCTTCTTTCCATCAGTGAAAACACAACACTAGTGTTCTTAGACAGCTAGTTGGTCATGAGATGTTCTGCTGCTCTCTGCTCATGCAGAGTTTCAGCTGGAGAGCACTCACCCTGAGTTTTCTCCCAAAGACAATGACTTTTCCTCGGGTCTGTTCTTTCCTAAACCTCCACTCCACCAGGTTTTGGCCATTCTCTCCTGGCAGTGTCATGTTGCGTCGGGCTATAGTTGGGTTAGCAGCACCTGGAGATGGAAATGAAACTATTTTATCACAGAAACAGCACACACAAATAAAACAAAAACAACACAAAAGGCAGCAAAATACTACTTATTTTTCATAACCACGGCATCTGCTGTATGTGAAGATGTGAGGGAGGAACCTGCTGATGAACCTAGTTTCAGTGTTGGGTATGAATGCAGTGACAAGTGACCTGGGCAAATCCATTTGCTGCTAATGAACGGGAGAGTCATTAACCCTTGTTGAAGTCAACAATAGTATGCTGTTTGCCAAGCACCAAAAATCATCAGAAGAAGAACTGTGTTTTATGGGGGCAACTGAGGATTTACGACACCCGGCATGTGAACTGAAAATCTCTGCACATCCTTCAGTTAGAAAGTGTTGGAGTCTTTGCCAGCCTGTCATCAATTTTATGGTTTTGAACTGCTGCAGAATATGGGTCGTGCAATGTGGGTACAATTTCCATTGCATAATATACCTTGACTTCACCTCTTTCCTCACTTTCTGCATAATACAAAATATATATGGAATCGAATTCCATCTGTTTTGAGTTGTCCTGCTTCATGACACAGTGTTTAAGTGGTAAAACAGATACCAACACTCTTGGCCCTTTAAAGTAATTTGTGATTCTATAGCACCACACAGGAATTTATCTGGTTCGGGAAGTCATAATGATTCAGCCCTGAGGATGGGTGAGTAGGAGGAGGGTCCACTGGAAAAGAATAGCTCAGAGCAGCTCATTAAAAAAAAATTCTAACTTGTGAACTATAAATGTGAACTAGTTCATTTTAATCTGTGTGAAATGAACTTTGACTGAGTTCCTGTGAAGTGTGAACTTACACAACTCTGCTGTTTAAAGTTATGGTTGGTAATCATGTTCAGAAACACTTTTTGTTATACTGGGTGAAATGGTCCTTCTGTCCTCAAAGTAGTCAATACATTATGTATTCAGAAAAGGGAACGAAAATAATCAGATCTCTGTGGCAACTGCAGGACTGACAAAACTCTGACCAATCCATGCTTTACGCTCTGAAAAGCAAAAACCAATCAGATGCCTTCATGTCTAGTTCTGCCTACGCCCAATCAAGCTGCTGTCTCTCTCCCTCTCTCCCTCCTCTGGCAATGCGCATTTGGTGTCTTCACCTACGTCCACTGGAAGGTGGAAGCGTGGCTTCAGAGAGAAGTCTGAGGAAAGGGGCTGGGACTTTTGACTTGTGTATTTTCAAAATATGGCCTGCTAGAACCGTTTTCCAGGATCGCCAACCCTACCTTTAATGGAAAGTTCAGTTTATAAAGTTAGCTTTTGTATTTTTCATGTTGTTTCCACCTGAACTTTAAAATAATGGACTCCTCACATTGCCTGTGGAAAAAACACGCTTTTATCATTGGATGAAATTTAATCATGCTGATACTCCAACATTACTGAGCTGTTTTCTTTATCAGGTTGAAGTCAGTAACATAACGTACATAAAGATGGACGACGGGTCTCCACTTCCTGTACAAAAGAACTGCCATTTTGCACTGGTGACTTTATTTAAAGCCACAGTCTTCACAGTAATGATGAAGGGGAGGAGCTGCAGAAAGTCCCACTGATACATAAACATTCAAGTCAGCATTCATGCTCAGTGGCTGCCCCAGTAACCCAGCTAAAGAATCACTGCTTGCTTGAACGACACTGTGGTACCACTGTCATTGCTCAACACTTGCGGTAGACAGGTTGGAGGAGCCTACTGTCCATTAATCATTTACCATTAAATCACTGATGTATTACAATACTATACTGGAATATAATAATTTCTTTTGGCTGGTTATAAAAATTCACACCATGATTTACTACTATGGTTGTCAACTGCAATATCCTATATCCTGCCATTTATGCAAAACAAAAGCTCTTGGTAATATATGAAATACTGACATTATGATCCACAAGCATTTATCATGTAAAGCCCGCACCGCCCACCATGCTTTAGGCATCATATATTCATACATACTGCAAATTAAGAGATTAAAAGGCATTAAACACTACAGATCCTTTTAAATGTCACCTAAAAAAAAAAAAAAAAACAGATTAGTCCATATTCTTATTCAACAAAAACAAAACTGCATACCTGCCAGTATGTGTGGCTCTGTCTGATAGTGCGTATCCATCCCATTGGCATAGATGACTCTCAGTGAATGGTCATTACCCACCTGGTAGCTGTTACGAAGCTGGTCTATATGAGAGAAAGGGAAAATATCAACGAACCAGAGCAATATTTCTCATTGATTTAGGTTTCAAACTCTGAGGTATTTAATCAAAAACGCTGGAATAACCTGATCCAGACTGAGGGTAAAGAACAGAAATAGACAAAGAGAAGAAGAGAACAAGAGAGGGCAAGCCAGAGACTGATATGAAGGGATTAATATAAGGAGAGAAAACAGTACAATTAATTTCCATAGGCATTGTTTGAACCTGTTAATGGAGCACAGCGCACATATTAATATCCCCCGGCTCTTTTAATTAAATTCCTCTTGACCTCTCACAGGACTAATGGCTGGCGGGGTTCACAAGTGTGTGTGTGTGTGTGAGGGAGGGAAGGAGAGAAGAAGAGAGAAAGTTGTAAAAAGCTATAGACATTTCACCTCCTTCTCACCAGCCATCAGGTAAATGACTCTTTGACTTTTTGACAGGTAATCAAAACATTTCAGAACCAAACTTTTTCTGTTGGACATTGACATTATTACCATAACTTCGAAATAAACAACACATCAATCAATAACAAATGTTATTGTGAATGTTGAATGCTGTGTGTCTATTGGTTACACAAAACAGCTATTGTTTACAGCAGTGTTATTTTTTGATGGCGGTTATGCTATGGTTTACAGCAGCCTATTAGAAAACAGAGCATGATAATGCAATAACATTAACTTTTACTGTTTACTATTTACCAGTACTGATGAGCTCTGAATTACCAACACCTTCCCCCTTTTTCATAATTTAATCAAGAACATAAAAGTGACAGAAATAGAAGTACATTAGCTACATTAGCTCATCACTTCTGAGATACACCTAACGTGATCTCACATAGACCAATTACACAGTCATATTGAGATATTGAAATGATAGATGATAGTGAGGAGGCAAGACGATAAATAATGTACTTGGATTGATGGAGAGGAATGCTGCATTTGTCATGGCTTTGAATAACTTATTAGATGCCAATCAATACAGCTTTGCTGTGAGGGAGAATCTACTCACACGAAACAAATCACTGCCACACACTCCAGGCCTCACTTCAACTGGCTCATTAGTTCAGATTTAACAAGGTCGTCAATGCTAAATTATAGCTTTCCCTGTCTAAATGTCTGACATGAAGGATGATGAGGATGGTCATTTCTTTTTCTCATCGTTTGCATTTTTCTTAAAATCTGTAATTATCAGAGCGGACGCATTGACAGATCAATCCACGACTCACTTCCTCATCTCACATCAATTCTCCAGGGGCTTGATGCTAGAAAGCTGACAACGCATATGTGTTCTTTTTTTCTCCATTGTATCAAAAAGTGTCTGTGTGATGTCCTCTGACACGATCCACAGAAAAACAAATCAAGTGAAAGAACATGGCTTTCATTGTGAAGCGCTCAAAGGGTGCTTCAAGTGGCAGCTTCCATGCATTTTCACATTTTCATGTGAATATTTAAATGGAAAAAAACACATACATATCTAGTGCTGCAGCTATTTGACAGTTTTACTCTAAGTTTTAACTTGGGCTTTATTTATCTTGATTTCAGAGCAACTGCATAATCTTTTCTTTTGTGGTCATAGCTTGGATGAATTCTTGTGGACATAAATTAAACAATCTCTTCCATGTGTCAGGTGATGGTTACTGTCAGTAGCTTATGTTATAAGTTGGTCTATATTTCAGTTGTGCACTTTAAAACGTTAAAATGCAGTTTCTCCTTAATATCAAACCTGTATCCATACCTGATTCTACATCACACCCCTGCACACACATGCAGGCACACACTTGACAGAGAAAAGCAGGAGCAACAGAAAAACTGTTTTACTACAGTTTCACCACGAGTCAAACCTCAAATCAATGAAAAAATGATAAGTGAGGGATGAGTCAGTGTGATCGCACACCTGCGAGGCTGATAAGCACTGAGAAACAACAGCACATTTCTTAACAGACATCCCATTATCCTCAGATGTCTTCGCAGAAGAAGAATAAAGGGATGAGAGAATCTCCGACACCGTTGGAAACAATGACAAAATCAAAAACATATTCAAATCCACAGTGAACACATTTTTAAATACACCAGGTGTGTTGTTGAACGGCACTTGAAATACAGTGTGAAAGAGGAACTCTGAACAGCTGTGGATTAACAGCATAATGTTTTTCAGCATTACAGTGAATTGAAAGAACATAGTTGTCCCACGGTGCATTTGTCTGAACAGTTGGGTTGAATGATTATTTAAAATATTATCAATTTCATGATGTGGTCAAGTGCAATTACAGCTGCAGTCACAATCACAGGGTCTAAATTTTTTAAAATTTGACTATTGGTCAGATAAATATACATTAAATTATTTCTGTGGTGCATTTGGGTGCCAGGACAACAACAAAGACACACACTTGCACAAGCACCTTACCCTGCACTAGAGTGTAGAAGGAGTCCACTGATGACAGGTTGGTTGTTATAGATACATCCTCATCCCTCCCTGACGTTTCAATGTCTACAGCCACAGCCCCCGAAGACATGTCTCCGTGGAGATTGGTCACCACGCCAGTGGGGAAGGTGACATTGGTCAGACGACCCTCACTGTCATAGCTTTAAGAACAATGAGGATGCAGGAATGGAGGAATAAAGGCCTGTTAGCTGTCATTACTGTAAAGTACTTAATAAATACTGTAAGAATATGAATATCCATCCATCCATCCATCCATCCATCATCAGAGTTGTACACATATGCATATACTGCAAGTATAAACATAGTTAAGCTGCTCACTCATAGAAGGTAGTCCAGCCTATCTGGATGCTCTTGGTTGCCAGCAAGCCGCTGTTGCCGTGGTAACTAAACAGTACTAGTTCCTGACCCTGAGCTGTGAGAGTTTTCAGACCTCCATTAGTCCCGATAGTTAGCCAGATAACCTACACATAAAAGAACACACACAGCAAAACAGGGCAGGGTTATACCTTCACATTCTGCCAGTTGCCAGTGAGCATATATTTACATACATTACCCCCCCCCCCATGTACCAAAAATTCACAGAGGTCAAATTGCTCATATGGGTAAAAATTGTGTGAAACATTTCAAGACATGCTCATCTCACCTGATTGTCAGGGGCAACCACACGTACAGGCATCCTGTTGGTATCTCTACGGACACGGAGGGTGTTCCCGCTGCTGTCTGTCACCGCAGTTACATCCTCCTCATTGCTGAGAGTCAATGAACAGAGGGAGGAATATTTGAGACAGTTTGACAAGGACAAAAACAGAGCCTGCTGAAATCAAATACTTTTTGTTAAATGTGAAGAATGAAGAGCAAAGAAGTACAGAGTCATTTCTTGAACTCTTGAACATGTTTTGCAAAAAATGTAGATGTGGAATGTGGATAATCTTCTGTATTAAACCCTTAAAAGTTGTATTTTTTCCACCAAAGCAAATACATGTTCAGTTCCACACACACAAACCTGTAGCTAAAGTTGTATTTGTAGTCTCCTGTGACCAGAGACATGGTGAACTGATGAGTCCCATTCGTATCAAACACATATAGCTCTTGAGAGGCTGGAGAAGCCACTTCATAGGAGCTGGGACCTGAAGCCAGAGAGCCTGAAAATATGCAGACAAACAGTCAGTTAGTCAGATTTTGACTTTTCAAATCATTTATTTTCCATGGTTTATTTTTTGTTTCACTGCAAACTGTTTCAATGCGAAACAAAAAGTCTTTTTATAATTTTTTTATAAGTTTGATTACTGGATAGTTTTGCTTGCAGTAGCGTGTAGACAACAGCAATCATGGTAAAGTGAACACTTTGTTTGCGAGCAAGTGAGTGATGGAGTTGTGATCAAGTTACACCTATGCTGAGTCTTGGACTTTTCTAGTTGGCTGTTGCTCTACTTGACATTAATAGTTTCTTTCACGTCATCAGTGGGTGTTTACAGTGGGTCCACAACGGTTGTCAGCTACTCTGTTTCTTCAAATAGTGACCTGGGGCTACAGAAGGTAACAGGCCTTTATTAGAGACAACTGTAAATACCTCTGTTTGATGTGTGAAATTGATCATCATTTAATATCTGGTTTTGATCCATGCCATCTTTGCTTGGTCTGTGCTGCCGTATAATCTCAACACTTCCTGTAACGATTTCAAATTAAAAGCCCTGTGGCATTTCATTGAGCAGGAAGCGTTTTGGCTGACTGCCATCTGCCAGTAATACAAAGATGCAGAGAAACATTTGCATGCTCACTGTGAATGTATTTCTAATGTGTATACACACCAGTGGGTGGTTGATTGCGTCTTATGGCTCGAATCCGTATGTTTCCCAGATCAGCCACATACAGTGTCCCGTCAGGAGACACCACCAAAGAGGAAGGACAGTTAAACCTGGCATCTTTAGCATAGCCATCGCCGGTTTGATAGCAGTCACAGTTGGCATCATTCTGCCGGATATGAGGTAGGGAGAGGGGAACAAGGAAGTAGCAAATAAACACAGAAAAAGGGCGAGAAACAGTGTATGAGAAATAGTAACATTCCTGACATATGTCTATAGGAAGGATGTGGGCACCACCGAAGATCTAATCAGCACCAATTTGACAGTTACACATTCATTTTGAGCTTAAGTGGGTTCAGTGAGCTGACAGCCAAAACAAACAACTATGACAAAGGAGTTAACATTAGCATATGACATTATGATCTAAAAATAAATGTATGGTGGACTGAAATGACACTTTTCAGTGTTAACTGATTTACAGTATGTGTGAAACAGCTGTGGTGTAGTACCTTGCAGTCACAGTCAGACAGCATTCCAGCTAGATGGGTAATTTCACCATCAGTCGACACCTGGTGGGGTCACAGCCAGAAATACACATTTTAAAACTATAGAAACTGAAGTGCAAAAAATAATGGGCTTTCACGGTGCATACATTTCTCACATTTTTCAAGACAGATCCAGTCAGCATAAACCTATTCTGGGTTGGTAATGTGCAGCAATCCACAAACCACATCCAGTCGCTGCTAATACTGTATTGCTTTTTACCGGATGTCATAGTAAAGCTCTTTCCCATACATGTCCAACTTTAGTTTTTGTACTGTATCTGGAAGAAGTTATACAGCTGCATTAAATGATTAATCAAAAGAGTGTGTAGGGGAAGATAAAGAGTTGGAATTATATGCAGATATTAAAATCTCCCTAAATGTTCTTTTGGTGGCAGTAACTCCAAACCAGGAGCACAATGATCACTTTAGGAATTTTAGGAATTAGGCTACAAATCCTCCAAAAGTCTATTGGCTGTTGGCCAGTAATGACTCTTCTCTCAATTAAACAATTTAAATTTTTAGTTTCGTGTTAAGATTTGAATTAAACAATCTAAAAAGAAATTTAACATCCTCTTTTTGGATTTATGACTCTTGATGTCCAAATATATATTCATGGTGTTGACAAGACTTTGCATAGTTTGGTGCAGATTTATTTATTTATGCGTGTACATGTTGTGTTTGCTTGATTTTTTGAACTATATGATGACCTGTTAATGTATGCAAAAAACACTGCTTTTACAGAAAAACAAAATGAAAGGAAAATACTACTCTAAAGTGTTAATTAACGGCTTTAAACCCAGCATGCATTAGAAGTTATACAAACCCACAGGCCAGTGGGTTTTAAGGGGTTAAATCATTTGACTGCATGAGGGGTTCAAACAGACCTATGAGCGTTTGTCACATGTCCTTCAATTCTGTCACACAGGCTTAATAAATACAGTACAGGGAGCAGTGGAAAAACACACATGAACATACCAGACATACTATCGAGAAGAGTCCAGGGCCCACATTCCTAAAGCATCTTAAGGCTGAAAGCAACTCCTAACTTGCCGATTTTGAAAATTGAAGAATCCTAAAGTTAGGACTGACATGGCCAGTATTTTTAGAGGTTTCTCCTGACAAAGACATTCACAAAGTCACTCAGTGCCTAAAAGTAGCAGCTAAGTCTTGGAGAAGTTAGAAGCAGTCAAGAGGACTCCTCACTCCCTGATACCAAAACACAAAGAATCACAAAAGGGCTGCAGTGACTCCACGTTTCTCTGTTCTGGAAACCTTGCACAATGCTGAATAACTTAAAAGATACATCCCAATAACAAGGGAATAATGATTGTAGTGGGTGAAATAACATCTCCTACCATCTGAGCCAACCCAGAGAAAGAGCCAAACCTTATCATAGTGCATAATACCTTATCAGAATGCACCACTTTTATAAACAGCACTGAATCCATTATTTTTTCATTTGCTTTTTTCATTTCTCTGTTTCTCAGTGCTTTTTATTATTACTAGACTAACTATGGAGTGTTGTGCATGCATTTTCACAAGCACAGACCAGTGTTTCATTATCTGCTTGCTGTGGTTCCTGCAAATGAGCCAGCCATAGCAAACACTCAAGGCCAGGAGTTTTAATTCTATCCTTAGTAACAGGTGGTCTAAGCAGGACTGTTAGTGATAAGATTAAATACTTTGTGAACACAGGCCCTGAATTTGATGTCACTGTTAATGAAAATTGTTCCATTAACAATCGGGATATTGCTACAGAAGAATGAGCGGTAAGTGTCCTGAGGGTTACCTGTCGAATGCGATGAATTTTCTTCTCATCTGTCTCAGCGATGTAGAGGACACCACTGTAGGACAAGGCGATGGCTGTAGCTCCTTCAAGCATGGTCTGGACAGCTCTCTTCCCCATGGTGTACTCTATACCAGGCACCTGGCAGTGCATTGGTCGGCCGGCCACAATACGAACCTGAGCACACACACACACAACACACATGGAATCTAAGCTGTGTCTTTTGTTCTGGTTTAACACCATTTTACTAGTTGATATGGTATACTTGTGTTGATCCAAAATAAACACCAAATAATTTCCTGGAAATCAAACAACAGCAGATGTGGCAGAGCATACAGTTTGTAAACCATACAGTGTGTGAGACAGTACCTGTCTGTTTTCAGTGATCTGCAGCACAACGTTGTTGTCCAGGACATAGATGGAGTTATCCATGGGATTGATGGCTAAATCTGTGGGCCACTCTAGACGAACCTGGAGGTATAGATGACAAATGGAAAACAGAGAGAAAAGGTTTCATTTCACAGGCTACTCTTATTCTATATAATTAAATTATAGGGTATTTTGCTATCTGGCAGTATTGATTCTAAATGTCTGTTTCCTGGATGAATCCTGCCAACTTTGTTTGTCTGAGTAAACTCTGAGTTGAATGAATCAGTGCCCATAGCCTAATGGTACTGGTAAATAATAAATGATCTCAGAGTTCAGCAGCACAGCACTGACTGTGGGTCGAGTGAGGACAGAGGTCTGCTGCCTGGATGCAGAGAACGTGTGAAAGCAACCACTTCAGAAAAAGTTGCTGATAGTTCAACTTGACCAACTAACAATTTTTTTTTTCTTTGAGCACTTTCTGCCCCCGGGGAGGCATTTGCAAAAGGTTTTGTGGAAAATTGGTCTTATTTTAAAGTATGCAAACATCAAATCTAACCACAATCCAAACTCATCCTTATATGGTTGGAGCCAATCTAGGCTGATATTGGACAGGCATAACCCTGGACAGGCATAACAGCTAAAGACAAGCAGCCGGTCACAGTGATGGGCACTTTAGACTCACCAATTAACCTAATATGCATTTATTTGCATTTTGACAGGAAGCTGGAGAACCTGGAGAGAACCCACATGAGGAGAACAAGCAAATTCCACAATGAAAAGACCCCACAACCTTCTCACTATGAGGCAACAGTGCTCACCACTGCACCACCATGAATATCTAACATCTTTTATAAAATGTATTGTTTCCATTAATTGTCCTTAATAAATTATGCAAGTGTTTACATATTTCTCTTCTGTTTCAGTTTAAAAATACAATCTTTATTACTAAAGCATAAAAAAACAACAACAAAACATCTATCTACAATACACAACTTAATGTAGAGCATGTAGTGCATCAACAAAGGTTTTATATGATAATATAGTTACAGAATAGCATACATCTGTGGAAGGAGCAGTGAAACCTGTGAATGTGTGGGTTGCCAGTTCATCAGTTTCCACAAGTGAAGTGAAGAGGTCAGATAGATAAATGCTACAAGTCAAACTGAGCTAAATTCTGCAGAGACAGAAACACAGTCAAAGTTCAGAGAGTTCAGATAAATGCACTGCTCTGCCCACAAAACATCGACCTCAGCTCTTCCTGATCCTCTCTTACACACTACATGTACACACACTCCATCCATTGTGTGTGTGAGGTTATAAATTCTCTTTTTGGAAACAAAAGCACTGTTAAACTGGAAACTCTCTGTCTGCATTTGTGTGTGTAGCGGCTCACATGGCGAATGATGGTTGGAATATCTTTTAATTATAGATTTATTTTCAACAGAAAACCTGACTAAAATGTCACTGTCTCCACATGAAACTACTAAAATGGTTCCAAAAAATTCTGTGTGTTTTGTGTACGTTTTGTCTGTATCTTACTCTAATTTAGCCTTGACAGAGAAAAAGAGATGGATACTCTCTTCATCATCAAATCTAAATTCACTCTCTGTTAAGATGTAAGGGGCTCAGTTTGGATCAGCCCAAGATGTTTTAACTTCTTTATTTTACAACCCTGTTTTCAAGTTACCTGTCTTATATGCATGCTGGTATCGCAGGTCAAAGGTCGTGCAGAGGTCAGATCATTGCTGCCCAGCACTGTGGAGATGATCCCATTACGATCCACTTTCCTGATCATAGTCCCATCCACAAAGTATATCAAGCCATTTTTATCGACTGCAATCCCTGTGGGAAATAGAAGCAAAGAATAGACTCATGATTTAAATCTATTGCTCAAGTTGATTATTAATACATCAGCTTCAGGATGTGAAGGAGAAATGAAAGTGTGGTTATCCTCCTGAGGGAAAGTCAGGAAGGAGCTGCAGTGAACAATAAAAAAAGAGTACAAGACAGTAAAGAACAACCATAAATTAAGAACATCTAGAGCTTGGGTGTATTAAGAGAAGTCAGCCAGGATTATTATGTGAATGAAAAATGTCACACATATTACACAAAGGGAAACAGCAGTTGTGCAAATCAATATCAATCCAGAAAGATGTACAAGTAAGAACATATCATATTTCAAAAATGTTCAATGTTCAAATGTTCAAAAGTGTTTTACATGTTGTATTGTTAAATATAATGGGGGACCAACAACTTAAACACTGAGGAGAGGCTAAATGCTTTGTATGCTTTTCATTGTGTGTCAAGTTAATCCATTTGACTTCACTCAGACAATGCACAAAATTTGGTAATGATTGATTCCAGTGGGTGTGGCCTATCACAGAATATTAAATTTCTACCTTCACATTTCCCCTCCAAACTTCAAATGGAAGTGTCAGCAGCAGTATGCAGTAACTTGCCTATCCACTCAACCTTTTGTAATTCATATAATTTTAAAGCAAATTTCAACTTATGTTTCCCAATGCATTTAAACAAAACCATTGTACGTATGATTTTTTTCAGAGTTCTTTGCTGGCAAAACTGGCATATCAGCACACATCTTGAAAGTGATATAAATTCTGTGCTGCTCTCAGCCTGAGACTTGCATAACACAGTTGACCTACAGGTCTGACTTGCTTTGCCTTAATGGGCTGCCTGCCATAGAGGGCTCAGCAGCCATGGACCCCACTGATACGCTCTTTGCAGTTCTAGTTGCTCTTGTGTTAGTATGTGTATGTGTGTGTATGCACCTTTAGGTCCCAGCAGTTGTGCCTCTGTAGCTTTTCTTCCATCTCCACACCTTGCTTCATCAAACGGAGGACACTGTTCCCCTGTACCAGCCACGACTTCTCCGTTACCTGAAAACACAAACATCATGTATTAATCTAACAGTCCTAATCCTGTGTCTTTTCACCTGCCATATTCTATGAATTTCAGCTGAAGTGAAGACGTGGGAGTAATCTGCACTAAAAAAAAAAAGAACAACTGGGCGTTTTCATCTTTAACAACATGGTGTTTTACTACGGAAATGAAGATTATTCTTACTGATGAGGTCACGGGCACCGCTGAGCATCTTAGGTCGGTAGATTCGTCGGGAGTTGGTGTCTGACGCATAGAGCTGCCCTGTTACTGGGTCGGTGGCCAAATAGTAGCGATGAGCAGGGTTGTTGCTATGGAGAGTTATTAGTGGACAAAAGGGGAGGTTGGAAACAAACATAGAGAAAAAGAAAGAGGAAAGAATTATTTCAAGTTGTACCTTTAATAACGTCAGCATCAATAACAACACTGTTTAAGGAGCTTAACATTTACAAACATGCATATTTTGAACAGACTCCTAAAATCATTGGCTGTGACCTAATGACAACAGCTGTCAAAATATGGATTATTCTATTTCAATGCGACATTTTACATCATATTGTGGTATTGTAGGAGACTTCCTGAAGCTGATGATGATGATGAAGAAGTGCTGAACATATGGAAGGTTGGTGAGGTGACAGCAAACCTGGCATTAATTTACTGCTAATATTGTAGGTGTGGCTGGTGTGTGTGTGGGTGTGGGTGGCATCTGTGTACTTTTCTATTCTTTTCACTAGATTTGAGGGTGGGTGTGTTAGATGTGTAAGTGAGAAAGTGTCTTTGTGTAATGTGTGTGTGTGTGTGTGTGTGTGTGAATTAACAGCAGGTTTGTCTGTCTGTCAGTCTGAACACAGATATGTGGGAGCTCTGGGCTGTCACTTGGCACCGACACGCTCTTAATGATGCCCGCCACACTGTCACGTAAAATCCATCACGCACTCATACACACAAGCATGGATATATACATATGCAATTGCCTTTGGCCATAAGTCTCAGTGGTTGGTGATAATCAGCAGATGATCACAGGCTGTTAATTAAGATAGCTAAAAATAGATACACTGTGTGTGTGAGACAGAGGCGGTCTGTGTTTCTCGGTGCTTGTCGGGCTCAGACGTGCCCTTTTGTTTTCATTTAACCTTTACTTAAGCAGAAAAATCCCATTAACATTCAAACATTTTCAGGACCGACACAGACAAAATCCATGTATTCAGACGGACCACACTGGAGCAGTGAAAACAAATACAGACACACAGACCTGTAAGGAAAGAACCAAATTAAATTCACTGAATCATTTGACCTGCTGATTCTGTTAAAATATAACATGAAGGCAGTCTGTCAGTAAGATCCATTCTGTTAATTAAACACAATGATATCCTGGCAGTTCTGCTTCCACTTTATCATTTTTAGCATTTAATGAAGAAGCTCAGCTCTTAAGTTTTATAGCCCCATGTGCAGACAAAACAACTTGTGAGGATGTTTTGGGTGGCATAGCTTATGAAAGACATGACTCAGTGTGTGTGTTCAGTTAAACGTAGAAACACAGCCCGAGGATGGACTTGACATGTGGATGGCACTTGATCATTTTAATATGCCAGCACGCATTAAAATATGTGACTGAACAAGAAATAGAAAGAAGCAAGGTCATCAGGAGGAAGACAAAGGGAAGACATACAGGACTAAGTCCAAACTTAGTGTACAGCTGGTCTACATATCGTAAATGTGTGAAACTGAGGGGTGTAGTTTAAGACCGCAGTGGAACCGCTATAAACAACTGAGATCATTGCAACCTATCATCTCCTCCTCTCTGTGTGCTCGCATACTCAGAATTTAAGAGAGCTCAACGTCCAATAAAGCTACTCTCATGTACAAGTTTTTCTGTTTCTGTTGTGCGACTGAAATGCAGCCCATTAAGACCACAAATTAACTAGCACTTCAAAACATTTCCGAGCTGCTGCCAAAGTCCCGTTTTATAACCACAACATCATCTGACGAAATCACACAAACACATAAGTTTAAGACACAGACAGAGCTGTGATTTCAGTTCTCTTTACTTGTAAGTTTATCACTTGCTTTGAAAGTGCAACCAACCAACTCGGTCACATGGCTTTTTCACTGAGCAACAGCGAATCAGTGATCACCCAGTCAGTCACAGATGTTTGCAATATGGTTAGCTTTGCTATAGCAGCCAAAAAAGTACAAAATTATAGATGCAATGACTGAATGAGAAAAGGTGCCAATCGGTTCACTTCTCTTTGCACAGTCCTGCTGACAAATAAACAACCAAGCACACCGATAAATAAACACAGGTGCAGGTAATAAGGGAATACAGGAAGCAAAGATGAACGTAAAATATGACTGGAGAAGGTATATTCACTGAGAAAAGGCAGATGAAGCAGAAAGGCCTCAGCCAAAAAAAGGAGGGAAGGACAAATGTAGCCTAACAGAACACAATGTAAATAAGCAGGTGGTTAAAAAGAAAAAAAAACTGTGATGTGTCAAGTCCTCCTAAGAGGGAGCTGTGTTTTAATTAAAAAATGAAATTTAATTGAAAACTACATTTTTGATGAGTTAAAAAATGAATCCAATCATTGTGTCTTGCTGGTGGCAAAGAGGCTCTAGGTGTGTATATGTAGGAGAAGAACACTAACGAGTTTCTTTTCATTTTCAGAGGGAAGGATAGAGAAGTGATAAAGGACACTAAATCCTAATTGCTGGCCTAAATCACAGAGTTGTCATAGAGGATGGATGGAGGGTGGGGGGCTGGTGGATGCATCTCACTGTCTAAGGCAGAGGAACCAAGACACCCTAACTCTGGATTTACCCTGAAGTCGTTAAGTGCTGAAGTTGGTTCGTGAAGAAGTTTAGTCTCTCATCCAAGAGGCTTCTTCAGTTCTAAAAGTGTGGGAAACCCAGGTATTTAACCCTAGGACCACCTCCAATGTGTTTGTCCCCACCTGGGGTTATAGACCTTGGTCCAGTCTGAGGCAGTTTTCTCCAGTTGTCTTCAAATTCAGCCCTTAATGACAATGACCTGGATGACTGAGAACATTCACAGATTGATTTACCCTGAACTGACAGGATTAAAGTGAAGGAGCAGCACTAATCCAATCCTCATCTATATCACCGTAGTGATATGACTGGAGCCACTCAGTGGTCAGCAGGTAAGACTGTGGCTGCTCTGGGAAGCTTTCAGGTGTGTATGTAAAAGAGTAAGTGAAACATCCTCAAATAAATGACGAGTAATACAACATTTATGATAGACCTGTGTCAGATTATGGCACAGATATCTGTGGTGAGAGAGCAGCAGGTAAATACAACTGTTTGTCAGCACTTACTAGAAATAAAGCACAATCTATGGTCCCCAAAGTAAGGGCAATATTCTGTCTGTGCCTTCCAAAACCATTAGAAGTCACTGCGGAAGAATCTGTTTTATGTTCTAGCACATCATATTTATATATACGGTTATCGTTTGGTTGGAATATGCTGGTGTTGGCATTTAAAGCTCTTTTCAGTGCACATAAAAATACTGCACTGCAATACTGACATATGTACAATAAATGTTGTGCTATAATTAAAAGTAAAACAGGTTGGTGATAAAATGGATTAAAACAGCAATGTTGGTATAGTCTCGCAATGCCAGACACAACACTTGGGAAAGTGGCGGCTAAATTGCTCTGGCTCGTATTGAGTGGAGCTGAGTCCAAGATGCAGTGATGGTGTCCCTGAAAAAGGGGATTTGGTTGGAGGAACATTTGCTTGTGGAGGTGATCTCTGTCTTCAGAAGGGCTGATTTCCCACAGTGATTCCAAAAGACAGCAAAGAAGTGTATCAGCTGTGTTACGGCACAGTATGAAGATTTTCAAACATTAGTTTGCAAGAGAAACAGAAAAGCTGGAACATGTTTGTTTCGTTTGGAAAAGGCACCCAGAAAACCAACTAGCTATTTGTAGCTATTTGACAAGGAGGAATGAACATCATGATAAATTATGAAGTCCACCACGTTTTCTCAGTCCAGATGGACAAAGGAATTTAGATTTGTTTCATGGGGAGACTGAGCCTTATGCTGCATTCACATGGAATCCAGCAGACGGCATGTCATTTTAGTGGATGAGAGAAGGACAGTAAACCTGGGCGAGGCTGGCAAAGATGGCAACGGTAAACGGCAATACTGTCGAAAGTTGAAATATTTTAACTTTTTACAGTCCACCGCCATGGAATTCACAACCAGATGTGACGAGGTATTTTAACATAAGTTTCAGTTTGCAATGCAATATCAAGAGAAATGAGAATTTTATTGCCATGTATGTATAGCTATGATAATAGCATTAAAAAATACACAAGAATGGCTGTAGTCCGTCTGCCATCTCCCTACTGCCTGATTCCATGTGAATGCAGAATTAGGTCCATTTTAACAGGGTATGTTGAGTGTAAAGTAAAATGTTTGTAAATGAAGGATGACAAAAACTTGGAAGAGGATTAATTGACCAAGAGGCCAGCATTGATGGACACCATCATCCCCAGGATTCTCTGTAGGGACTGCTGAGAGATGCATTGGTGGAAATGCACACATCCAGCAACTGTTGGACTGACAAACGCACCGGTGCTCAGTATGGCCGTGGGCATCAAAGGCATCCTCCATGTGGTGGAGATACCACGGCAGGAAGGGATAAAAGAGGAACTTTTCTGCTCGAGGCTCACACATGGCATAACTAATGGAGACAACATCGTAGGTGCCTCCACTGAGCAACTTGACAGCACAGGGGTCGAGATCAAGAAAATATTTGCCTGTACCACAGACAGTGCCCCTGAAACAGTAGGGAAGCAGATGGGAGGTTGTGACAACACAGTCTGCTGTAACTGAGAATCAGATTGGTCATCCTATCAAGAGGTTTCATTGCATATTCAGCATATACAGGATACTATCACTCACTCAGTCACTCACAGAAGGAGTTGACAGTTCTCACAAAGATTTTCCACTGCCTGTTAGGGTGGCTTCACTGACAGAACTCTAGACATATTACTGAGAATGGACAATTGAGAGAGTAGCAGAGTGTATATCAATATACACACTAGACATACCATGAGTGGCCAGTGAAAGCAAAAAGCTTATTTGTGAAGTCCATCTCACCATGGTTTTTGTATGTGTGAATGAGTAACAGAGAAAATTGATCCAGAGCAAATAATAGGCTGACAGCAACATGATCCCAAACAAGGCCAAGTTTCCAATAAGCGTGTAACTAACTCGCGTATATAAATTGCACTGCTGCTGAACCTGCCATCTTTATTTTTTGTAAACTGACACTCTTCATCATCATCTTTGTTAATCATAGAAAAGACCGCCAAGCTCCTCTGAAAAGGCTATTCACTTCCTCTCCAATTCACTTCCTCCACTAAAGAAGAAAAAAAATAGATAAAATGTCAAGTGGTCTTAGCTACAAACCTGAAGAAGATGATCACTGAACTCCTCTACACAACTTAATATCTGAGCCACCTTTGTTGTGTTGGTTTTCCCACTGGTGGCTACAGCTGCTCTCATCAGCCTTGTTTGCAGCCGCAGTCAGCAGGTGTTTACAAGGAAAAATCTCTCATACACATATTTAAACTCCTTTTCTCAGCAGCAAACTGTAGGCAGACAAAGCTCACACATCGAGCTGGAGAACATTTAGTAGCTAAAGAGACAGAGATGTTTTGGTGCAGTTGGTGGAGACCAAATCAGAGCTAGTAAAAGGAATTTCCTTTATTCATTTATTCTATTTGTTATGTCTCTGTGTTAACACATGTAAATAATATTTGGTTGCTGTTTATGATCACTCTGCAGCAGTTGTGTTTGTGTCTGTGAGCACTTCATGACAACTTGAAGCAGCTTGAGTGAATTTAAAAAAGAGGACATTGAGGATAGGGGAAAGAAGAGACAAGGAGGGTGAGATATAAAACAGAGAGAAATAATGAGGAAAAAGGAAGCACACCCTAACACCATCTTCATCCCCAACCCACCCCCATCTCTCCTTGCTAGGTCTCCTTGCTACAGGGCAGTTGCTGCTACAGAGATGACTGTGCCGTTCATCTGAGCTGACAAGAGAAGAATCAGCTTGATTTCCTGTGAACGCTTGTCAAGATTACAGAGGGAGAGAGAATGAGACTGAGGGAGGCAGAAAAGAAACATGAATAAAAAAAGAGTGTGATGTAGTAAACATCAGGCCTATTGTCCTCCCAGTTCTTTGTTTCTCTCTGCCTTTAATCTTACTTTGCTGAGAGTCACATAACATAACAGCACTGATAAGACCGTGAATGGACAATTCCACTTCATGGTTTGGTGAGTAACATATGATCATGACATATGGAAATGAAATGACAAGGTGAATATCTAAACCTTTTAGGTGTGTCGTTTTGTATTGTCCCTGTTGTACCCGTTGTGTGTGTTGTCTTGGACATCAATCAAGAAATTATATGAACAACATTAGCTTGATAACAATTGGATCTCATATCTAGTGATGTACTGTGACTTTGTGCTCAGGCTGTCAGTACACTCAGGTCTAAGAGCTGCCAAGCATGAACAGAAGTGCTTGGTTTTAGTGAAAAGGAGGACATAAAGGATGGAGGATATGTGCAGACTATAGTCTGGTGTAGAGGCAAGATGAACTTACAATAAAATAGAAAGATGGTTAATGGTTAAAAAGAAGTTAAAAGATTAGGCACGCTTACCTATGTCTGAAATCTTTGTTTCTTTAGTACAGAACAAGCAAGGGAAGAAAAGAGAGAGGAGACAGGAGTTAGTAGACAGACTGCTGCTGGATATTACGATGAAAACCCAACAGAAGAGAAACTGACTGGAAATTAACACAGGACCAGTTAGAAATTGGAGAGAAATTTCAGAACTTGATTATGCTTTGTAGAGGTCAACAGAGAGAAGATTTCAGATGGTGAAGAGTTTTTGAGAAATGAGCACTCAAGAGAGTGTGCCAGAGGCTTGTTTCTAAATTCAGAGCATTAAACCAGACGTTCTCCTCTAAACTCAGTGTTCTTTTCATCTTTTTAACACTTTGGATAAAGAGTAAGCACTCAAATGCTTATTACTGTGGTGCTGAAGTGTCCAATCTGGCAATTCATCTGTCCCTTTCCTTCTTTATGCTTTGCAGCACTGCTTAACAGTCCCCCAAGACCAATGATGCAGAGCTGAACACTTAAATACAGGAATAAAAGATGCCCATAGAAACAAATTGGAATCCTCAATTTAAATTACAAACCAGTTTTCACATATAGTTTATGTTTCCAATTTTTAACCTTGAGAAATTTTGGATATTTTCCATTATTCAAATGAAAATAATCTTTATAGACTAGCAGGAAAACAACTCTTCTCTGGGACTAACAGGCATCTGTGACATTGGTCCCCAAGTAGACACGGCTTTTTTGTAATCACCAGCCATGCCACCTCCCTTCTCTCTTACCTCAGCTCCATGACACTGGTAACATTGCCAGAGGGGAATATCCTCCTGATGTAGTTGAAGTCTCCAACAAAGATACTGCCATCTGCTCCACAGGCCAGGGCCAGAGGTGCCAGCAACTTGTTGCCCTCTGCCTGCCCGTTACAGCTGGGACAGGAGATACTGCGCCGACGCCCATTTCCTAGGAGAGGGGGTGGTGTGGGGGGATGGGGGGTGTTGAGATCCATTTTTACTGATTGCAACAGTGGTTTATGTTCTTTCCACAAAACAGACTGCTGGATTGGAAGTTTGGTCCATATTAGTTTTATCAGGCCAGATTTTTGAATGCTGCGGTAGAACAAGCACTAATTTGATAAATGGTTTTGGATTTTAATTCCTGGAAATGGTTTCAGAACAGTCTCTCTAATAGAAAACACAGTGTGATTCTGAGAAACTACCATTGTGGGAGTACCACAAGGTTCAGTTTTGTGTCCAGTCCTGTTTATGATTTATAACATCGTCACATCTTGTGTAGCTCAGACAGTGTAGCTCACATTTGTACATGGATAATGCAGTTCTGTGCTTTTTCTCTAACACAACACTCTCAAACCATTCAGATCCTTCAACACAAATAAACTGCAACATATGCTCCATAATTTAATCCTGGTCCTGTACTCAAACAAGTGTGCTGCACACACCTGGAACAAAATACCGAATACACTTAAAACCTAACACACGTTTTTTCATAGGTCACTATAATACCATGATTATAAAATATTCTGTTCTTGAATCTGACTGTTTTAAACTGTGATCTGTGTTGTCTATTTGTGCTGTCTGTAATCTGTATTAATTGCTTTTATACTTTGCTTTCTTCTGTTTTCCTGTTCAAATGCACTCTTGACATTTCTGCAAATGAGACCACTCCCTCAATGATTTCTTCTGATTAAATAAAGGTTGAATGAAATTACAGTCAACGACTGGGGATATTTCAAAATAGCATCAACTTCCCAAAAATTTCAACTGAGCTCTGCCAGGGTCTGACACTACATGCCAGGCCAAAAGGAGAATTAATAGTAATGAGAAGTGCAGGGAATAAGAAAGGGGACAATCCAGACTTGATTGAAAAGGGGGAAAGCTGTAGTTCTCCTTATGTCCAGTAAAAAAAAAAAAGCTGACTATTAAAAATTCAAAACATAAAGTACTCGATTCTTCCACAAGAGCTGCAAGGCATCAATAGACCATTACAGATAGATTGTACTTGTAGTGATTGTGAAACAACCCAAAGGAACTTTATCTACATGTCTGAACAAATGTTGTGTTTTCCATGTGTAAAGCAGACACAATAACAACAAAAACATACTGTGTAGTCCTTCTCGGAAGTTACGGATCACTAAAAAGACTAAAAAGACTCTTACTTCCATCATTTCTATAGTTTTGCAGCTGCTTAAGAACAAAAACCCTGCAATGACACGATAAATTAATCACATATTAAATATGTGTGTCTTAAAAGCTCGATCTGTACTTACCCATGATGCTGCTGATGACAGGGGGCTGCTGGGATATGAAAACGTTTTCACCATTGCCTTTGTACAATATACCTAGTGGAGAGAAGATGTGATGATGAGAGAGATAATAAGAAGCCCAGAAAGAGAGAAAACAGCCACACTAATTCTGCTGGGCATTAACACCTGTGTTGTGACTGAAAGTGTTTTATTACCCCAACCGCCACTCCGATATGCTCCGATATGCTCTGAGATGCTCCGAGATACAACACAGATATTGTTCTCTTAATAAAAATCTGATTTGGCCTTGTCACTGGAACTCACCAAGATGTGATAGTATCTAGAATGGATGATTAGACTACATGGTACATTAGAATTTGGGGGAGCCGTAATGAGGATGGTGACTGTGTGAGCATGTGGACACTGGACTCCAGCTCCTAAAATCATGTATCACAATGAAAAGAAGCAACACCACCACCATGTGCTTGACAAATTCTAAATTAAGGTATTCATGCTCGTGTAATCAAGTGTTGTAAATTTGTCAATTTAAGCCATTAAACATGGTTGTATGATGTTTACATGAGAAGTATTAAAGCGAGACTGGCCAAAATAGCCACTGACTAAGGTTTTTATATCTGTTGTTGAGTTTGTTTGTTTTTTTGGCTCTGAAGTCAGATGAATAAATTATAACACAGTTCTTCAATCTTTTGTTTCGCCACTATACAGCACTACGACTATATTGTGCTGAACTTAATAACAATAAACTAATTATGCATAACCATGCAAATGCTCTTGTGTAATTGGAACTGAAGCAGGAGCTCTGTATGTGTGTGTGAGAGAGAGAGAGTTAGCGAGAGAGGGAGCGAGTGTGTCTGTTGGAAGCTGGGATGAATTTCTTTGATGTGTTTTGAAATATAATGTTAGGGGGAGGTTATGGCAAAAACCTTGTCTTTGCTGATGCTAACACATAATATGGGAGTTGGGTTATAAAATCTGACATTGAAAAAAAAAAAAAAAAAGGAGAGGAAGAAGTAGAGGAAGAGAAATGGAAAGATGCAGAGAAAACAGAGAATGAGAGGAGAGACAATAGGGGAAGGTGGTGGAGGAGGAGGGGCTGCTTCGCTGACTTGTGAGGAGGTTAATGTGTTAATGTAATGTGAGAGGGATGTACTTGTTCTTCAAAGTGAGACATCAAAGAGGAACCTCCTGTGGTGAGCTGAATTATTAAAACTCTGCCATCATCTCTAAAAAACAGCCAGCCGTTCTATCTATCTATCTATCTATCTATCTATCTATCTATCTATCTATCTATCTATCTATCTATCTATCTATCTATCTATCTATCTATCTATCTATCTATCTATCTATCTATCAGGCTCTGTCGGTGGGGTGCAACTATGCTGCTGACCGACTGTTTGTTGTAATGTGACCCTGCGGAATTTAAATGTTAGGAACAGACTGACAGAGTAGAGTTGTGATCGTAGCTGGTAGACTCCACCCATTAGTCCTGTGCACTTTGAGCTTTTACCCTCAGGGAGGCGCTGGAGACAAGTAAGACCCAGTGGATACGAATCAGGATGCTGAGTGCGTTGTTTTCTTAGTCTCTCATTTCTTCTCGTCTCTTGTACTCACCAGTGTTTTGTGCTGTCAGCTTCACTGTATTGTAACTGTTGTCTATAATGTGTGATAGGCCAAAATTCACAGAGTACCAAGGACAATCAAACTCTGAGCTAACTGCAGAACTCCATCTGGTGTGAAAAGGGCACTGCAACATGGACACATCACCACAATGCTGGTTGTGACCAGTGAGTACTTCACTGCCTCTGGGCCTGGACAGCTTCAACATAATCAAGAGCTAAAGGATTTCACAAGTTTATCAGAGCCTCTTACAGAATAATATGAGTGTGGGCTGTCCACTGGCTGGAGCTCAGTGGAGGCTGTTGATACATCATGACAAAGACCCCACACATGGAAGCTAATCCACAGAAGAATACAAATCATGATGTGCTTGGAGAACGTGATCTGACCCACTGACGTGACTAAAAGTGGCAGCAGAAGCAAACTTCAGATTGGTGAGGATCCACAATGAGTCTATTCTATTTCCCTAATTAATACATCAAATACGTTTTCCACTGTGTGAGATGCGACTGAGTCTATTTCCACAATACTATGTTTTTGTAGAAATGGACAAAAACACAAACAGCTGTACGACTGGTCCCTCTAAAGTAAATAACTTGATGCATCAGTTGAAAAATTTCCACTGACTTGCATTTTGCCGATGTTTTCATCAAGACATTAAACTTGGGTTTTTACGTAAAACAAGAGAGTTGTGTTTTATAGTTCTTCAGAGGATCGAATGAGACATTCACCTGTGAGTGAAAGAAAAAATAAAAATAAGGTTCAATAAACCGTAAGCACTTGACTGATAAATCTGCAGAAGAGAATTCTTGGATAGAGAATGGGGAAGCAGTGTGATGCAGCCAGGGGGGAGGCTATGACATACCCTATGAGTGTGGCAATTTGGAACAGATACAAGACTCAGACACTTTGGCCTTGAAACGTGGTTGGACAACCACATCGTTATTTAAGAATCGATCAGTCTTACATCTCTGAAACATTTGCCATCAGATATCACATCACATCACATATCCCGCTATGGTTAACGTGTCAGTGTGTTCTAATGCCAAAAGACCTGCAGCACATGTATCTGCGGGTTTTTGGACAGAACGTCAATTCTTTCCATTTCTAGAACTTTCAGCCATGAACAAGGTCAATTATTATCACTGTTCAAATCCCATAGCTGTTATTTCTCTCCCTGTCTGTCTACCTCTGTATCTGTCTCCCTCTCCTTCGCCATATCTTCTGCTTCTTCTCACTGTCTCTCTTTCATCTCTCCTTCAATTAGTGGGTGTTGATTGATCAACATAGGCCGAGCCGGCAAGGTTCCACCCATGCTGCGTTGCAGTCGGAACAGGCAACCAGCTACTTGCCTGACTGGGAAAATGTGTGCGTGTGTATGTGTGGTGGGGGTGATATGAGAAAGAGAAGGACATGGAGACAGCGAGAAAGGAGAGTGAGGCAGAACAGAAAGAGTGAGGAAAATCGAATGCTCCTGCTGTGTTAAAAGAGAGGGCAGTAAGGCTTTCTCACACAGCTCTGTGTGTGTTTATATAAATGAGTACATTTGACTTTGATCTCAAAACCTGGATGCTTACATTCTTACCGCAGACCCTTACGTACCAACCTTGTCTCAAAGACTTAGCATCTTGCAATGTCAAACTGGTAAAACATTTAGTTTTGCATCATACCTTCGGTAAAGGTTTCATAATTCAAAAACTGCTGAAAGACAAAAAAAAAACAGCCAGCTATTTTAACACCACTGTCAAGAGAAATAATTGAGGGTGTGCGTCGTTAGCATATGGTCGTCTGCTTGTGAAAGAAGATAAAGTGAAGTGGAAGAAAACACTAAGGAAAACATGCAGCAAATATAGTTGCTCTCAATCAGTCAATCAGCATTACAGCTGCTGGTTTCAACAGCCAGTGTGAGAGACTCAGGGATCACAATGGAATATAATATTCATAATCAACTTTCACTTGTGTGTAATTGCCTGAGAACCACTTTACATGAGGACTGCCATTATTAAGAATTTAATAATTTATTAATTAGCCTGTTATCACTTTAAAAGTCATTTATAAGCTGTTACAACACGGGCAGCAGTGACCTGTTGCTTACCAAATAGCAAATCTAGATTTATACTGGATATTGCAGTAATACTTACAAACATTTGATAAAATAAGCTTCATGAGCTTTGCCTGTAACCTAACATCATTTATTCATGAATTACTGCCTTTAAAATACAAGTGACTTGTTAGTAAGATTAATCATTGAAAAGCTGTATTAAACAGAACATTTGCCAGATCTCGCCTGCATCAATAATAAAACACTGGATTACAAATTGTTTATAATGGTTTTGTAAGCAGCCATTTATAATTCCTTTACAAAGGTAAAAGTAGTCTTGTGTTTTTGTTATGAGCTCTTCATACTTAAATAGGGAGTAGGTCCTTCCATGTGTCGAGAGGCTTTCTGTGTTTTGCTCATTTGGGTGCAACCTGCAACTTCACTGGTATATGTAATTATCACTCTACGCTGGTCCTCTAACAGGGTCAACTGACTAAGCAAATGAGAGTAAGAGTAGAACACCTACAACTCTGCCCCAAAAACTTCAGGTGTCATCCACCAAACATCGACTATCAGTAACCAAGCAACAGACAAATGCTGACTTGGTGTGTTACACACACCAAGCACACACAGACAATGTTAATGGCACAATATACTCATGCATATACAACATGTGCTGATCCTAACCACTACTTTCTTCTATGAGTAACCTGTATACATTGTGCCACACAGGCATCAGCAGAGTGTCAAATGGAGTAAAATAATATTCCATACACTTGCTGTATAATGCATGAAGCTATTTGAATAATAAGGGCACTAATAGGCGGACAAGGGTCTGGACATGACCCAGATGCCAGCTGTCCAGACCTGGGCCTGTAACCTCTAAATTGTTGGGAATTCTTCTATTTTAAGGTGCAGCTCAGGTTTAGTGGACCAGGAGTCTCACAGACCAGTTGCATGCATTGTAAAATCAGGAATATTGCCAAGATTAGCTCATTTCCTTCATTCAGTGAAGCACAGCATTCCTTTGTCTCTAGCCATTTAGATTGCTCATTATTTGCTGGACCGCTTCAGAAATGTATCAAATGCCTCCAGCTTGTGCAACATACTGCATCTAGTTCTCATAAGAACTTGAAACATGAGCACAGTCTTTTTTTAATAAACTGATTTTTAAAATTGTACTGTTTGTTTTTTTAAACACATTGTCAACCTCCTCAGCGTTTCACACCTGCTTGTTCCCTGAGATCTGCAGACCAGCTGTGCCCTCTGTCCCCTCTGAGAACCAGGGCAGTAGGACATTTGCTGTTAGGGCTCTTTAACCACAGTATAACCTTCCTCTGTGAGGAGTGTCTTTTAAAAAGATTTGTAAAGTACCTCATTCACAACTTGTGGACGCATACTACTACTACTACTACTACTTCTACTAATAATAATAATGATCATAATAATTTTAATAAGAGATATCTGCACCTTTTATAACCAAGTATACATATATATATATATATATATATATATATATATATATATATATATATGCAAACCCACAAAATGACATATTAATGATATAATAAATAAACAAAATAATACAATATAGTAAATTGTAAAAATAAAGTACATCAATGGGCCTCTGACATTTGTGTTCTATAGCTTTGGGACTTGTGCATGCAGCATAATGAAAACATGTTTGTTGTCTTCCTTTTGACACTCTCAACAACGAATTGATTAAAAAAAATATTCCTAACATAATACTTTAATATTTAAGTTTGCAGTACCTACAGTGTATTTTCTGTTCGGCAGGTCAAGAAACTTGTTTTTCACGAAGTGCTTCATCAATTAAGTTTCTTACTAGCACATCATGACATCAAATGACGCACAGTGGAAAAAAAAAAAAAAAAAAAAAAGTGTGTCAAAAGTGTCAGCCTACATTAAGGAAGCAAGGGAGGAACATTTTCTGTCTGTGCTGTCAGTTACAGTCATACACATGAGCAAATGAAACACAGACATCTCATTTTCTCATCCTGTGATGTTCTGAACTAATTAAGGCTGGAGAAGGAAAAAGGCCCTGACACAACGGCGAATGACTTTTAATAATGCATAGCACAGTCTCTGCATACCTGTCTGGGTGCAGGACAGAGACTTTATTAGAAGGAGTAGACTGACATTGTCTCTCACTGCTTCTGTTAAGAGCAGGATTCTTGTTTCAGACAGTTACCTGCTACTTTGTTTGCTTAATTTACTCAAGTCACTTGATAATGGGAAAGAGTACAGTGATAGTGTATAGTATGGTAATATATCATTGACTGTATTCACTAAAATCCGTCATCTTTTTAAATTTCTTAAAGCTGTATCATTGGTTTCATGCAGGTTTCAGTTGTTAAAAGTTCAGTCATTTTGATTTGATCTGGAAAAAAGAAACTCTCATAGGGTCCTGTGGAGCGAAGCACCCTCAGTCTAGCTGACCAACTCTGTGTCAGAGTAAAAGTGTGGAGGTTTTCAAGGCAGCGCACACACTCACTCCCCAAGTCTCTGTCTCTGTGTGCACACACTAATATATGAATACATTGAAAAACATGAGCTTCAAAGACTCACAAGTAGGTACACTTGAATGAAAATCACACACACCCTGACTGGAAAACATCCTCACAGTGTATAGACAGGAAAGCAGATCACACACATGCGCACAAACACACACACACTGGTGTTGTGTGATCTGTGAGCACTGAGCAGTGAGTTGAACTGCTGAGCAACTCAGATAAGACTGGATGAAAGGGAGTGTGTGTATGTGTGTGTTTGTGTGTAAAGGTGTGGATAGTCCTCTGCACACAAATCCAGCATGTCTCTTTTCCCCTTTATATCTCTTCTTCTTTCCCTTCCCTGTATCTCATTTTGCCTCTGTTTCCCGTAACAAATGTGGAAATGATCCGTGTTGTGTTGTCATGGGTTACATCTCATGGTTTTCAAACCATTTGTGCCAAATCCAAACTGATTCTTACCTCTCATGTCACACAAAAAGTTGGTTTTATTGAGATTTCAACTGCCAGTGATGTTGCTAGGTCTTCAATATTATGAGTCCTGGGGCTCACAGGTGGACTTTCAGATGAGCCCCAGAGAAATTCTATGAATTTGCAATCAAATAGATCTGTTTTGACACAATGCAGAGATTAACTCATACTTCTTATGTGGTCATAATTGTGGTCATAATTATCATTCTATTAATGTATGTTGAAAATGTATCTGGAAAAAATAACAAATGCCAAATATGACGACTTTATTTGCAAAAGGAAAAGCAAAATAATAATAAAAAAGCTCTAAACTAAATTATAACTCATAGTATGAGTGTCAAGTTCAAGTCTATAATATACTACATGACACAAACATGTGTTGTTGTGCATTTTCTTTTTAGAACATAACTAGAACATTAATGCAAATTAAACAGCACCAAAATGAGTTATAAAAGAAGGATGCAGGGCTAGCAACATCACTGACTGCAGTCAAATTCCTAGGTAAATAATATATAGATTATATTTTAGACTTTTATGATGATGCTCTTTTATTATGTTGTTATTCAATATTACAGCACCTTAAAATATTTACTCATCATTGAGATACAGTTAACTTTCTTTTCATGAAACAAGCCTTCGAAGCTATCCATTTTTGATGTGGAGAGGTAATAGAGCTACTGTTTGTGAACATGGACAAGGATCACAGCAAAGTACCATTAATAAACAAATATGCTTCCTCCAGAACTACAACTTGACTCAACACAATCTTACATTGTTAATATAGTTATACATACATTGTTATAAGATAGAGAGAAGTAGTGCTAAGAGGTGCACATGTGATGGGCAAGTTAGGGTTGACAGTGTACCACAAAGAGAAACGCCAGCTGGCCACCAGGTTACAACCCAGAACCAAAAGAAGCAACTGTGATCAGGATGTTGCACTCAGCCTTATTATGATTTTGATTATATTTTGATTCACTGTGCAGCCCTAGTTCTAATGTAATCCAGTCATGGTATAGGAAGGAACTGCGGTACGACAGAAGGTGACTACTGCTCTTTATCACAGGTTTTGCAGGCAGGGCCTTGCAGAAAATCAGCACCTATTTAAACATGAAAGTGTCAGTCCCTCTCTGTCTGATGTATGAACTACATGCTGGACATGCCTTCAGGTGCCTAATTGCCATTTTTATCTGTAGCTTAAAAGATAAAAGTCAAATTTGAGGCACTCTGTTAAATAGTGTGGCGTGAGTACTGAGTCTCACCACTGCCAGCCCATGAGACATCAACATCCATGCAGCATGTTATTTTTGAATCTAGCACATTACAACATCAACATCTCTAGCGTGGTGGAGCTATGAAACAAACTACAAAGAAAGAAAGACACTGCAGTGGAGTGTTTGATGGTCTCCCTCTCTCTCCCTCTCTTTCTCTCTCTCCCTCTCTCATGAGCAGAGACAAGAATATTCTAATGTCCATGTGCTATATATCTTAGTCTCAAAGGAACAAACACACAGTGCACGTTGCAATGCTGTCCCTTCAAGACACAAAATCACACCTACAGAGACCAGTATGCATATAGACAGAAAATCACATATCACATGTGCATTTTAAACACACACCAGACACATGCACACACACACGCACATGCATAGCACATGCACACACACACACACACACACATACACACACAATCAGGTGACAAGGTGTTGAAAGCCTGAGAGGACTGCAGGGAGAGAGGGATGAATAGCAATGTGATGGATGGGGTGACAGATAGAGGACGGCAAGGAAGCGAGGGAGGAGGAGGTTTATTAAGTCAAAATGCCCCTAAAGCTGGAAAAATGCATTTAAGTATGTATCTATTCTTATGTAACCTGGTTCCTGAGTGGTTAACGATGTGAATGGAAACTGACTGTATTTTTTACTTGTAATTAAAGCACCTAGAGCCCTTTGAAAAGTGCCTGAGCAAGTAAGGAATCAGACTGTGAGACTTCAGAAAGTTGGGAGAGGGTAGGACCATCAGTGGGCCACTGAACATTAACCAAAACACAGCTGCAGCAGTGGATAAAAGCACTACAACCAGAAGTAAAAGGTGCAGCAGCCGTACTCCACAAATGAAATGGAAATGAGCTGTATACAGCACAGTTTTCAGTTATATATAACGAGGGCCTGGTGATTAAAACAGTAGTAGTAAAGTACTGTAGTAACTAAGTAGTATAAATGAGTATTATACTATTGTTAAAAGTTCTATAAAAGAGTGTATGTGTTGTAATCTGAGCTGTGATCTTTATTTTGGTGCATGTTACAGGTTAAATGTCAAACGTCGCTAATGCCAATTGGCCAGCGTGGCAATGCTAGCGGCCATTTTGCCACAGCGATGCAGGGAGGATGACTGGGGGTGGGGGCGCAGAGCATGTGTTTTTCTTTGACCTGCAAGTGCTCTACTGTGAAATCTAGTGGTAGTCGCGATAGCTTACCTTTAATAAGTAATTTAGGACACAAACAAAGACAGAGGTGGATCCACAGTTTCAATTTCGTGGCTTCTGTGTTTTTCTTTAGGAACGGAATCACAAGAATACTGAGTTTGTACTTTTGCAGGATGTTCACATCAGCAATAAGCGGCACACTGAGGGATACATTACAACATGTGAAATTTTCCCACTTCCCCACAAAGGTAATCTGATTTACCCTCCGGCTACAATGTGTAATATCCAGTCATCATATTTCAAACCTGAAGTTCCATTGGATTATCTAAAATTAAAGTGGCCATTACACATTTCTACATGGAACATTTTTATTGTGGTTGTTATTGTTTTCATTGTATTATATTACATTGTTTTTTTAATCTTTCATCAGTGTAGACAGCAGTACTGCGATGGGTTGTTCCTAAATTCCAAATGGCACAAACACAATAGGGATGATTTCATGTTGCCATAGGTTATGAATCCAACTGTTGTCTCACAAGGACTACAAATACATAACTAAAGACAATGTACCTATGAGTCCTCGGTAGTTATTATTATATTATTACATGAGTGCTCAGTATTCAGATCAGACAAGAGTAGTGGCTGCATCTTGCAGGCTGCGATGCTGTATGTGTGACAAAAACCTGCCCACACATATATCCTGCCAAAGTAGTCAAAACCACCTCTGTGATAGTTCCCACTACAGTAGGTGTCTTTAGCACCACATTGTGCCATGATGACACACACAGACTCACAAGGTGAAAACAATACCAGCCCCACTGCAATGGCTGGTAATAAAGGATGATAATATGTCACTGCACTGCAAGACAAAAACAAGCAAGCAAAGAGAGGAGGGATGGAAGGGGAGGAGACAAGAGGGAGAGATGAATGAAGGTCTGAAATGGTGGGGTCTGATATGAGAAACCAAATATGTGTGTGTGTGTGTGTGTGTGTGTGTGTGAGGGAGAGAGAGAGAGAGAAAGAGAGAGATGAAAGACCAAAAAACTCCACTGGGCAGCTGGAACAAATCCAAGAGACCAACAATGAACTCTCTCTCTCTTTCTCTCACTCACTCACTAACTTACGCGCACGCGCACACACACACACACACACACACACACACACACACACGCATGCATGCACATGCACGCACACACACACACACACACTCTCTTTTCCTCTGTTCCATCGACCAAAGCCTGCATGACAACAATCAGTCTGACAACTGCTGAGATTAACATACTTTCAAACTGCTATTAGCTTTGTCCTCTTACTCTTGGACACATAATTAATCAGTTAATGAGGTGGAGAGGGGTAGAAAGAGAGAAAGAGAGAGAGAGAGAATGTATGGTATTTGGAGCATGTTCACATTTCAGTGCAAAGGTTGGAACCTCACTTGTCATATATCAGCATTGCATATAAAAAACAACAACAGTACCAGTATCTTAACACCTTGCAGAGCAGATGCTACATGAGAGTATGTGAACATGTGGCTGCAGATCAATTGCACTGGTTTTGTCACCTACCATTCTGCACATCCAGGATGTGATGTTTATCCAGGGTCCACCCTCCCATGTTGGAGGCATCCAGCTCGTAGCCTTGTAAAATGGCTGTTCTTTTCTCCCACAGGATGAGGTCCAGGCACGACTCGTATTCAAACCCCACCGACACTGTTAGACACACATGGGGGCAAAGCCAGTGACTCAACCGGTTTCTTCCACTGCACTTAGTTCAAAACAAACCAAACAGGACAGATTCTGTGATTCAGACCAAAGCAAACAGACAGCAGGTTTGAAAACACAGTGATCCACACTTTTAACCTCCTCTGGCTGCTTTTCTAACTCCCTCTAAGTCCTGCTGCTGGACAGTTCTCTCTCTCTCTCTCTCTCACACACACACACACACACAGAGTTAAAGAACAAGTTTCATGTGCACTTGGTGAAAATAGCTCACCTCCTAACTATGTGACTGAGAGCTCCATTTTTCTCATCTAATCATTTAGCACAGAAATTCAACAAAACTCAAACTGTCCGTCTCTGTGTTTTTGTAACTATAATTATTACTGAGTTTTATCAGCAGAGAAAAATGTGAAATGGACAGAAAATTTGAATGACAACAAGCTGACTGAATGGAGGGCTGCTGAGTGCTGGTCTGCATTAGGTTTTTATCCTATTTTCAATCATTACATCACATGCTGATTTCAGGAGAAAATTTCTTTAAAACTGATAATAACAGATTTTTTCGGCCAGTTGAGAGAGTGAATGCAGTGTTGCCTCCTGATGTATTTGACCTCTACATTTATGTCTCAGCTCTGATTTCAGCAGTTGCCTCACATGCACTACAAATATTCTTGTATTAACCCTACCGTATCTTATTATAACTTATGACCACCAATTTCAAAAATGTTACAAAACACAGCAGTAAATTTACTTTATGTTCACCCCATTAAGCCGGGTTATGGTTAAGTAATAACTCACTGAAAAGTATGTCTGCTGTAGCTGTCCCTCATAAAGGTGTCAGAGGGGTTAGCATGCCCATTATGTGCCAGACATTTCCCTGTTAAAGCTTTTCCCCGGGACCTGTTTGAACTTAGCTGTGGCTGTCCACAGTTTTATATATGATCAGGAGAAGTCCGTATTGGAGGAAACCCCCACCCTCCTGTCTCTGCACAGTATGCTGTGCACAGTATGTTGTCAAACTTTAATGGTCACAGCGAACCAGGACTTATTATGCCATGAATTGGTCCAATTTAATTGTGTGCCTTTTATCTCCACCTGTGACATACGCTGATGCTCCTATTAGTACTGTTTTCAATGTTGCCCAAAGTGTCTTGCTACTTTCACCCTGGGGTTACAGAGAGGTTAACAGTTATGGTGATCTCTGACACAAGCAGCATTGTTTCTATGCTTTACTACACAGTCAGACTGGAGAACCAAACATACAGATCCACTGGAGGGCAGAACACAGGAAACTGACATGTTATGTTATACTATAGTGGATAAGGCGATGCCTGAGATTACTATATAGTCAATACTGAATCTTTGAAAAAGCAGCTGTGACAACGAGCTCTACAAAACCTGCCAACCTTGGGAAAATATTTTGACAACCATAACAGTAAAATGCTTTGCTCGTGCTTCAACACGACTGTTTCCTATTCACCAATATCACCAAGAGACCTTTAATGAGAGGACATATTCAGGCAGAGTCTGCTGTTTGTGGGCACCTAGGAACGATGTGAGGTCAGCTCAGAGGAGGCTGAAGGCTGTGTTTCAGATATGCAGGAAAATTTTTAACTTATGCTCACCTCCAGTTTTGGAACATTAACTACGTTTTTCTAAAACATTACTTAATCACTGTACCATGTTCATGTATGATATATTGTAAGTCTGAGATCCACTGCTTAAATTGTTGTTTACATGATTTATACTTACCTGTATAGCGATCTTGTAAATTACATAACGTTAGGCTGGCTTTATCAACATTACATGGGCTGCTGTCAAAAAGTCAACAAGAAATCACTTTCCAGACCACTGTTCCTCAACCCTAATAGAAAATGTCATGAGGTTAAGGAAAGGGTTAGGGTTAGGGTCCCTGCGACTTTTTCTTAATTTTGTACCAACTTTGTAAAACATGGACGACAAATGCTCATTTCCCAATTGCAAAAATAAAACAAAAAGGACTGTAATGTTCAGATAAGACAAAATGAAACAATTATTCAAGTAGCCAAATAATAGTCTGATAAAGTGTTGATTGGGAGCACGAGTGAATTATAATTGGAAAAAGTAGACTATATAGATAACTGACATTTTTGTGTTTTTTTTTATGTGTTAAGTGGAGAAAATTTATTTTTAGTGCAATCAGTGGGGGTTTGAAATATATAGCTTTAATTTCTACTACAAACAAAGATCCAAATGAACACAGACATAGACAGTTGAAAGCATAGATTCACACCAGTGGCTGTGCAATCCAACAACAGCTTCTCACAGTCCTGCTGGTCACAGACCAACTGCATCTTCAGCTGTTTTTAGTAATGGGGAGTTCTTATTTTTATGTCTTAAACCATATGATCCTCTGTGGATTCAAAACAATGACCCTTTTCTTAATCACAATACAATTTAACCTCTAGGCTTCTGCCTTCATTTCATCACATGACAATAACACAACACATGTTAATTGTAAAAGGATGGGAGGAAACCACAGCTTGTCTTCCATTTCACTTCTGTGTTTTTAGCATTCTTATCCACAGATCTCTGTTGTGAGGCTTTTTGCAAAAATACACTGTACATCTAACCTTACAGCCATTTAGCTTGCTGGCGGCCCATTAGGCTTAGAATCAGTTTAAAAGTTGTACCCTTGATACAAAAGGCCCCTCTGTACTTAGTTAAATTCTGCCTGCTTCAAGGTTGATTTTGAAAACCAAAGCTGGTCATGCTTTAATTGTTGTTGTTTGTTGCCTTTGGGAGAGATTTTACACAAAATCTACAACACATGTTACTTTCTGTTTAGCTTAGTTGTTTGTAGCAAACTCACCAACTGCCTCTGATAGTCCATAGACACGTTGTCCATAGGCATCTGTCTTGTCCCAGATAAAGGTGTAAGATAGGTTTGGTTGGGCAGGGAACCATTTCTGGAAGAGGCGACCCACCACTGCCACCATCAGGTGAACCTGGAAAATCAGTCACAGACACAAAGGTCACTACATGATAGTTCAGGTTTGTACTGCACCTACACCAGGTGTTTTTTAAGGTATTAACTAATAAATATATTGTATATCACATGTCTCACCTTCATTAGATTGAAAGGTATTGATGATTGTGTCATGGTGACTTTGAGGACTGGTTTATATCCCGATGCTCTGGAGCTCAGGTAGATCAGCTTTAGATCGCTGCCTGGTATGGAGGTTTCTTCTTGTAAAACCTAAAATGACACAAAAAGCACATCACAAAGTTACAAAGGTCCTGCTAGCTCGTTTTAAGACTCAGTTTCTGAATACAGGCTGTGTGCATTTCACCGTGGACTGAGGCTTTGTTACTTTCATGGTAACAGGTAGAACCTAGACCTGCTTTATGATCAAAAACATGGACATCTAACATTAGATAAAATGGGACCTTTCAGAATATCCCATTAACAGCTGTAACATCATCCATCTCCAACACCATGCCTTCGCATGAGGAACAGCATATTAGTAGAGAAACAGCAGCTTCAGTGCTCTATGTGAGTCACACAATGCTGCTGGTGTGTACTCCATCAGCAGCGATCTCACTGCACACAAAGGCACACAGGACAGAAATCAAGCTTGTTCAAGCCATGTACAATGACAGTGGTGTTTCTCATTTTCTGAGGCATTGGGGCTGATTGACAAACTGATAAATGGTCCTCTCTGGGCCGCTCTTGCAAATAAGAAGGACATGCTTTCCATGAATGACACATATCAGGAGGTAGTTAGAAAGCCCACACAGTGACAGGGGATGTTAGGCTGTTTGAAGACATGAGGGTATCAGACAGGCCTGTTTTTCAGTGTTTAGTCAGGAACACCAGTGCTGTGTTTGATGCACTGACTGTACCGGCAGTAGTTATCCTACCAGCTGCTCTTGTTGGGGTATGCAGTTGCATGTTGGCAGAATCATCTGAAACATGGCCATTGCTCTGATGTAATCCAGGAACTGCAGTTGAAAGTATGCCCAAAAGATGTGCCAGCTCGGAATATGATTTCGGCATTTTACACAAGCTACTCAAAAAGAAGGAATAACACTTTTCAAAGAAAACAGGTCTTGAGAGTGGTTGTCAAGGTTGTGGTACTACAGCAGATAATATGTCAGTGGTCAGGAAATATGTGCACAATCAATTGACAAAAATGAGTATAAGCAATCAGGGATGAGAGAATCAGTGCTACAAGTGCAACAATGACAAGACACAGTGAAAACAGTGAAAATGGAGAAAAATATCACAATCAAAGATGTTTGAATATGGAGCTCTATGGACAGCAGTTGAAGAAATGAATGAACGGCCACAAGGTATCAATGAGAGGATTCAGGTGAGAAGGTCTGTGGAATAAAAAAAAGAACAACCACAAACTTGCTTCTATAATGTTCAGGCTAATAATGCCCATGATGGTTAGGGTGCCGCATAGAATTATGCCAAAACAACTTGTGAGAAAGCTGCTCAGACATCCACGCTATTAAGACGATGGCATCAAAGGCTGGGACAGGGCTGCAGTATTAAACATGAGAGAGGTGAGTAATAGGTAAGTATTTGGTTTATTTTTTTTTTCAGGCTGGGAGCTTTGCAGTCTGTCGGTGCTGCAGACAGGAATGTGAAGAACATGCTCACAGATGAGCAAGGAAAAGAACAATAGCACGCAGGCATGGGAGTTGCTTTTGGCACAGGGGATTTGCTTTTAATAGAGTACATGTTAGAAGATGGGGGGCTTTGTGGGTGTGCTCTTTTAAATGATTGTGTCAGTCATTACTTATTTTTTGGCTGTGCAGATTTTCTATTTCAGCATTTGTGCTTGCTCGCACCCCACTTTGGTGGTAATATAAAAATATAATGACACAACTGCTGCCACATATTTAGCCCTCTTGGGGCAAGTGGATGCAGCTCTTGTGTATGATGATTGGGAAACAATCTCTGATTAGTGGATGCTGCAGCTCAGTGTTGATCATCCGGTCTTGTCATGAACAGATTAGCTGATTATTGGTGTTTGCAGACTTGTTTAACAAATCAATTGGATGAGCCATTGTAGCTTTACCTAAATCAATACAGCGCAGCTGGAATATTGCTGTGATGCAGTACATCAGGTTACTCTCTGTTGTGCGAAGGTAAACTTCACAGGAACGTTTGCAGCAATCTGGTTTCCCTAAGCATCTGCAAAGGTGTTGTTGTACCTCTTTGATGACATAGGAGTTTTGTATGGACACACTCTCAACCCGTTCACCATCTTTGTTTATTGGATCATGATGGATTGATCTCTTTTTTAAATCTCATCAATCTTTTTCAAGAATGAGACTGTTGGAAGAGGTCAGGTGTCAGGGTTCACATATTGTCCCTGTGTGCTGACTCAGCATTTTCAGAAATCAGGCCCCTGACTGTCATCTCTTCTGTGAAGTTGTTGTGGACAGATGGACAATTATGGGTGAAAAAGGAATAGAGAAGGCCCAGGACACATCCTTGCGGAACACCAGTTTTCAGCTTGAGGGTGGAGAATGTATGTTTTCCTAACTTGGGAGTCTGGGGGCAGAGCCTTGACAGTGGTGTGTTGGGAATGACAGTGTTCAATTTCACAAGAGCATCCTGATATATGTGTTTGATCTTTTGAAATGATCCAGGCCAGGATGGAGTGAATGGCTGAGTGCATCCTCTGTCTCAGCTGGTTGACAAACAGATGCTGGTCTTAAGTGGCAGGGTTGCCATATTTGATGTGGGCTAAAATCAGACTGTCAAAGCATTTGGCTCTGACATTGATGAGTACATTCAGCTTTCAGTGGTGAGTGTGTTCAGGCACCTCACATCTTTTTGCTCAAAGATGGGTATGATGGTTGCTGATCTGAAGCATGTTGGGACAACAGCATATGTCAAGGAGTGTGTGAAAATGTTAGTGAAGATCTTTGCTAACTAATTGGTGCATGCCGAAAGTACAAGCCCTGGGATGCCATCATTTCCAGTTGCTTTCCTTGCATTGACACTGTGCATCACCCCTCTGACCTCATTAGTGTCCAGTGTCAGTCCACCATGGACTGAGCTATGCATTTCCCTCTTGTTATTTCAAAGTGAGGAAAGAACATGTTCTTTGCCAGTGAGGGGTTGCTGCTGACGGTCAGGCTGTCTTTCAGTTTGTAACCTGTAACCACAGGAATGCCTTACCACATGCATCCAGGGTCATTACTGTTAAAATAACACAAAGAGTAATGATTTCAGGGAGCACCAAGCTGCCGAATCTGTCCTGTCCTCCATCTTTCTTCCCCTATTTGCTTTCAGAAAGAATATGTAAAGAAAGATCCTTAGGGAATGATCCATTTGGATGGTTCCGGTGTTATATTCTTCAACTGCACTATTGCCTTTTCATTAGTTGGTCATTTAGTGTTCATTACAGATCCATTACATCCCCTTTAAGACTGGCCTTTTCACTGCCCTCCGCTCTAATGGACTCAGCGCCATGAAGCACTAAGTAGCAGCTTTCCATTCGCTTCCTTTTGATCTACACTCAGACACACAAATACACGTGCTTGCCTCACACACATTATCACTTAAACTTCCTTTCATGCACACAATCTTTCCCTGCAGCCGGTCGAAAGGTACACGGACAAGTTTGTCAAATAAAAAATAAATATGGAGCGCTGGCTCAGGCGTGTAAAAGGTATAAAAACACACATTGAGTTCTGTCATCTGTTTCATTTCCTCCGTGGACTGGTTAACACAATGGCGTGAGTGTAATATAGAACTCACACACACACACACACACACACACACACACCACGGCTTCTCACACACCACTGCTTCTCTTTGTATTCCTCTCTCAATCTCTCTTGCATGCACAAGAGACAGAGCCAACATACTTCTCTTTCCTCCTCTCTTACACACACAAATACACACACACATCCCACACAAAGATAACATGGTGTAATGTGTAAGCAATTACAACATTCCTACATGATGAGCCTCAGTCACCCTTTAAGAGGCGGCACCTGGGGTGGAGAGCCTTGTGTGTGTATAAAACTCTAGTTTTCTATAAAAACAATCAGCCCAGAGCTGTGTTGGAGAAGTCTGCTGTATGTCCAGGACTAAACTCGTTCAGGGACTTGGTATATATGAACATATGTCTTAGTGGTTATGATTATGTTGATGTAAGTGTTATAAAGAGACACACATAAGAGGTTATTTTTTGTCTATTGACCCTTTAAACTACTTGTGTTAAGTGCTTTATTTTTATCATTTGGCAGCAATGCTATTACTCATACACTCCATACACTCATACACTTATGGTAAACCCAACAGCAGTGCTAAACCAATCAAATGAAAGCCATATAGTGTGACAGAACTCAAAACTATCAGTTGTTATTCTTAGTCTAGAAAGCGAGAATAAGTTGGTGTTGATGGTTAATTATCAAAGAGCATCATTAAAAATGTATGAAGATTATCATCAGTACTTTTGTAATTTTGATCATCTTAATACAATCTTAATAGTTATTGTTTTCTATCAACTTTTCATTTGATTTTGTTTTAATCCTGAAGAAAACTGGATTTAATAAAAAGCAGTTTCAACTAATAATAACTTTCATTTCTAGGAAAAGAATCTAGAGTCCAAGTTGACATCTATTTTTGTCTCGTTTTAGAGAACAGCAAACAAGCAAATGTTCAATTGATTATTCCTTGCCAAACTTCTTTGTCAAGAAACATATGTTTGCTCTAAAATCTAATTATCACTCTAAAATTGGTGTATATTAATTCAAGACTGGCCACAAATTTTCCTGTTTTATGTCATTGTGTGCTACTGGTCATTGATTGTTACGACGGGAACACTAGTCTCTGGACCTGGACCTGGTGTCTAATGTTATTGGATTTAAATTAGTCAGTTTTTATTTATCTGCCATGCATTAGATTGGACCAACACCACAAACCAGTCTGACACATCTTTGTGAAACTGGCCGCTGACCATATTTTGGAACAGCTTGATGCATATCCAAGAACAGTGACTCTTCATGTCTGTGTGACTGTGAACTTGATGAATGACACTGAGGGGTTTCTTACCTGTGTTTCAGGTATGATGGGGCCATCCTCGGGTGAACTTCTATAAAATGTTGACAGAGGAGAAGCAACAATGACAGGATTGGGTCTGATGAAACCACTCAGGTCACAGCTGGGAATGTCATTCTCCTCCTGAAAGAGCCAGACATAACATTTGCCCATTAGACTCTCATTCGTCAGTTGACTGACTGTGAAACACTGCTCTGTCATTGAGTCCAGTGAGTCAGTGGCAGTCAAATGGTGTAAATGTCATGAAGAGACATCAGACCCATACTAGTTTATCCACTCTTAAACACTAGAACACTTTAAACTGTTTTTATTTCTCGGCAGTCATCAGTTCATGATAGATTATACGTATACAGACAGGAGTGACCCCCCCACCTTCTTCATGACCAGTGTGTCCATCACATAGAAGACGTTCCATGGCACCCACACAGTTCTGTACTGAGTGATGAAAGGAGCGCGCTCAAAACTTAGAGTAAGAGATGCCCCACCATTGGCCAGCAGATCAAACCTGCAATGTCAAAAACAGACAAATAAATCAATGTGAAATTTATTACATACAATAGATGGATATGTAAATATGTAGTGCTGTCAGATGAGGACTGTGTGAAAACTCTATTAAACCTGTTTCCCTGATTAAAACTTTCCCTGACTCAGCTGAGTTGACCCTAAATCTCTTGAAGTGTGTAACAAGGGATTTGTCCTCCAGAGCTGTGTAGTACACTGGCTCTTAAATGTTGAACTGTAAAGCTGTGATTTGTTCATTTAAATTCTACGAGCGTGTTTGTGCCTCTGTGACTTTACAGGCATTTCCCTACGAGCATGTGTGGTGCGAATGCATGGACCCGCAAGTTTAAATAGGTGTTTGAGGGTTAAAGTGATGGTTAGGGTGATGTGACGTGGGGCTGTGTGAGGTCGTTGTTCATAGTCAGTGTGCTACCCGCAGTAGATTCAGATCAGTGCGCTGCCAGTTAGGACAGGCAGCAGGGAACATGGCACATCAACAGTGTGATAGATTCACTGCTGTGCATGGACCAGAGGAAAAACTGTGTTTTGACACTTTTAAAAGATGCCCAATGAAACAAATCAATACCTATTTAAATGTTCACTTTATGTTGAATATTTTCAGCACTTTTTCCTCCTGTTAAACAGCACTTTCCTTTGGTATTACACTTTTTCAGACACTGAACTACAAACTACACACAAGCTCACCTACAGTACTAAACGAGTCAATCAGAAAGCCTTACGTGTGACACATGGCCCATTCTGTCCAATTCTCCTAACTGATGCCACTCTAATCAGGTAACACACTGACCATGTATGATCATCCCACATAACCACACATCAAATAAATCTGATATTTGGTGTGTGGTTATGTGGTGTGGTTGATATCACTTTAAATCTCGATTCTAGGGCAATGATAAAAATAGGGTTTAGGTTGGTGTTAGTTATTCAGCATGCGCAGGACAAAACACAGCACAAAGGGAATGATGTGTTCTCTTATTTATAATAAGTCCTTCAGAAGTTCAGAGTTGAATTGAACTATTAAATGCAGTCAGTAAAAAAACAGAAGGTCCACTCTGTCCACCTGCCTGTCCCTGTCTCACTGCACTGTTACACACAGGGAAAAAAGGAAGAGAAAAAATCAGGAAGCAGCATCTGCTTTCACTATACAGTTAAAATCAATGAGCCAAGCTTCCAACATAAGTCTGGGGTAGCAGAGAAATCTGATTACTGATCTGCTTCATGTACTCACACTGAGCGTCGCGGGGATATGATGCGACATTCTGAATCCTCTCAAAAAATGCTCTGTCTGTACATGGAAAAAGGCTGCCCCCTGTTTCTTTAAGCGGATTTATGGATTATTTTTTCCACTGCAGTGATCCCAGCACTGTCTGTGTATGATTTCTGTGCATTCAGGTTGGACAATGTGACCATGAGAAAGAGCGATAGTCAGAATTTCTGATACCAACTATATCCATTGTTCATGTAGTCATTACATTTCAAGAGAACAGAAAGAGGCAGCAGCTTTGCTTCAACCAATGGAACTGCACTGTAGGGGGCCCTGATACTGTGTATAGATATACATATATATAACCAGTGAGCCAAGAAATACACCAGAGCTGCTTTTATATTTCAGTTAATGGCTGCTACAGATGTGCAATCAGAGCCCTGAGAGGAGCAGTATATCTTGTCTAAAACAATGTAAACAATGATAGAGCACTGGCAGCCTTGAATACAGTAATTTCTCTTCCAGATCTACATCAGTTCTGGTACTCTGTCAATCTTTGGGTTCCTCTATGTTCCATAAATTCTCATGTTACATGGCTGAACTGAGAAGTAATAGCATGTATGTACTGAAAGGTGAGGTAAAACAGCTGTGAGCAGGGCTGCAGAGGGGAAGGCTGTATATATTGTCTAAAAATAGAAATGATAAATAAATACGCACATGCCATCCTTGCGTGTTACAGTGTATCCATGTTCAGGATAGTGAACAAATGTCACGTTCACACCAATCAGAGGCGTGCCATCGGCTGTCAACACCTGACCTCGGATGATCGACACCAAGCTGAAAGGAGAGAGAAAGAAGGTAGAAACAGGTTGATACCATTACAAATGTACTATATTTAACATTTAGAAAATAAATAACAATATTTTTCAACTGAATAAACAGAACCATAGAACAGATCTCTTTGTGTGTTTGACTTGTGGTCAGGTTAAGCTGGCACTGGAAAACCTTGGGCAACATGTACCTATATTCATGCCTCCTAATGCTAACTGCTGAGATGTAGCACTGACGTTACTGCAGAGCACCACAGCACTATTTACATGAGCCACATCCAGGTAAACACTAATTTCATTCACTAGAATTATCTTTGTGTGTGTGTTTGCACAGTACATGTCGTGGAAAACATGTATAACATATTGATTTTGTTATCACAAATAGGTAATTAACATGTAGTTGTAGTTGTATCCCTGAAACAGCAAACAAATGAAAGAGTCAGGCAGAATTTACAGCCAACCACAACAGGATTATTCCTGCAGGCAGAGATCTGGTGCATAAACAAAAATAAAACCATGATAGACTTTGCTGACTGAATCAGATATAATTCAAAATTGAGTGGAATCTGCCTCATTTGGTAGTCTGACCATAGAAGTAATAACATAAGGCAGGCGAATGTCTGACTCACTCAGTCACACAATCACAGTGCCACAGTGCATTGAAAGCAAGGCCATTATTCTTCTGCCTCTCTGGTTCTAAGTGAACACACCTGCTGATCTGGGTAGAGAGTGCAACTGTGTTTATGCTGATCAGGTTGCATAGCACATTTCTACCGGCTGCGACAGCACTGCTGGTATTGTTATCACCTCTGTGAGTCATGGCTAAATGTGTTCCTGGAGACACCTACTACTGTGGAAACTGCCACAGAGGTGGTTCAGAACCACTGGCAGGTGTTCATGTGTCTGTGGACAGACATTGCGGATGTAAATGCTCGCACGTCAGACAGCGAACCCATGTTTGAACTCATCCTTCATTTTGATCTCAACCGTACACCCTCAAAGTTTGTACTTGTGATGCTAACGCAAGTGTCATCATCGGCATACTGACACGTGCCATGATTGCTGTTTTGGATTGGCATTTGTATTTGTGTTGTCACTTTCTCAGACCACCTCTTATCACAACAAAGTCAGATGGGGCAAAAAAAAAAACATGCAATCAGATAAGGCTGCAGCTCCTTCTCTTCCAGCAGATCCATTGTCTATGGAAACTTTTGTTCAATGCAAATAAGCACATTGTGGTTTAATTGGCTGTAATTTCCTTCAGCAACTTTTCTCTACCCTTAAATTCTCACAGAGTTTAATTACACCCATAAAACAATGCTGTTATCAATTTGACTGACACATTCAGGTTCAACATCATGCTATGTAGATTAACAACATGTCCTCACTGATATAAAACATAGTCTGGTCCAGTTTCTGCAAAACCTTCTTTCTGTCTAGTTACAGACATAATCTGTGAGACAAAGCTGTGTTATGCATTAACACAGTGGACTCCTCATGCAGATTATTACAGTATATTTGTAATGAAGTCAGGTAGTCACTCATCAAAACCTTGTTCCTTACCACACTTCAGATATACCAGATGTGTCACATGACTGCAAAACTCAGTAGCTCATTCAGTATTAATACAGGATGCAATAATCTACCAAACACACTGGATAAAGAAAAGATCATCCAAAAAGCTTTTCTTGACAGTCACCCTTCTTAGTGTTATCCCGCCAGAGTAGTCTGTGCATCTCACTGATTATGTTGCTAGGAAACCGGGTCTATACGTAGTATGGTCTATATGTCTATAGAGGATGTTTACTTTGTGCTTCAGCATGTGTGCTTATAGTATACAGTCTCCTCCTGCAGATAAGATGTATGCAGGCCTGTGTATGCCTGTTACTGTTTGCTGAAGGGGACATTAAAATATTTCTTTGTCCTTCAAGAGTAAAACAGATATTTTTAAAACCCTCCAACCACCCGCCCACACATACAAACCCAATACTGTATTAAGGTTGTCTAATAAAGCATTTTTATGATAAGGTTGCAGGTCCATTCCATTATGGAAATACAGGACATTTTATTACAGGGTTGTGCCCCCCTGCTCTTATGAAACATTCAGGCTAGCATAAAAAATGTGACAAAAACAGAAAAATGGCTGAACAGAATTGCCTTCATGTTTCTTCCTGTCAGTAGCCATGCCGTTCACTCTCTATATTTTGCAGAGCGCCACCCTCTCATTCTCTCTTATCATATTTAATGAATGTTATGTCGGAGCTAGATGTGGGCAGAAATGGCTTTTGGCAAGGAAAAATAGCAGACCTTAAGTTCCTGTTTGTGATCCCACTCTTTCTATTACAGCCACCCAGACAGAAAGCAACTGCTCATATTATGGTAAATCAAAGTAGGTTAAGCTATGACCCTCCAGGCAGAAGCTTTATGAATCAAACAATCACCACTACAGACACATTCAAAAAAAAAAAAAAAAAAAAAAAAAAAGATAAATTATCCATGATCCCACTTTGATGAAAAACAGCAGTGTTTGTGCTGAAGAATGCAAATTAATTTTATCCCTTCAGCACATAACAAATGTGGGCAGCTGCATAAATCCTTTTCATACTGCTAACTAATAGACACAGAAACATTAATAAAGAAGCATATCTTCTTTCTGCAGGTTTGGACATCATTCCTGAAGACTGTGATTAACATTTCACTCCACATCTTAATCATTCACTCATGTTATATTAAGACTTCCAGTTATCAAAACTAAACTATCCATGTTTAGTATTCATCACACGTGTTGTAAGTGGATGTAAAAGGTGCAGTTGGATTCTATCCACACATGGACACAACCTCATGGCGTTTTCCATCGAGGTCAAGGCAAAGTAGTCCAGAAAGGAAATTATTTTGGGTATTTGTCCTCAGGCCGGTTCTTTTATTTCCTATGGTGTGAAATACTTGATTAAACTGGTTGATGACTGATGAATTCTTCTAGACTGATTTTGCTGCATTTCCAGACCAGAATTCCGCAAAAGACAAATAAAATAAAACACAATTACCTCCTGTTGAAAGGACTTTCTCCAGTGATAACATGAGTAGACTCAGGACCAACCAGGAAGTGAATGCGCTGGTAGAAAGACCTCGCAGCCTGAGGAAAATAAAAGGAAATGACGAGACAGACAATGGCAGCTTTCTGTCACAACTCTTTGGCGTCAGATACTCTGACGTGTGATATGACTCTTACTTTCTGATTTTAACTTAATTTGAAATTGGAGCAAACCTCACCTGCTGAGGAGCCAGTGAGGACAGAGACTGGCTGAGCACCTCCACCGGGTCAGGTGATCCTTTGCAGTATAACTGGTTCTGACAGGAGGGCTGCAAACAGCAGTCTGGATCCATACAATCAGCCAAGCCATCTGAAACACACACACAGTAATTATAATCACAAATCTAAAGAGGCATGTCAAACGCATGACAGAAAAAGCTTCCAGAGCCAGAGCCAACACCTGCAGGATGCTCTGGTTGAGGTATGAATGTCATCCTGTAACACTGGAAAGTGTGGCAGAAAACAAACATGTTGCCTTTCAACATTAAACTGATATTCATTATATAAATATTTCTAACTTGTTGCACATGTAAATTAAAAACATATTTGTTACAGTATGTTAATAGAAGATGTAATCTGATAAAAAGAAATACTTTCACTTGCGAATTAACTGTATATGAATGTAATTTCAAGGAAACAGGCCAAGGAAAACAAAGACAAAGGAAAAAAGGGGGAAGAAAAAAGGATGGAGGGCCACACTGCACATGATGAGAAGCAGCGATGGAATGATAAAAAAGAGGGATTATATAGGGAGGGATAAGTGAGGCACAGGGAGGAAGACAGGAGATGAGCGTAGTCAGGAGACAGCTGGAAAAATGGAGGGATCCAAAAGAAGTATGTGAGGTAATAAAATCTTGACTGCCATTTGTCTCTGTTAGTTTATAAAAGCCATTTGTACATCTGGGGAACAGGCACCAGAGACTGATATTAAATACATACACGTACGCATGCACACCCCAATACACACACACACACACACACACACAATTTGGGGGTCGGGGGTTGTTCTTGCCACTAAAATGCCCAGATTGTGATAACAAGTTCCTGACAACATTTTTTCCATTATTCCTTGTGAAATTGACATTTTTGTGACAAAGCGAAATCTTCTTTGTTTACCCAGAGGCAGCTGTGTGTGCTTTACTTTTACCTAGCAAAAACATTTGAACATTTCAGCCACCAGTTGAGGTCACACTAACTAACTGTTTGAGCAGACCAACAAATACCGTGCTCTGAAAGGAAAACTTCCTGTTTTTGTCAATGGAGTCTGGAGACATTGAACATGGTGATAAAACGGCTGTTCCTGCTTAAACACACACACACACTGCCTGTCCTCTCCCTGACTCTTCTGTCTTGTGCTCTTTTCTTTCTAATCTTTCCTCTCTACTGTTCCAGTTGCAAGCCTGGTTCTGCTTTTAGGGTTTCTGCACTGCAGCTCAGAGCTTCACTTGTTTTACTCGTAGGGGTGAAACTACTGACAGCTGATATGCTGTGGCGTTACAGTAATAACTCTTTAACTTTTCCTCTGTTCATACCATTTTCTTTTAACTTCAAGGTTTCAGTTCTTCCCATAGAAGTTTACAACTTTAGTTTCATTAAAGTTTCTTGTTTGGGCCTGTGCTGTTCCAGAGATATTCACTTCTCTATATTTTAAAGACTGTACCAGAGCCTTTTAAACACTCCGCCATTTGCTACACATTTAATACCCAGTTCCAAGTTGGTGCTCAACAGCTTTTCAACCCCGAGGCCACATCAAGGCAGATAAAACATGTTTCGCACTCTTCTAGCAGCTGGGGAGCTGCAGTTTGTACATACAGTATGCTGTGTGTAAGTTAACACTCACTGCAGGTACACTACACATCAATGTGCAGCTCACAGCAGGTAGCACCTGAGTATCAAGTTCATTTTTTTCTTTCTTTAAAGATTTTTTGTTTTTTTGATGTTTTGCCTTCATTTGAAAATTTACAGTCTAGAGAGACCGGAAACTAGAGAGGGCAGAGAGTGAAGGGTCTCGCTCGGCCAAGAACCAAATCACGGATATTGTGGTTATGTGGTATGTGCCTTAACCACTCAGCCACTGGGATGACCCAGATTCATGTTTTTCATTCCATTTGATTTTTTTTCCTTACATCTACTAACATTTTTCAAGGGTCCTTTGAATTGTGTTCACACCAGGTCTGTGTGTGAACACTGGAGACAAAAGGAAAGTTTAAAATGGGATTCCTATGTAACACCCCTATGGGCTGTTTTCCTTTGCCTAAAGAACCTGATGTCAGCCCTTATATATCTACGTAGCTGCTGTGTGTGGTACTTGACATGGTCTTTGTTTATATTTAAAGCACTAGTTCAGTAATATTTCACAGTGAATCCTGTGTTCTTGTATTACTGACAGACATTGTATCATTAATGCAGGTGGTGCCACTGTTTTAAAATGAATTTTTCGTACCCTCTAGGTTCATCACTTCATAATGGTACATTCATGAGCTGAAGTGAAGGTCCAATAACCGAGCTTCTCCACTGAGCTGCCACGTAGCATAACATTCAGAAGCTGCGATGTTAGGAAACATGAATACTCACTAGACACTTCTGTCAGTGGTCAGTGTCTAATTTCATTATTTTGACAGCTGCACTGATTGATGCATTTAGGTTATTCTGCTGACCCAAAGCCAGGGAGAGTTTTGGCTACATGTTGGCACGTAAAGGCACAATGGTAGGATGACAACACTTTCTACAGAAAGATGTTGTTGACATTGAAATGCATTGGTTCAAAGCAGTGTATACTCAAAAGGAGGTGGTGTTGAGGTGAGTAGAGAGAGGCAGGGAGAAGGAAAGAAGAGAGAGCTACAGTGCTGCTACACATCAACCAGAATGTCAGAGACTGGAGCAAACAGGTGGCGGCTGGTGGAGCCAAACTATGCATCAAAAAAAATGTTTTTGTGTTTTTCCTTTTTTTGCCATCACTTGATATTGCCTTTTATTTTTTATTTATTTATTTTTTTTGACTGTTTTACGATGAGAAGCGGGTAGGCTTGTAGTGCCTCTCCATAGTCACCTCTGGTTACTAACACATATGGATGGTGTAGTTTGAAGGGCCGGATTGTGAAGTTTTGAGTGAGTGCTGAACACACTTCTTATCTGGGAGCAAGAGGGGGTGGTATTGCATGGCGCTGAGCTCTTAAATACTTCAAACCAGACAATAATCCACACATGGATGAACAGGAGTGACTCAGAGATTCAGGACTTTCTAAATTATGTGGATATAAAAATCGTATGAAAACTTTAAATGCCAGTGACCCTAGAATTAATCCCAGACCTACTTCTATGCCTGCCTCGAATATTAAGACTGAACTCAACCCTTAATAACCTAGTAACTGCTAATTCTCTTTTCATCTCACCATTTTACCACCTGACTGGATGTTTGGTTCAACTGCATCCTGCCCAAACCAACATTTTCAGTTGTCCTTACCCCATGTTCATCCTTCCATTTAACAAATACAATTGTCCAACAACTCAACCATCCACCTGCAAACTCTTATAGTGTATGTACACAAATGTACCTCCTTCATTGTCCTTGCCATCGGTGCAAAGAGTTTCCATGGCTACGTGACACCCGGCCCCTCGCCATCCTGATTGGCAGATGCAGTGCCAGCCACTGGCCTCCAGAGTGCATCGTCCGTTGTTGTTGCAGAGTCCAGGACAACCCTCTGGGCACAGGGAACAAACACACAGTTAAAAAAAAAAGTTAGAGCAATGTGAGAAAGTGCGATGGGGTTCACAGCTGGCCGACAGGGCGTGAAATAGGTTTCAACCAATTTACATTTTTGAAGGTAGGTAATGTACTGGAGCTCTGAACGATGAGAGTGATCAATATTTTGCATATCGGATCATTTTCAAGCCAGGAATGCAACAAATTCAGTGTTTTCCTCCAAGCTTGGAAAATCCTCTGAAACAGCACTGAGACAATAAAGCTCCACAGCTGAATGAAATGCTTCCACACCGCACTGACGTTAATAGAAACAGACATGGTGTGGTGTAGAAACAAATCCAAAAATAATCCATCCTCATCGGATTCAGGGACAGATTGTGGAAGAATTGTGCATTGTGACAGACGCTGATTATGGTACAAATGAAGCTGGAATACTAGGACAGGTGTCAGAGTTCATCAGTTTCCCTGACAGGGAAACTTCAAGTTGGGTCCATTTCTGATGCAAACAACATGGCAGTGGTTGTGTGAAAGCAGTATGTCAAACAGACTAGTTTTCAGGGACAATTTTACAGTTTGTAAGTAACTAAACTACGTTACAAGCTTAAAATTAACCATCCAAAAGAAAAGAAAATTGTGTTCTTGTGTATGACGGTATACCACATCAATCTATTCATGCTCTTGGACACATATTTGAGTAAATTGGTGCTTACATGCAAATTCAAACTATTTCAGCCAATGGGTAATATACATAGAACTTCTGGAGCTTAATGCACAGTAACAAGAGGAAAGGTGAGAGGAGGGAAATATCAAAAATATCATTTTCTTACCAAAATGATCAGGTACATAGGTTTGAAACTACTCGTCATTTTGTCTTTCTGTTTAATCTGAGAGCACAGCGCACTGAGAACATGCAGAAATAGTGGAGAGAGTGTGTGTCAGAGGTTTAGCAGCTTCATTTCATTATTATCACTGTTATTATCATGTCTAACTAATATCTGGAACAGTCAGTTGATAATTTGTGAAAGTCAAATTCATTTGGTAATGAACAATGAATACCTTTCACATCACAACTCAGTGATTTTAATCGTGTTTTAATTGTCAACAATGTCAAAATGCTGTTTCAAAAGCCTTTTCACCTCTCAAGGAAATCCTCAAAACGGGTTTTGGCATTAGCTTTTTTTTTTTTTTTTAAATTTGTTTCAACAAATTGTGTATCAGCTAAATGCTGGCTGTCAGTAGCTTCAGTCCAAAGTGACCAGACTTCAAAATCCAGATGAGTATAAAGGAAGATGGCCCTGTGTGACGGACCTTTCTCCAACAAATGGGCTGACAGATTGAAAGACAGATTGGTAGACATATAAGACAGGTCAATACATTAACCCACATGTGAAGGACACAGATTGACAGACAGACAGCCTTCAGTGAAATGCACTTATGTTGTAATTTCACATGAACCAATAAAAATTGCCTCAAGCCAAAGTGGCGACTGTGTGCTGGATGACTTCAATCCGAAATTAAATCAAAAATGATATATTTTTCATCTGTAAACAAAGAAAGATGTTATTGTTGCATAATAAATGGAAAATACACGGCATATAAACAAAAGAAAACACTGGATGTTAAAAAAAATGTTAATGTTTATCGATCCAAGTGAAGTTTAACCAGATCCGAGGGAAATCTAACCCCCAGCAAGCTGACAAAGACATCAACTACTCTTTTTTCTTCTAGTCAATAAAAAAAAAAAAAAAATCACAGGTTAAAATCCATGTGAAAACACAACAGCCAGACAGATACACAGTGCACAAAGTATAGGGAGGACAGGGTGGTTTGGACTGCATGCCTCCGAAGGCTATACTTTATGCCTTTATTTGACATTCCTCACTCACAGAAGAGACAGTGAGGCTGGTTGATTAATAAACAGTGAGTATAAGAACCAAGCATAGCCTAGCTGGAGAGACACAACGAGGGATGGAGGACAGACGTTGAGCGGGGGAAAGAGAAATAAAGAGGGAGACAGGAAAGTGAGGATCAATAGAAGGAAGACAGAGAGACAGAGGGCAGCTGGCTAATTTAACACACATATATAAATATATATATCAGGCTTGTGGATGCAAGACAAAACAGGAGTCACACACCTTCGGTATGTGTCTGTTTGAGTGTGGATGTGTGCGTGCATTTCCGTGTGTTTGTGTGTGTGTGTGTGTGTGTGTGTGTGTGTTTGCGTGCATTGTCATCTGTACTGTTTGTGTTTTGAGTGTGAGAATCAGAGACTGGGACAATAATGATGTAACCAGAAAAACAAGAAGACTAATAAAAAAAAAAGTGACAGAACGGCAGAAGTATAACACAATAATAAAAAACAAAAAGAACACATACACCGAGCATTGTAAAAGACTGAAGGACAAAAAGTAAGAAAGAGGAAAAGACAGGAAAAAATAAGATGAACTGGAATAAATCAGAATCAATGGAAATAAAAGTTAATAAAGCAGAGTGTGAAGTGGTTGTATTCTGGGACAGTAAGGCCTTTATTAAGTCTTGGGCATGAATTACCTTTATATCCTGAGAATAGGAGAGGGCACGAGGGAGAGAGGGAGGAAAATTAGGGAAAAAAAGTAAATCGAAACAAAAGCAGCACTGCCAAATATACTCTGTGTAATGGACAGGTGGAAATGGCAGCCAAAGGAAGAGGAGGGCAGAAGGGAAGAGCTGGGATCAGGGGAGTACAATAACGCAGAGAGAAACAGCAGTAGAACCTAGTTTTCAGACTTCATTCACATTCAAATCATACACGAGGAAAGAAAATAAGAAAAAAAGCAGCTGATAAAAATATAAGTATCACAAATTTGATCTTTAAAAATGTAATGGAAAAGATTCTTTCTTTTTTTTCTTCGGTGAAAGACCGTGATTCAAAATGATACAGTTGCAGTCAAATACAAGTTGGGAAAGGGCTGTAAATATCTAAGGGGTTAGCTGAGGTCACGCTGTTACTGAAGCTGCAGCTCTCACACTGAGCTTCAGTTTCCCTAGTGACTAGATATTGACTTAGACAAAGAAATATAATGGCCATCATGTAGTTAGGGAGATGTTAAAGGTGAACCTATGATATCAAACTAGAGGTTTTCTTTAAAGTCACTGACCAGGGACAACTGTCATTGACCGCAATGAGAATTTGTTGTTATTTTTTTACGCAGCAGCTTTATAGGTGTTTATATTCTACAGCAAAGACTCGTTATACTTAAATTTGACTTTTTTGCCATTAAATAAAAAACAATTCCTTTTCATTTCACCAAAAGTTAATTCCTGTCATTGTGGAGAAAACCTACAGTTCCAATAGAGCATGGTGTTGGGAACTGAAATCCTGTAAACTCCCTTCATATGCAGAGACAGAAAGTGAAGTTGCGCTTGCGTCACTTGTGGACTCACGACCCAAGTGTCTAAAAATGTAGCTACAGCCATCATCAGAATAAAACCACCCTCTGCATTTTTCCCTTTTTAATCTCTCCCTCGCAAATCCACCGACCTTATGCTGAGGCAAAAACTGTATCACTGGAGTTCTCCCTCTAATGCCTGAGGGACATAGTTGTTTGAGCGACAGATCCACCAACAGTTTATAGCCCTCAGCCACAGTGGCTGCTGGCTTTGCGGCTCTCCACAAAATTGTGTTTCCTTGCCTCTTACAACTGACAACGATGCAAAAGAGACGTGGAAAAGTCCTTCACGAACTTGTGGCACAAACACAAACAGTGCTGCCAAATTCAGGCTATTTACAGCATAAGCAGGATGCAGTAAGTAAAAAGGAGTCTTTTAGCAATTACACCTAGAAATAACATTTATCAACTGTTTTGACTGCAGCTGTATTTCAGACATAATGTAAAGGAAGAGCACTTTATAATCTATTGAAACTTTTTTTTTTTCGTTGTCCAATTACTTCATTGCCTGTGTCATTCCCACTCTGCACCGAGGGAGGTTTTAAATCATTTCAAGTAGAATGACACAAATGCCCTGTTAAGTGCAAAAACTGATGAGTTAAGAGTCAGATTTTCACTGCTCAGATCCATTCAAACATGTGGGCATATGCCTGTGCACAAAAACATGACAGGACGGCACAGGGAACATCTCACAGGAGAACTGAGCTCAAAACAGAGCAAGGATTTCACGGTCCACATCAAAAACAGTTTTGTCTGTGCTTGTTCTGACCTTGTCTGCTAAAAGTAAAAATATGCTTTGACTATCACACTGTCCCAAGCTGGTGTCAAACATATGCTTTCCATAAGGGAATAAGTAGAACAACAACAGTACATAGAAAAAAGTAAATATCTTTTTCAAGGTTGTTTGTTTTCACTTTCCCTTTTTCCATCTACCTTCAATAAACTATACAGTGTGACAACCAAGGGAAACACTGATGCTCACTGCAGTGACACAGCAGCAGTGAAAAGCCCTTCATGTCAAATCACTTAGTGATAAATATTAAATTTTGGCATTTGGCATTCAAATTAATGACCAGAGACCACATGCAAAAACAGATACAAAAAGAAAGCTACTTTGACTATACACAGCGAAAAATACATTCTAACTCACTCAGCTATAAAGTTGATATATATACTTCTCAGGTTTTAATTCTGTATTACTGGGGGAAGTGTACTTCTCTATAGGCAAACATAAATAAAGCCATTGTACATTTGGCCAAGAACAATATCAAATCCACAGCGGTTCATGTCATCAGAGCTGGCAAATGAAAAAGGGGATGAAAGGAGGGAAATAAATACTCCAGATATTCAAAATATTAAAAATGAATCAATAAAATAACCTATCGCTGAGGCAGCCACAGCTCGACAGTACATGAAGAGAAAAGCAAACAATGAAGGGAGGAAGAAAAAAGCCAGTGATGAGGAGAAGAAGAGGAAAGAGTACAGTACCTTTTACTCTAATGTCCGGATTGTGAGCTTTAAGAAGGAAGCAAGAAGAATGAAAAGATAGAAGAGACCATTTAGTCCAGGAGCATACATAGAGGACTATCCAGTATCACCTGTGAGATCAGTGAGAGCTCCTGGTCAGAGGAGCGATTGAACCGGCGAGTAAAAGAAAAAAGCAGAGGGAGGTAAAAATTCAAGACATTGATGGAAAGAAAGACACAAAGAGACACAGAGAGAGAAGATCAGGATTATTCATCACCAAATTCATCGGAGGCACCTCAAACACCTCCAGCACTGAACTTTTTCCAGATAATGAATATGCAAATGACTCCGCAGAGAGGTCACATTTTCAAAGAAGTCTAACGCAAGATGTAAATGTGACGGATTGAGACGGAGGGACAGAAGAAGACCGAGTTTCAACAGTCCTCTCCTCAGCCACACCATCCATCTAAGGAAACCAAAGCTATTTGTTGGCTATGCACTTTTAATGGATCCTCCCTCATCTCCTGCTTGTTATGCTGTTGTGCCAGCAGCCATTTCAAAACAGAAATTCTGATCCATTCGAGTTAAAATAAAAACGTCTGGTTATGTTGTCATAGCTTGTTCTCACTGCTGATGAGGTGTGATTTCAGAGGGATAGCATGCTGATGACCTAGAGCTGGTGTGTGACATGTAACGCAACAGCATCAGCATCTCATCCGCCATCTTGGCTCTCCTTTATAAACGGACATCAGCCTGGCTCTGTGGCTACCTCTGCTTGTTGTCGAAACAACAGGCGCCCGGCTAATCCATGATTGTACCTTTCACACAGAGTGTACGTCGTACATGTCAAGTGACAACTGAGGTTAATTCACAGCCCAGTGATCCTGCAGCTGTCTGTCTGTTTCACAACAAATAGCTTTTTTAAGGGGTTTGGTGGCGAGCTGAAGCCTGTCTACTCATCTGTGTTACGGTAACTACCACAACACACCAGGACGACTCACTGTAGACACTCTCACTGAATACTTAAAGCAATCCAATTCATTACTGTTGATATCTAAAGACTCATCCATCAACACTGAGCAAGAGCTCCTCCTCAGTGGTTCATGTATTCTGTCCCAGCTGAATCATTAAAGCTGATAAAAATCAACCTTTAAAAATATCAACATTATTTTTTATCAAAAACCTACAAAAACCCACTGGGATTCACTTGTCTCTTGACTCCACTCAGCTCTTTGAGTGTTTCAAAGAGTCCTTGAGGTTAGCGACCAGAGGAAACAACATTTAGCCAGCTGGTCACTGGATTTAGCAGCTAATGATCAAAACAGCTAAGAGGAGGAGTGACTATTGGATAAGAACACTATTGGAAAAGTCTAAAACAATGATAAAGGAAAAAGGTCATAACACTCTTACAGCATTAGAACTGTTGTCACTTTCTTTAAGAAAATACAACTCTTGGGAGTGATTATGGACAGAAACGACCTGATAAAATTGGGCTTTTGGCCTGATACAGCCAATATGGCTAACATCAGGTAAGAGATGGAAGTTTCTAATAGGATTTCCCAGTGGGAAGCCAACCTTGACTGATTCTAAAGGGCAATTCTGCTTTTTACAACCTGGAGCTCATTTTCGCTAGTGGAACTACTGCAGTTCCAGCTCCATCTGACGACAACAATGCGTGACACAAACATGGACATCTGTATATTTAGCAACAACATTTGGCTGTAAGATTGCTGACGCAGCCGTGAAGAAAGAAGACTGGATTACATCTGTCATGGGTGATTTCATCTCTCTACTAGTGTTTTTTTATGTTTTTTGAAGGCTGCATCGTGGCCTGCTACTGTTGCTCTTATGTCTTACTCAAAACTCCTGTCATTTCTTTAAATCTTGAAGTGAGGTATACACACTGTGTGAGTTTAAGCATGTATTCGTACAGTATGTGTATGTATATGATCCACTCACCAATATTGCAGTGCTCTCCTGTCCATCCCTGGTCACACTCACACTTCCCCTCCTTACACACTCCGTTCTTGCTACATAGTGGATGGCAAGCCTTCTGGTCACACAGAGTCCCTGTCCAGCCCTCCTCACACCGGCACACACCGCCAAAACAGACTCCATGGCTGCCGCAGTCCACTATACACACCTCTGTTGGAGACATAAAAATGAAAATAATGCATTCAGATCATTTACTGCAGGTCAATACTCTACTTTAGCAAATGTTTTTAATGCATCCCAGCAACATTATAAAACAGCACAAACAACACTATCAATTTGCATAATTTGAAATATGCATCATGGCCTAGTCTGCACTGTCCCATCACAAACTACACAGCTGCACATATTAACTTTGCTGGTGTCACTAATGGGCCAGCAACAATATACAATGTATGTAAAAATATGTTTCCCTTTCATGCACAGAAGTGGTTGACTGAACCGCAGACAGAGACTGTGAAGTTATAAAAAGACATAGCAAACAGCTGAACACACATGTCTACTATTACAGGAGGGCCAGCAACCTTGATTATCATCTCACAATGACAAGGTGGTAATTTGAAAACAGGCTTTGCCTCCAACATGGGCAGACCTTTTTGTGGTTGGAAAAGAAAAAAATAACATAATGCAGACAGTTGCTGATTGGACACCATCCTTTTTATCTCAGAAAACTCATGGATGAGAGGGTCCTACACCATAACCATAACTGTGTATGTCTGGATACTTACCAGTGCAATCAGACAGCAACTAATAACTGCTGGATTTGTCTGAAGCTAGTGTCATGTGCAATGGATGATTGAAAAGACAGAGACAAGACCTGTTGGTGTCATATTTACATCAGAGCAGCAAAAGTATTTGTTGTGACAACTGGTGTCAAAGATAAATCTGTTATTTGTTTATACAGTGGTGGCAAAAAGTTTTCGGACACCCTTAAAATTTTACACAATCTCAAATATTGTCATCTTTTGTGTTTCAGAAGGTGTGGTTAGACCGACACAAACAAATACAAATGATACATTTCTTGATTATTGTTTACAAGAAAAACTAACAGAACTAAATTCTTGACAGTTTCAATACGTCAGTTCTCATCATTGTCAGTATCAAAGTCAACAAATAACAACATTAACAATTTAAGTTTTTAATGGCTTTTTTAATATTTGTTCAGTATTTTGGCTGTGACTGTACTAAAAGAAAGTGCACTTGAAAACCTAAGAGTGAATCTTGATGCAACATTTCACAAATGCATGGGGTGTCTGAAAACTTTTTTCCACCACTGTAATTAAGATCATTCGAAAAGAGAGAGAGAGCAGCAATGTATTGTAGGTATTGACACACAATTGCTTCTCCACCCTTCTCCACCAACTGTGACACTCAAGCAATGCAGGCAGTGTGTTTGGAGCATGAGGGAAGGCACCCTCCCTTATAGTCCACCATGTCTGCGTGGTGATGAGCCCTTGAGACAGAGGGGGTGGATGACTTCACAAAGGATGATGTTGGTCATTATCACACTGTGCTGACTAGCAATTTTCAATTCAACACTTGCTAATTAATATTTATCAATAAGAACTGACTAGAAGCAGCACAGGAGAGCAGTCTTGGCTCTGAAAGCACCAATTCTCCTCTAAACCTTAATGACCTGTCTGAACAACCTGATGAAAAACAAATAAAGAAAAATCAATTAAAAGCTAAAACTTTTCCCAAAAGTCCATTCACCTCTCTCTGTGTATGTGTGGGTGACCCTGACTCAACTCTGTGATCCTACACAGCTGTCTGTTCGCTTTCTTATGTCCCTATAGGGTGGTTATAAAAAAGCTGAACATGTAAGACTTACAAGTTAGTGTGCTCACTGTGTGTGTGTGTGTGTGTGTGAGTGTATGTATAACTTAACCAAGTCATTTACAATGTGTGCATGTGTGAGAAAGATAAAAAGCAGAGAGAGAAGTCACACTAGAGCTTATAGTAACTGTGTATATACTGTAAGAGGCTGAAATGCTTCAGGGTGTAAGTCCATGTGTGTGTCTCTGTGTGTGTGTGTGTCCTGTGTGTGTGTGTTTTGGCAAATGTTTTGACAGATCCTAAGACAAAAATCACAAAGATGCATGAAAAAAGGGAGGTGTGTGTTGCTGCGTGTGCGTGTGCTTCACAAAGACACGGTGCTTAATTGGATGAGTGGTTTTGACAAGACAACACCCAGTGTAACAGCCCAAGGCAACACAAATAGTAAAACACATACACTCATGCTTGTCTTACGACATTTGTGGGGACAGGTCATTGAGATACTGCATCAACCTGACAACTTTAACCTAATTCTAACTCTAAAACCAAGCCTTAACCCTTGAAACTCAGTTTGCCCCCCCCCCCCCCCCCCCATTTACACATACACAGACACACACACAGACACGCTCCTTTCCCCCTGTCTTTGTTTTTATATCAAGCCATCTGTTACTGATCCATATCAGTGCTGTTGCTTTGGGTCTCTCTCTCCTCCTCTCCATCTCCCTCCTCCCTCTTTTCAGCAACAGCAAATAGTTGTTACAGCAGCACACAAGCCTTGTGAGAGGAGGCTGGGTTGGATGGATGGGTCAACAAAGCCTATGACTGTAATAACCGAGGCCACTGTTTGTTACCCATGTCTGGCCTACTGACAGTCAGTTTTGGTTTCCATAACCACCTCAATCATTACATTAAAAAACTAGTTTCCATGAGAAAAAGGAAAAAAAAAAAAAAAAAGTATGAATTTTGTGGTCAACGTGAACATTTTAAAAACCTCTGTGAAATGATGCTGTGCTACCACGTGGAGAATCACATCAGGAAAAAAACAACAACGTAGGCTATTTCAAGAGGCAATGACCAACAGCCTATTTTGTCGTTTACTTCAGCTTTGCTGGATATATTTTGGAGGAAATGTAATTGCTGCTTACGCCCACACTCTCTGGCAATGTTTTTTTTTCCCCACTTTAACATGTGTTAATATTCCAAAACTGATGCTTAGGTTGAATTACTGAGTTGGCAAATCACAGCATTAAGACAATGTGATTGAGGTTTGTGCCCACATGTTGTCAGATGCAGGCACAAAAACACTTTGATTAAAGTTAGGGTTAAGACAGCCTCTGTCCAAATGAGGCTATGTCCACACTACTACATTCTGATTTCCCTGCTGCAGTCCATACAACTCCAGCTGTGAAATCATAGAGTTTCAAAAACACTGCTGGACTCATTTCACCTTGAAAACTCCAGGGAGGCATTATTGTAGTCTGGATGGGCAAAAACAGAGACCTTTGGAAACAATAACTGAGTTTTATCAGCATTAACTACCAGTGTTGAATAAGGAATGACAGGAGAAACTGACTTTACTGATTTTAACCTCGGAGCTCTTCGCTGTTCCTCGTTTGTAGTGTAACTAATCAACTGCACATTAGAAAGTCTGCTTTACACTGCTCAGTGTTTACAAATGATCATCTATGTTTGTGTCAGGTGTGTCTGGAGATTGTTTCTGATACAGAGTTCAAACTGTTGTCTGGATCATGAAGGTTTTCATTTCAAAATGGAATGTGGAGTTTCCTCAATATAATGATTATCAGTTGAAGGGCAACAGCATGATAGTGTACCTTTCTCAGATTTTTATTAAATCAAAAGGTACCATAGCAGAACAGTGATAAAACAGAAATGGATTTTTGACTCTAAACTCTTTCAGTGATTGAGTTGTGTTTTATTGTGTTGCTTTCTTGAAAAACAGCCACTTCACACAACACTAAACTTCAAATATCTTCCCTATTTTCCCTGTTGTCTAAACTGCTGGACTCTGACTCCTTCCACTGTGAACTGATGGATGTCATGTTTGCGCCAACTACAAAACACATCAGCAGGGTGTCCGACATGCTCCAGGTCATCTTGAAGCCATAACACGTCTATCTGGGCTCCACTTCATTTGCCGTGGGTTGGTTTAAGAATTGATGTTACTGATCTTACTGAAATCTTAATGTGATTTATGTCACTGACCTTGTACCTCCTCAAAAGCTGAAGTGTGGGATCCTCAGGGAAGGTTCTCCTGGCTGTTTCACACTCCTAACTAACTTGTAAAGATGAAAATGTTTTTTTTTTTTTTTTTTACACCAAGGTAGCCAAATATACTTGTGACTACAACCCTACAGCTGGCACTATAATTGTTTAAATGATGCTGTATTTAAGTAGCTCAATCTGCCACTTCAAAACAACTCAACCCAACTGAAATACTGTACTGGAGCATAAATGGGTCATTCAGCTGCTAAAGTGAAATGTGTGCTCCAGTACTTCATTTGGATTCAGGTGCTCTGAAGTGACCCATACTATTTCTATCATGTCCTACTCCGACAGCACTGACCTCTGTTAATGCAGGGGCTGAAGCACAGGAGATTCTTTTCACATGTAAGTTTTTGCTTAGCAACATAGCAAATATTAGCACAAACATCTGTGTTCTTATCACTCCTCTAATGAAGTAATCACGCTAACCAGTTAACTGCAGCTCAGCACTATTATCTGTATTGTTTTGCACTGCAAATGTATTATGGTCTTCATTTTATGACTTAATTTCATTTGATGACTCTGTAAAGAACTCTATATCACAGTGTAATGTTGCTTTTACACATGGCATACATTTTAAGTTATTTAACATGACACGCACCTAATGAGCAGTCAGGCCCAGTCCAGTTCTGGTCGCAGGCACAAGTGCTGGTCTCTGCGTTGTAGGTTCCATGACCTGAACACTGGTCCGGACACATGGCTTTGGCAATCTCACAGCTGGCTCCACCCCAGCCAGGCTGACAGTGACACTCGCCATGAATGCACACCCCATGGGCTGAACAACTAGGGTCTATGCAGTCCACTGGAGACAGAGAGATGAAGAGAGGGGGTTGAGGTTATACCATCAGAACTTACATTTATATTTCACCACTGAGAATCTACATTGCTCCCACATTGTCTTTCAGCTGCTTTAAGCTGATCTTTTAGTTTGCGGCTACTCATTAAATGTTAGGGATCTAAACATGGCAACTCTCAACTACCCAAACTAATCAACCCACACACAGAAAGAGAGAGAGGGATGAGGCTTGAAACTTTTAGTGAATTTTGTGGGAACTTTTGAGTGAAATGCTGAAGCAAGGACCTTACAAATCTGATGGTGGACCAACAAAGTAGTGTTATACTTGAAACAAAAATAATGCTTTTGGTTTTTTTATTTTTTTCATTTTTTGCCTCTCAATAATGCTCAGACATTTAAGGTTTGAACCATTTGCTCTATTTATTATTGATTTCTTGCACAGACAAATCAACATAATATTTCTTTGATATATCCAGTGGAAACTGTACGTGGCATCTTAGATTTAATTTGCTGATTCGGCATCTGTAAATGGGATTCATACATACACACACACACACACACACACACACACACACACACACACGCACACACGCTCTTTATCAGTTTCACCACCAACAAATGCTCTCTCACTCTCTCCTTCTGTCTCCCTCACACTCACTCAGGGAGGATTAGTGTGACCGCAGATTGAACTAATCTGAAACTAATCTGGTTATTGTCCCCTGTCATATGTATTTGTATATCTGAATGAGTGAGTGTCTATGTATAGGCAGCATTTGTTCGCTTTTGTGACTACATTTGCACACACTGTCATGATGTGAATGTGTGCATCCATACAGAGAGGAGCATCAACCTCTCTCTGTTGTAGTATATGTCAGACTAAATGTGTGCATGTGTGTGCGTGTCCAACCTGCCTATAGTAGATTAGCATTGATCAGTTCAGATTAAATCAGTGTAGTGCATATCTTGTAGGCTACTTTAGCCAACTGTCTGTCAGCAGTTGGACAGTAACTGTGTTTGGGTGTGTTTGTGTGACAGAGAGATTAGAGTAAATTAATTTACCATGCAGCGACAGTGCTATCTTGACAAACTACCTGTCAGCAGCCTCACCTCAGGGATAAATTTAGCTACCACAAAATCTGTAACAAAGATTAGATGCTGGCTAATGTCTGCAGAAGCTAACCAAGGAATAATAAAGCCCATTGTTCTCTTTACAGTAAATACAGGGGAAGGCATGACAACTTAGACCTTACAACCTCCAAAATCCCTTAATTTACATAATTAAAGCTGTTCCTTCAATTATCCACACCAACACTATCTGACATTTACTAAGTGCTCTGTCAGGTCCCCAGGAGCAATAACATGGGTTAAAATCATATAAACTTTCCAAGTGTTTGTGAATTATTATCCAATTATGACAAATTGCATGGATATTTCTATTTTAATAGTAAATGTCATGGGTAGCCATAAATGTGCACTAAATCAATTATTTATGTTGACATTTAATTATGCAGTGACATCTTCACCAAATAACAGCATCTCAATGACATGAAATGACTCAATGACTGCACAGCAGTGTTAGATTCAGAGCCAGGGAGCTAACGACTGCCAACAACATAAAACTTAACTGCATGTTCATTTTTGTGTCTTTTCTGAGGAGAAATTGTTCTTACCTTCTTCACAGTTATCGCCTTTATAACCAGTATTGCAGATGCAGGCACCCATTATGCAGATGCCATGCCCTCCACAGTGGATGTCGATGCACTGGTTGGCTGGCACGTCACACTCAGTGCCTTTCCATCCGCTGTAGCACTGACAACGTCCGCGGGCATACTGGCCATTACCACTGCACAGCACCGGACAGGCAGCTGGACCAAACATATGCAGGGAGATGAATCAGTTAGACATGTTTGTAACATAGACTGACAGTCAGGGGCTTGAACACCAAAGTTACCTCTTAAGCTCCCCAAATGTCTGCCCATGAATACAACAAATTAGTCATCAATGAGAATTACCACCTGTTGCACTGGTGTGTTGTTGGTTGCCTCTGCCAACCTTTGAGATACCAAGACTTTCATTTAAAGGTCCCATCTTGCACACCGTATGAAGTTCATGAGTTCTTTGATCATACTGCAGAGAGCAAAGTCAAGGTCCTATACTAGTACTGTGAAAGTATCAAAGCCTCACTCCACAGAAATTCACTCCTACACTCCTATATTCTGAAACTGAGCCTTAAAACCAGCTGTCAGGACTTCTTGGACTTGTGATGTCACAACATAACAGTCACCGCCTGACCATCTGACCATTCAATAATGCAGGATATGGTTTCACTTGAGTGTTTACTTGACATCTCAAAGATTTTAGATCAGGAAACAATGAGAAGAAGATAGGCTAAGAGACTCTGTCCTGTTTGCTCTCCAACCTAACTTTGGCCGATGATGTTGCTGCTGAAGAAGCCTCAGAGAGGAGAACTAAACTACAGAGATGGTTGTTGGTTCTAAAAAAACACAAATATATCTTTAAAAAACACAAGAATAGTCTGAAATACCAAACCTCTAACAAAAAGGCATTTAGAGTATTTTGATTTTGAGTAGTCCGAGTGCATGAATGAATGAAGACATGGCAAAAAATGTGACCTTGACCTTTGACCACTAAAATGCAATTTGTTTGACCTTGGAACCAAGAACCAAATTCCCTGCAGGCATTCCTGAGATTTCACGTTCATGAGAATGGGCCAGACAAATGAAGAACCCAGAAACATAATGCATTTGGTCACTGCTGTTGCTGCTATTGCCAGGCCACAAAAAAAGCATAATTTTATTTAGGGCACATGATAAATTAAAGAAATGACAGAACTTGAATGACAAATGATTCCATTATGCCCTGGATGTAGTCATTCATCTCAGTAACATAAAACTTTCAATTGTCCTGTGGCCATTCGCTGAGTTCTTACATAGAAGACTTTAGGGCCCACATGGCCGATTTATGGTCCCTCAGAACTAGTTCTGAAGACGTGCTGTCTGACCACATTAGCAATCAAATGTGTTCAGTTGGAGTGAAAAACCACTTGTCACAGGGAGGGATGTGATGTTGTCGAAAAACAAAGGCAACACTGCATGTTGCCAGTGTGAAATCATGTATATGATGATGCTCTCAGAGGATCACAATGACACTGCCACAAAATAGTTGTGCAACAGATGTAAACCATGCCAATCACAGCCAATAGCCAATCACAGCACAGAGTGAAAATGGTTGCCACAGACAGATACAGCGATATGGGGTTTTGCACAATCAGTACAGAAGCAGTACAAAACACACTCTGAGTGAAATCAAAGACTTGTGGAATGAGATGAGGCAAAGAGGACCCAGTCCTACTCATCTGAACAACCACCTGGTTTCAAATCAGTTTGCTGGGAGACGGCACTAATCTATTGAAATTGGGCTCACTCATCACTGTCACAGTTTGGATGCAGGTTCAGCTTCTACATGGGACTGATACTGTCCTTTAATGCCTCACATACAGTCCAGTCATTGGAGTCTGCTCTCAGAACATGTCCACATGTAAACACAAATGCCCAAAACCGGATACTTTTCTATGCATTTGGGTCCATCATCCACACCTAAACTGGACCAGGGAAGTGATCTGCTGCTTGCTGAGTAACTGGCAAGTTCTGGGCGCTGGGTAGCATGTTGCTGCTGGTGTGGTTCAGCCTAATGTAAAGTTTGAATGCAGGTCAGTGTGTTCCTTTAATAAAGGAGGTGAGGAGTGAAAGAGATTACAGAACAGTGACACCTTGACTATGAGCAGGTCACACTCACACACACATTAGTGGGATAACAAGCTCCCGACAATTACTGCTTGTCTATTGGCGTAAAGGTGTGTGTGTGTGTGTTGTATTTACCTCGAGAGCAGTCAGGCCCCAGAAACCCAGGGAAACAGTGGCATATTCCTGAAAGACAATCTCCGTTTCCATGGCAATTCTGCGGACACTCCATAATTGATTCTGATTAGGAGAGAGAAACAGAGAGAGAGATTTTTATTTTGAAAACCAGCTTTTACTTCAACAAGGTCAAGGCAAGAACTCCTGAGAACCACAATCCCCAATGACTTCCTCATTACATCACTTCTTCTAATCAATTTCATTATCTTCATTACTGTGTTGAATCAGTGTTAACATCTTTTTTTTCTTCAGCACCAGTATTAGGGGCATTTAGGGGCAGTGAGACAACAGGAGGAAAAGTGTGTTGAATCACTGCAACCTGTTTCAACCACCCCCTAACACTGGTTGTTGACCCTCAAAGTTAGACTTCACAATGCTGCAAACCCACCACCTATCAAAAAGCTGAACTGGCCTCCTCCACTCAAATATTTACCAGCAGCACAATTGCAAAAGCCCCTCAATTTTTGCATCACCTTCCACATCGGGTACATAAGGAGCCTACAACTACACATGAACAATCAAACACAGATGTCAGGATCTACATAGAGGAAGACGGCAAGAAAGACTCACACTGAAATACACGCTGCAACTCCACACTACACAATTCACCATTCATTCAGACAGAGATACACTTTAATAATTCAAATTAAAAGCCAAGGTATAAAATTTTATAAACACGAGTGACCCCTCCTCTTAGCAGGACAAGGCCCATTTTGTGTTAAGTGCTTAACAAATTGAATCTTTCCTGCCACACACATGCAAGTGTTGAGGATACATTCAGAGGAAACAGCTCTGTGGTAATTATTTCTGGTTACATATGCAGAATTAAAAGCAGTGCTGGTCTGAGGCTGAAGAATATTTGGTGTTATTTGCTCAGGTTTCAGCAGGTAAGTTATTTGGTTTGTATTATTCTATTTTGTTGTTGGTTACGTATAGTTTTTTTTTAATGTCAATTTCCCCCCATGAGACTGATACTGTTTATGATTCTCTTTCAAATACATAAGTAACTGTCAGAGCCCTATTCTGACAGGTTGAGGTGCCGCAATGTAGAAGTTTAACAGAGTTGGGCTCACATTAAGAGATGTCTCTTGACTTTTTACTGACATACATACACTTAATTTATAAAAAAGAATGTTATCCCCATACACGAGTTGAGAGAATTGTATACTGTAATCCTTCTTCCTGATCATTAATGTCTGTGTGTAAGGTGTAAATGTGGTCGGTCGACTGGTTATCTGGAGACAAAAAAGAAGCCAGTTTGGCCTTTATACAGGACCCTATGTTCAAAAAGGAGTCCGACATCTGGGCATTTCCAATGGTGCACCAAACCTTCCCCAGATAACTGCTCACACAGATGCCTTTGTAATTGTTAGGGTCTCCATTATCTCCATTCTCATGATTTGGTGGAAAAAAGGAAAGAAACCTGACTGAAGAATGAGATTAAACAACTGAAGCAGGGCCTGTCTCAGCTCAGGGCTGCTGAGCTTCATCAACTCTGTCCTGATGCTGCCAGGTCCCTATTATCTGTTGTATTCTCACTTTTTTTTCAGCATAATTCTGTCTCAAGTCTGTCTTTTGTGGCTGAAGGTGATTTAGGCTGGACTACAGTCTTCCCTTTTCAGTCTTTGTTTATATGCACAGCTGCCTGATGTTTAATGAAACATGAGACTGGACAGAAAGGCATGTATTCATTAGACCAGTGATTTCAGGTGAAGTGATTACATGGTTAAATGTCACTCCACCAGCAGGAATCCATGTATATGAATTATTTATTTAATGTAATTTACAGGCTCTGTTAGTGTCTCATGCACTGTTGGTTTTGTAAATACATTTATCTGGCAGTAATCTGACAGTGAGGTATGTGGCCTGACAGTGAATGCACTAATGAGGGAGGCTCCATGTCAGTGTAGTTGACTACACTTGTCCCATGAGCTGAACAATATGTGAACCTCCCCATAGTCTCCTTTTATCCTGAAGCATGCAGACATGAGCAGGCACAGAGATGCACCAGCTCTTTCCCTAATTTGTTCACAATGTGGTCTTGACTGTGTTTGTGGTTGGTGGTAGGGCTGGGGATGAGGTGTGGAGTCGAGTGGACCATCCAAACATGTGGCTGTTGCCAGCAGGATCCACTATTTCAGGCTTCCTGCTCCTGCTCTGGCATTTAAAGCTGCTATCAACAGGACAATACCCTGGGCAGCTCTCTTTAGGATAGGCGAACCACCATGGACAAAATACACTCCCTAGCCTGCTCCTACCCATCTCAACTTAATGCCTAATCTTAAACCCTGCCCTGACTCTATCATATACCTATTCTTAGCCCTCAAACAGTCCTTCAAACTGTGTCCACCATTGTGTAGTAGTAAAATAAGCACACAATCCTCTCAGGTAGAACAAAACCTTCCAATTCCAGTTTTTGACAATAGGTACTTAGTCTGAAACAAGGATTTCCATCATGTCATTTGGTGATAAGGTCACAATAAATAAAGTCTCTGAAATGAATTAGACTCCAATAAATACAAGGCTCTGCATTATCTGATACAGTATAAGAAAAAATATGTAGTTTTCATTTGAATTCCTATAATGAAAATCTGATTAAGGATGTAACTGATGAGCTCCCATTAATCAGGCGATATTGTATGGATTGTGTGTCCTGTGCACTCACATACTCCTGATAGCACAACACCAGTTGATTTCCCTTGTAAATGTGTTTTAGATATTAATGTCTGGATGTCACAAAACCTTTTACAGCTCAAAAAGGGTGAATCTGAAATTTTAATCATTGGTTCTAAGGCTCTAAGAAATTAGAGGCAAAATTCATTTCTCTTGGACTCACCCCGAGCCAGCCAAAGAAACTTTGGGATGATCTTTGATTCTGAGTTAAGTTTTAAGTCTAACTTGGGGCTTGTATCCACACCTCATTCTTATCATTTGAAACCTCTTTCTAAAGTGTGTCTATTTATCTCTCTCTGAGTGACACAGAAAAATGATTCATGCCTCTATATCCAGCGCATTTGATAGTTATAACGCTCTTCTATCTGGTCTACCCAAGAATTTTATAAACCAGCTCCAGCTGCTTCAGCCTGATTGCTGAGCAGAACCAGAAGGAGAGAACACACTGCACCTGTTTTAGAGTCCCTACATTGGTTGTCCGTTTCCCAATCTATTTTACCTTAATGTTATTAACTTATCTCATTATAATTATGTTCTTAATTGTATTTATTCTATCTGTATTCATTTTCTTGTGCTTTTTTTTTTTGCTGACGTGATTACAGCTTTTCACAATCAGTTTTTTTCTATGTCATTATCAGTTATCTTCTTGATTTGTCCTCTTTTAAGCTGATCTTTAGCTGGTCTGAAGCACTTTGAGATGCAATAACCGGTGTGAAAAGTGCTATTCAAATAAACTCACCAGTAATTCCAAAACATGCAGTGCTGGCTATTACATACATAAGACTGTGTCTCACCTATGATGATAGTGTTATAAGAGACTTGTTCTGTGTTGCGTCCGTCATTGTAAAATGCCAGATGCCAAATTCCTGTGTCCAGGTACTGGATGAAGCCGGCCTCGTGCACATTCACCGAGCGTGCATACCGAGCTCCAGACTCCTCCTCGTGTGCAACAGCTGGGTGTGCATATCCTGCGTCCACATCACTGAGCGCTCGTTTGTCTTTGGAAATGAGACGACTACCATCCAGCAGCTCCACAAAGTCATACTGAGAGACACAAATGCAGATAAAGCAAATATCATTGCACCAATATTTTACAGTAAGAACAATTAGTGTTGAACGTCAACCCTGAGAACTCTCAGCTGGCATGATGCAAATAATAACAAGGTGACAGAACATTTAAAACTTATTTGGATCATTTCCCAAATTTCAGCTGATTCAATACACAGCAGGATTGCTGTAAAGGATAGGAGAGAAAGGAGAGAAAGAAATAGCTGCAATTAAGGAATTATAGCGATGGTTACATTTTCATGCATGCCTGAATGAAAAGTGAAAATACATACTAAGAGTGCTGAATAAAGTCTTTTTCTATAGAATCTGACATTGGAAGAATCTTTTTCACTGCCTTATATACTTTATTCAACTGGTTTTATTACCTGTTGTTTTTCAAGAGGGGGTGGGGTGTTTAACCTTGTACAGTACTCAATTCAAAGTTGAAAGTGATATCAACAAGTTACGACGATTTGTTGTTATGACTTGACATGGATGATCACTGGCACGGTATTTGGTTCCATGATATGTTGAATTGTGATCGGTCTGAAAAGGTCTTTAGGCTAAATAAGTCTGTGTGATCACCCTGTGAAATAAATACACGTTATTCTGCATGCATACCCACGTGTGTGTTCATGCAACCAACCTGTGTGTGTGAGGGCGGTAGGCCTTTGCGTCCATACACCCCAACTAGAGCATCCCTTTGGACTGAGATGTTAAATTTCAAGAACTGTGGTTGGTCGATATAGAGCTGGGACCTCCAAAACACTCCTATAGTAAAGAACAACAACAAACAGAATGTCAAAATCAGTGGTTTAAATATTCAAACTGTCGTAAAAACACGTTTCAATTCATTTCAATTTCATCCTCTACATATAACATATAAATCAACATGCTCACACAAGACAAATATAAAAGTCTCCTACAGTACACGCAAACACTGTCAGAGTTCTGTGTTGCTCACTGTAATTACCAATTTCCCCTTGCTGAAAAGCAGCAGGATGCTAACTTAAACTTTATTCGTAGGTTCGTGCATCTAGTCACACAGGTGAAACCAATTTTCCTATTTTTCAGCCCTTAAAGTAAAAACATCCAAACAACACGATCCATGTACTTAGATAAATAACCATATTCAATAATATTTCTTTTACAGGCAATATAGGAGAGTACAAGTGTTAATGGTGTACTAAAGCTAGCTTGTGGTATAGCTATTAATACAAAAACTGAGTGTAGTATACTTTGTTGTGAGATGTCATGACAGGCTTACACGTGAGTGTGTATGTTACTGACCTGGTGGGACATCTTGTATGGCTCGTCTCCCCACATCCACCTCCCCTATGTCTATGGTGTTGTTCTCTAGGAGAAACATTTTACCTGCAGAGAGAGGAATAGATGGAGCTCAGGAAATGAAAATGATAAAAAAAAAACACTGTCAGACAGGATCTGATCACCCAGTGATCAAACACAAACCGGAGCCTGCTTCGAAAAAGGTTTATTAGGTCCTTTGGGATGAAAACAAAAACTGAGATTTATGGACATATGAACATATGTTCTTATAAATACTATATTTTTTGTCATTCTTATAATTTTCCTGGCTTTTGTGTATTACCCTGAGGACCCTCTGGGCAGACAGTCCATGCAGTTCCCAGTGAGACATCTTTGCACTTTCAGCCATTTACTTTACACTCAGTCATGATACAGGTTTTTAAGAAGCTGTGTCTGAGTGAGGATGACAGATGGGCTCTTTGTCTAACCACCAGAGACATTTTGGGATTGATGGCAACACAATATACCGTAATGGAGAGGTACTCTGTGACTTTTACAAATCGGTAAGTGCTGAAGAACCAGCTTCCTCTTACAATCTCCATATGCAATTCTCCTATTTACTACCAAGGAGAAAACTGGTCCAGACTGAGACATAACTTTTCATGACAGCAGCAGTAACAAGTCTCTCTTAAATTCACCTTCCCTGTCTCTCTGCTTTGAAATCTTCACCTTCCTTCATTCTGTCCTGACTCAAGGGGAATTAGGATTACACACTGGAAGTAAACATAACAAAAACAACTAAAAATCACTTTAGTGGTAATGTTCAAGATTGACGAGTATTGAAGAGTATTGACAGACAATGCTGCACTCTAGCAGCAATGCAAAATCCCATTTTTTCCTCTCTTCCTGTCTTAAACTCCCTGCAGATCTTGCACAGACCCTGATTCACAGGACCCACTGCACTGCATGTTAGCTAAAAGCTGCGCAACAGACTTGTCCTCACACATGTTGATCACACAAGATGATTGACATGATAAATCAGAGTGTTCATTTGTTGATTGTCAACCTTAGACACAAGTTGTTGTTTTTTTCTTTCTTTTTCTAATGCACATAAATTATCATTATTACTGTCAGAAGTTTGGAAACTGCATCAAGGGCAGCTTAACAAACATACTTGTCTGTAGCTACAGCTAGTGAGTCACTGAAGATCCCAAGATTATCCTCAATGTGCAAATGCACCAAAACATGCTGCCATTCCCTCTCTTGTCAATGGGGCTCAAAAATGAAAGGAGGACATTTTTTGTGTTGCAGATCAAATTCAAAATGGATAAAAAAATTGCCCATCAATCTACACTCAACAACCTACTGTACTGGTAAAATGAAAACGCATTTGTGAAGAAGGAAAAACTGAGGTCTCTTATTTATGTAAATGTTACAACTGTTTGCCAAACTATAGTCAGGTTGCTTTTATTGCCAGTGAGATGCGTCAGCTGTGGCAAATTGAAATGATTTAACATGCTGTAGTTTAGAAAGGCACAGATCTGTATAAGGTTCCACAATTCACACTGTCGGGAACCATACTATTAAGACCAACGAGTTCTCTGTAGACCTCTACAGCAAAACTGTGAAGAGAGATAGATTGGCATGATCATAAAATCATTTCAAAGCTTCAAGTGCTCCCACGAGCACAGTGGCATTTTTATCCAATCTAACAGAGGATCTGCCAGGAAGAATGGGATAAACTCCTCAAATCCAGGTGTGCAAAGCTTGTAGAGAGTTACCCAAGAAGACTCTGAGGCTTTGTAGAGGCCCCTTGCTGCCATTGGCTCAGATGTGTGTGTGTGTGTGTGTATGAGGGAGCATGTAATGTTTATGACAGTCCAGACGTTACGCTCATTTGTTACACTATTATAAGTTGCAACATATGACACAAGTTTCAGTTGGAAGAAACAAACGTTCATCTTCTATCACAACACATTTTCTCTACGCGTCTCTCTGTCTCTTGCTTTTAAATGTTACTCTCATTAAGGTGATAAAACTCTCTCTCTCTCTCTCACTAGCACACACAAACACACACAGGTTGTCAAGGGTCATTTCTGGGGACATTCTGGGAATTCACACTCTGGCCCTGTAACTTTGACCACTAACCCCAAGAAAACCTATCTCTGTCTCCATGTATCCAGTGTCCACCTGAAGTAGTGTGTGTATATGTACAGTATTTAACACAGTTGAACATTCTGGTTTGAGGGTATAACAGAGTCCAGATGTCAGCCACTGTACTACAGAGGAGGTCATACACTGCTTTCTCCAAACGTTTGCTCAGCACTCAGTTGAGAGGACTGGCTTGAAGTCTTTAGTGCATGCTGTTTTGGAACAGGAATTATGGTTGATTTTTTCCATGAGCTAACGACACAGCTGGAGTCGAGACCGGCTTGAAACATTTGGATGAAGACTCCACCGAGTCTCTGAGAACGCTGCCTCTTAGCTGGCTGGAGCCATGAGTTTTATGGGGACTGACGTGTCCTGGGATGGAGGTCACCAGCCGCTACAACATGGTAAGTGTTTGCTGGGGAGAGCTGGTACAAGGAGCCCTGCATGCGACATGGGGTCTGGATCATGGCTTCTTTGTTTTCAATGTGCGTGTCAAATTGCGAAATATTAAATCCGTCCAAATGAATGTGCGTTGTCTGAAAGGATAGCCATGTTTCTGGCTGGTTTAACACGTTACTGTCAAATTTAATTAGTGCAGAAAGCTCCATGATCCATCCCATAGTGATGAGACATTTGACTGGGTGACTGCAGGTACAAGTAGACCACAGCCTCTCCTCCATCTGTTCCTGATTTCCTCCTCTAGATCTTCTTTTCCTTCTTTATTCACTTCCGAGGAATCGGATTAGTAATGTGTGATACTTGCAGCTCATCCATGTGGGAAAGGCTTAGCTCCAACAGGTACCCCCTGAATAGAGAGCCTGGTGTCACACAGTGGTGTTACATCTGAATGATGACCATGTGCGGGATATAAAATACTTATGATAAGCCTGGGGAATGCTGCATACACCAGTGTTAATACTGACATTTTTCAAATAAAGATAAGACAAACAGCAGAGAGAGAAGGAAACAAGGAAATGAGGCACAAGGAAAGTGATGTGTGTGTGTGTCCCTCTGCGTGTATACTTAGCGTGTAGGAATTTCTGTAGTATCAGTAAAATATCACTTGTTTTTACAGTTATTGATGTTGCATCTGTGCCAAAGTGAGTCACTGGCGTATTTTGAATTTCAGCTGCATCTACTGTAAAATCATCACTCAGGGAGAAAGTTAGAATAGTAATTTTTCCAGAGAGAGTGAGAGTGAAAGAAACTGACTGAATTTTATTGTATATTTGTGAAAAACAAAAGCTCTTGTCAGTTTCAGTGTTTGGACCATCAAAAACTGGAGCAAATGTATTTGTGTTTATGTAGATACTCACCATTGTCTGTGGACACCATGAAGGTGTTGGGGGTCGTATCTCGTCCTCCTCCTCCGTTTTCAAAGGCTCCATATCCCTCACTCTCCTGAAGCTGCCAGTTAAGACCAAACAGGTGCATGGCTGGAAAAAAGGAGGAGACAGGAAAAGAGGGAAAGCAAAGTGAAAATTGTGAACAACAAAGGCAACACATGAAGGAAATAAAAAGCATGGAAGGGAAGAACAATTAAGACAGGGCATGGTAAAGAAATGACGGGGAAGGAACAGATGTTCAAGGAGAGAAAACACAGATAACAATTATTAAACTGTCTGTGTGACACAGACAAATCGACAAAAGTGTGAGCACGAGGGTTGGCTGCATGTACACTTGGCTGTGTGAGGCATACTGAGCACCAACAGCACATTTCTGGAAACATGAATACTGTAATATCTACAATGCTCTCAGGCTAGGGAGGCAAATTAATGCATCTGCAAGTGTGTGCACACAGACACACACACGCACATACAACCCAGGGATAGATAGAATGTGTTGGCATCAAAGGGAGCCTCCTGCAGCTAATCTGACATTATGCAATACAACACTCACCTATGTGTTCTCCCATTCTTTTTTATATATATTCTGTATATGTGCATGCATGCCCTTGAGCTTGTACATCATCTGCTCACTTGCTGCCTCCTTGTCTCCTCTCACATCTCAACTGAGATGGAACCAGATTTTTTCCGAGTCAAAAAAACGGTCAAATGAGTGTAAAACAGACAGAAAAGAAAGATCCACACCCATGACGCCCATTTCTATTCACCACCTCACCTCCCTTCCTTAATCTTTCATCCACTACAGTATATTCAACATAGCATCAGCGGAATTATGCTGACTGTCTGATGAAGAACTGCAGTGCTGACGCGGCATTTTGCAAAATGAAGCGCCAGTGGAGGGATTTGGTTTTGTGCTTCGCCTTGTCAGTCTGACAGAATTACACACAGTGCTCAATACTGTGGGGTGGTCTCTCTAGTAGCCCATTGTCTCCAGTCTCATAAAACTGGTTTCCAGAAAAAAAGGAAAAAATATCTCCAGTAAGAAGTTTTGGATTTACTGAAATTTGAACCAGGCCATTACGGGTCCCGGGTCTGGTCTCAGTAAGGAACCAAGTGGATCCATGGTGACCTGTAGTCTAAAGCCCCACTAACAAATTTTGAGGCTGCAATGTTTGTACTACTCAGCTCGGTAGATAGACAGGTAGGCCTTCATAGATAAAATAGCACTAATATAGAAAAGATAGATATAAAATGGACTTTGATGAATGTGGTATGTACATCTTATAGCAATGCGTCTATTCCGTTTTGACGTAACATTGTTTAGAATAGTTTCTCTCCTGTTGTCCCCGTCATCAGTGCTGTGTGTCATGCTAGTCCTTGGACTCTTCACATGGTTGAGTATATACCATTTTGAAAAAAGGCTGATTTTCTGTACAATGGATGGACAATGAGGGGGGTGTTACATGAACATGGAGTTCACAGTCTTTACACTGGGACAAACGGGACAAGTTCCATTCTACTCTGAGCCTCAGAAGAGCAGATCAACCCAACAAAGTTCAACACACAAACTGTGACATGATGACAGTGCACATCACAGTGAGGAGACACTGAGGCCTAGTCTGGAAAAGAGGCATCACCAAATCATCCACGTACAGTATAGTGTGGGCTTTTAATGAACCCATTATCATTAAGAAATGATAATGGGGTTTAAAAACCAAGTACCAACATAATGTCCTTATAACAGATCAAGCTCACTGCAGTCATAATAAACTAAAAGATGATTGATTCTTTATAATGTTTGGAAGCCTCTTAACAGCAGATGGACAGTGGAACCCCAAAACTAAACAAAGAAATCCTCAATTATTTCACATCTGAGACAAGTTAGATGTTGGATATGTGTGGAGGCCCATGTCCTGTGATAGTACATGACACCCTGATGCTAAAACAATCAAACGTAGTAACCTGTTGTGTTGGTGGGTTTGTGTGGGAGTGCAGGAGTCTGGACTGGATTCCTCACATAGCAGATATTATAGAGAGAGTTGTGTCAAGGACCAATTAGTGAAGACCCCCCCCCCCATTCCCACCTCACCACCACCACACACATACACACACCGCTCTGCCTCATTAAATTAGAGCCGTGCTGTGCTAGCCCGTTACCCACCATCCCCCCTAGTGAGAACAGGAGCAAAGGGTCACGGGAGAGTGCCGGCTAATCGACAGGGGCCTGTGTGTGTATGTGTGTGTGTGTGTGTGTGTGTGTGTGTGTGTGTGTGTGTGTGTGTGTGTGTGATAAATAAGAGGATTAACAGGCATGGTAACAGTCATACAAGGCTGGTTCACCCTAACTGCACCTTTTTTGAGAAATCTGGGAAATAACAGCACATTTCAGAGAAATTTAGTAGAGGATTTGGGTTGAAAACTTTAAAACCATACGGCGTAGACTCATAAGTGATAGTGATGTAGCATCAATTTTGTATCAAGATGGACAGTCATCGAAACTGTTGTTATGAGTTGTTATCAATTCTTCACTGTTAGCTATTCTTCATGAATATTAACTGGTTTGTGAACTTGAGGCTGTGATGAGAAGTCAGTGCTGAAAATTGTCCTGTGGAGGATTTCTGTGAGAAAAAAAAGCCTGCGGCAGGAGGACTGGCTGGATCGATGAAAGGCAAACTATCCCACTGTGTTGAACTGGAAGAAGAATCAACAACCTAGGGTGCACTGTCAGTTTATACTATGTCCGCTCAGTGGAGTAAACTGATCTCTGTTCAGTCTTGATAGCTTGACACACACAAAGAGGAATCACGGTGGCCAAATTCTGTCTTTTTTCTTTAAGTGTAAAACTAAAGGCAACAGTAAAACCCAATTTTGATGTTTACCAGACCATGATATGTCAAACTGTGCCACCTTGTGGATGTATGAATAGCAAGTCGGAAGCCCGCTGGTAAATAAACTATTGTTGATGTTCAAAAATGTGTCATCTGGCTCATCTGGTGCATAACTACAGCTCAGGAACATTGCATTGGCAACTAAGTGTAAATTGAATCATGCAGTTGTGACTCTGATGGATTTCTGAAAAGAGCAAAGGAAGAACAGTGGAAAAATGAGGCTCAACTAAGCTAAGCTGGATATTTCTCCCTGAGAAAAAAACCCCATCAAGAATCAAGTTTACACCTTCAGAAAAATCAATACTAGCTACGAACTATGAGTTACAAACCTCCGTTATTAAATCTGCACTAAGGGAGTCAGAGATGACTACAGATATGCTTCTGGATTATGATCCAGCTGACCAAAAGTCCAAAACTGTTAACAGCACTAAAACAAGGAACAATTGGGGATCGCATTGATGGTGCATATGCATCTGTGCATTATGATGATGAGGTTTCAGTGGTGCCACAGATCCACACCACACTGAAAGGCATTTTGGTGCTCAAATCGATTTGTCTGGGAGCCACAGCAAACTGAATAATAAAGTAAGTTTGGAGAAATTAGCGCCACATCCATGATTCAGCCTGACAAAACCAAGAGCTATCCCTCACACTCTAAAATCCCATTGCTTGGACAAGGTGTTTACAAGGGAGAAACTAGAAAAGAGAAAACACTCAATTCGCCAGGACTGATTATGATAGATACCACATAGTGTTGAACCACTGTTGGTGAACTGGAGAGGCATATCAACCGGTTCAATTCCACATTTGCCAGAAGGTCAAGCACAGATGAACTCCATGAACATTTCATCTGAACAGCTGACATATCAACCTGTACACCACTCAATTGAGATTAAGGTCCGATACACAACTGAGTTTTTACATATAATCTGCTTCTGAGGTATTTCATAATGCCCATATGCCAAACTCTGCAAAGTCTGCCAGGAGACTTAAAGCAACTGTGAACAATCTGATTCTGGTAAATCCAAGTTGAAGTGTGTTGGCTCTCTCTTTTGTGCACATGGGGTCTTAAGCTGATCCCAAGAAAGTCGCTGAAGTTCAGCACGCTGCAGACCTCCAGACTCCAGGGCAAATCAAGGGTTTGCTGGGTATGGCCGACTATTGCTCTCAGTCCATCAGAGACCTCTCTTTCACTTAAGAACCAGCCAGCTCTCAAGAAAAGACACACCCTGGGTATGTGGCCCTGAATATCACTTTAATAACTAAAAAGACAGTTTGACCAGGGACACCACAATGTCATACTATAGCCCAGGCAGAGGGATAGAACTCATTGTTGATGCAAGCCCTGTTGGATTGAGTGAAATGTTCAATTCAATAGGATGAAAAAGCTGTGAAGTAGTGCACATATGGGTCAATCGCTCAGCGACGGTGAGAGAGAAGACGAGTTACTCTCGCACAGCTGTGAGCACTTCCACCTTTACATCTTTGGTCATCCTTTCACAAAGCACTGAAAATAAAATGAAACAATCCCAGGTCAAAACCAAAACCACACGCCAGGATCAAGAGATGGGGACTGCGACTTTCACTTCAAAGTGAAAAAACACAACGGGGGCTGACAATCAAGCTGATGACACATCTCATCACTACATACCATCGCAGACAGATGACAGTGACACCACACACTACTGAAGCAGCAGAGGAGTATGTCAGCTTCAGGTCAGGCAACAGCTAAGGCCTTAGCACTGACTGAGATCAAGGAGGAGACACTCAAAGTCCCTATCTTTCAAGAGGTCAGTGTTTACATCAAAGGCAAAAGAGATGAAACACTACATAGTAACAACATACCAAAACTGCCAAAGCTCAAGATGCAGAATAAGACTGTCATGCTGATCAGGCTGACGGCAGTCAAACGTGTTGAATCGCTGCAAGTGTCATCCTTGCTCTAAATTGCCTAGCATATCGTAAATACATAGCCAACACTTCCCACTTGAGAGTGCCTGCCATTGTCATCCAGTATGAGGTTGTGTTCTGTTGATCTCAGCTCACGTGGCCATTGTCGTCATGGAAAAGGTTCCCCCCAGATATCATAGAAACTGATCATGGTTCCTCACCACTTAGGATTCAAACAACTCCTCCAACCTAAACAACCAGGCTGTCTTTTCATCCCTCTGACACCCACAACAGCGTCTCCTAAAAGAACAACTGGCAGCATGCGCACTGGACTCTGGTTATCGTGGTTACAATAATGAGAATGCAACTGTGGCAAAAGTCACAATAATCACCACAGCTTGGTTAGGTTCAGGAAAAGACAATGATTTGGTTTTAATAAACAATCTTTGTTGTCATGGTTGCATGATGCTTTTTAAACATTTAAACAATCCTTAAATGGTCACAGCAGCACCATGATGTCCTGTGAGGTACCTCAGATGTCCTCCCACCAATCAACGAGACTGTACCTAGTTTAAACACTGTTAAACACATTGTCAGTCTCTGTTGGACAGTTCTTTAAGAGATGTGCACCAAAAAGTAACACTGCAAATGTGAAGGAAGTCATTTTGCTCATGAAGTGAGAATTAAGTTTGGGGCCAGTCTCCAAAACAGCAGGGAAGTTATAACCTACTGCAGCAAATTAGGTTAATGCTCTAGGGCAATGAGTAAGGAGCAAACCTGTAAACCTGATAAACCCTTGCTGCTGATCAAGACGTATCTGTAACTACAGGAACAGCACAGTGTAGTCAAGATTCACTATCATTAAGGATAGGTTTAAATTAATCGATGTGTAAATGATCATCTGAGCCTCATCGATATTCAACCAAACTCTAGCCAGAGCAAGTCTTTTCAGTGTGTGTTTAGATGAAGCGAACAGCAGGAGCCCTATGTGGCAGTGGTGCTCTGCATTTCTGACACTGTGTCCTTGTTACTTTACAAACGGCTGACATGCAGATTCATAAGGGATTCAAATCAACCTCTGCTAATCATTACACATGTTGCTGTAGTTCCCAAGGTGATACTAGACCCATGGTAATATGGCTTAGGTTGATATGCAAATGTTGTTTGTGGAGTACACATCAGTGCCTGGAGTGGTTTCAATATTGTGTCTTAATTTTTTACTGTGACTCACAGAGCTGGGAATTATTAAGTTTTAGAGATTTTAGAAAGGTGTAAAAAAAAACAAAACAAAAAAATGTATATATTTTTTATGAAAAGTACTGAACCAAAAACAAGATGTGAACGGCTGGATGTTGCAGATTCATTAAAAGTAAAAGCACACCCCAGAGGGAGTCCCAAAGACACTCGCATTGTAATGGTTTACTGACTACGCCTGCTGAGTATTCCTTCAATCCACAGTCTTGTTTCACAGGGTGCAGCTCAGGCTCAATTAGTCACACAGGAGGGTTTTATGTATGGGTATCTCTTTGGTAATACAGTCCTGCCTGTTAGCTGATAAACTTGATATATATCGAGATATATCAATAAATTCTGGATCATCTCTTCATATTTGCTTATGCATTGTTAAAGGTGCTAAAAGCAACAGCATTTCCCCACTCATTTTGAGAGCTTAGAGAGAGTGATCTAACAGATTCTGGAAAAGTACTGGTGGTGGGAGCCAAGAAGAAAGGTCTGACCATCAGCAAGCCGTGAAATTGTTGGAAGTTTGCAAGAATGAAAAACTTCTCCTCAGACTCTTTCTATAGCCCCTTTAGGACATGAACTTCAGTCTGTACATGTTCTGGTAACTTTACATGTTGGCCTGTTAGAAAATGGCCCACAGTCATTTTCAAGCCAACAATTAAATATGAAAGTATCTGGTAATATGAATTTGTCTGTCATTTGAGTGAGATGTTCATTGTCTTGGTCTGAACTGCAATGTATTTTTCATTATGCATTACAATGGCAACAAAATAAAACCTGTTTGATAGAGGCATCACTATCCTTAGCTGATGAAGGAGCCTGATGACTGTTCCATCTGAGGGAGCTGTGTGTGTTTGAGTTATTCCACAGATGTAAATAATCTATGCTTTTGTGGCTCTATTATCAGTTTGTCAACATGTAGTGTATTAGTTAGTCGTACTACTCCACTCTTTCTCTTTCATGTCTTACTTTACTGCAATGTATGTACTTATAGAGATTGAATGGGTACATTTTAATTAGAACAATAAAGAGAAGATTTTCTCTGATATCTGACTCACTGATTAAATAAATACATGAGGTCAACTTAAAAGGAAACACACACACATGCACACATGCACACATGGGTACAAAGGCACACAAAGTATGATTGACATGTACACATATCCTAGAAAAACACACACAAGAGCAGGCAGGGATCATATGTTGTCTGGTATGCTGTTATGTGAGTTTGTCAAGGCCAAAGGTACCGTGTGTGTGTCTGCGAGTGTGTGTCTGGCGTACTAGCATGTGCCAATCAAAACATATGTGCATGTGTACCCTTGCGTATATATTTCTCAGTGTGTGTCTGTGTGTGCACGTGCATGTGTGGTCTTTGTACATCCCCGTGTGTTCTTGTGCATCTGCACGTGTTGATCCTTGTTAGTGCGGCAGATTCTTGACTCTTGTGTGTGTGCGTTTGTGTGCCTACGTATCAGTGTGTCAATCATAAAATCCCAGGCAACAGATGCTTTGAATGAAAATCTCCTTGACACATACACACATTGCAAATCTCCAATCCCCACCCCCACTCTATACTCCCCACACACAAACACACATGGACTAGCCTGTGGCAAGTGATCTCCAGGTCCAAGGACCATCTGAGCTCCAATCTTAATTGCTTCTGTTCATTGTGGGAATCGATGACCTTTGGAAAAAATACTACTCTTCCTCCCCTCCGACTTTTTTCTACCATCATCTCTCTCTTCCTTTCTCTCTCTCCCTCTCTCTCTTTCTCTCTGGGCTTAAAAAAATGGCTTATGCCTGTGCAGGACATGGGAAAGAGGGGGAGACACAGGGGAAACAGGGAAGGGGTCAGTGGGAGCGAGAGTGGGTAGTTCTGGCACATGCTAACAGTTATTGCCAATTTAGAGATTTTGCATGGAAAGGATACGGTGGCCTTGAGAGCTCAACACACTGCAACTGAAGAAAACACATGCAAAAACACAAACGTGCTGCAAATTCAAAAAAAAAAAAACATCTTTTCGATTGATTTGAGACAAAACAAAGGTTTCCAAGCGACACTGTAAAGTGTTTATTTCAGCACATTTCATTTCATATTTCATATATTTCAGCTTGTGTTTCTGTTTTAGCGGCATGTGTTGTCAAATTGAAAAATGTGTTTTCTAAATTTGAAGCGTGTTTACTTCAGCTGCAGTGTGTTAAGCACTAAGGCCACCCCAGAAAGGAGGGGTGGCCCTTGGTGCACCTCAACATACTTGCACCAGCAAGATGTCGAGATGGTCAAGAAATAGCCAAGGAGAATAACAGAAATTGAAAAAAGTAGTGGTATGAGGCGAGGGAAGGGAGCTGTGTGTAGCAGTGAGGCTTTCTAATGGTTAAGACAACTGACAAACAGAGATGCTTGATGGAGGTGGAGGGTGACGTTTCTGCTTGACTAGGTAAAATCAGCTACGTTTTGACCCATTTAGCCGGTGTTGTTTCATCTCGTTTGCTTATGTAGAGCAGGAACCAGTGTCACATTGGAGTGTTTGATCATGTTCAACTTAATGTTCAATAATTGAAAGGCTTATAAAAAAAAAAACTAAAAAAAAAAATTCTCTGGATTGAAGTCTCTGCTTGGAAATAATTTTAAACTCTTAAGTTTATGACTTCACCAGCACAAAAATGACACTCTGAATGAGTCCACAAAAATCAAATCAATAATTGATTAATTGAAATTTGATGTGAGTCAAATATTACTCATTTTATGTAGTCGTATAACCCAGACTCAAACTGTTAAGTTGCTTAAAGGCACATTTTTTCAGAGCTGCCAACATGTGTAATTACACATGCAAAATATTAGCATTGTAAAATGATGTAGACTTCTATTAACCCACAATATTGGGCCCAACATAATTATATTCCATTCTGCTGCCTCGGGCGTATCAAAATCACAGCGATCTAATTTATAAAATGTTGGTTAAAAGGGAATGCTTGACATTAAGTATGTGTTATAAATGTACCATTTAAACACTGAAGAGGTAACCAAGGTGATGAATGCATGCATGTTCTTTTGATGAGATGTTTTAAATTCTGCTTATAAAGGGATCATTTTGTACATATTATATGGCCAATGCCTGAAAAAGAAAAAGAATTTGTCGGAAATACTAAATTGAAATACCTATTTTGTATTGTATATCTTTAATTAACGGATTTCCCTTTAGTTTTGTTGGGTTTGGCCTGAGCTAAACAAACTTTAGAATGAACTCTTTGAGGAGAAGATTCCTGCCAGGCACAAAGCATTACTGCCACTTAATGGAACTGTTTGTCTTTCATCACTGTTGTCCCTTTTTTCTGATGAACAGGATGACTGAGATCTTTACCACTGTTACATTAAAAAAAACATCATAGTGGTAACGTGACCCTTTTTCTTGACAGCCATCAGTGCTTGCCAACAATTCAGCATCAATTACTCAAACTACTGGTCCCAGTTTGGATCACAGCTACAATTTACCATAAAATCTGCCTGACACATTACCCTGCGCTTCAACTGCAGCACTTCCTGGAAAACAGCAGTGAGGGAAAGACAGTGGGAGGATGAAAGCCTAAAGAAAGGAAAACCCTGGCAGTCTGGTTATCTGATGGGCTCACGCCACAGAGCAACAACCAACTCATGCAGCAACAAGAGAACCAGAACGGCTGATACAGAGAAGCCAGAGAGGGAAGGAAACCGGACAAGATTGGAAGAGATGATGAGGGATTAACAATGGACAAATCAGGAGACACACAAATAAAAGTCTCATTTGTCATCCTGGGCCAAGGCCAAACCCTTCAGACTGTTGTGTTTGTATATATTAACAGCAGTGATTTGGAATGTGTGTGTGAGTGTGTGTGTGTGAGAGAGAGCGCAAGCAACAGAGAGAGACAAGCATGTGTAGTCTTACCTATGCAGTAACAGAGGAGGACAGATAGCAGTACAGACAGTCCCACTGCACTGAGGGCTGTACACCTAGAAGAAAGACAAATGGTTGTTCAATAAATATGATATCACACTGTGACATCACAAGAGCTTATACTTTGTACAGAGTAGGGTTGGCATGATAATGGAATTTCAGTACCAATACCCAGAAAAATACTGGATTCATACTATTTTCAAAAACACAGGAGGGAAAAAAGAAAAAAAACACTAAGAGGCATGTTTTTGTTTTTTTTTTAAATAATAATTACTACAGTGCAAACAAGTGTCTCAATTCAGGGGCCCCATCCCTTGGAGGCTGCTTTTAAAGACACAGCAGTGCAGCCAAGGCCATCCGACTTGGAAGGGTCCTTTAAATACGGTCAACAAATGCAGTCTTCATCTCTCCAATTTTAGTTTCATGTTTGCTAGTGAGGGATGGGGCTGTGTGGAGTTGTGTGTGGAGAAGGCTGTTGGTTTCTATACTGTTGCAAATCAATATCTAATCCCATACTGTTTCTTTTGTTTGTTTGTTTTTTGCATTGATTGGTATTGTAGATTTTTTTTTCCAACCCAGGTGATGCCAAAGTTGTGGAAAAGTAACAGTTCTTGTCTTTATACAAAACTGAACTGTACTGCAGATGTCCTGATACAGGAGATGTGATTCTTCTGATATCATAATAACCCTACATGTGTTCCCATCTGACATCAAATTCAAAGAGAAGAAGAAGGCAGGCACAGAAATCAATAACAACTAAAAAGACTAACAGGTGTAGCAACAGGTCCACTCTGACTTGTAGAAAAAAAACTGACAAACAAGGCCAGTTTTGACAAAAACCATCAGGGAAAAGCTACATACGATGAAAAACCTGAATGAAAGTGGTGCCACAGAGGATCTCAAATAGCAGGAGAAAACACCTCAACCTTGTCTGAGCAGCTTTAGGACAAACATCCAGATCTGTAGACAGAGCTCAGGTTAGGTGGGTTTCTGTTTCGTACTTTATATTATCAATTACATGGGAAAATATTTATGTCCTGAAGTTAACCTTATTGCCAGTATTTTTTGTGAGAGCTGGTATCTGTAGCAATGCCCCACACACTCCAAACACAAAGCTTGTTCAGGTTAGCTAGGTGTGTTACCTCTGTGTGTAGAGCTTTCTGTTTTTGCTATGGTATCAGATTTGGTATTTTGTTGATCTGGGAATTTCACTGGTACTGGGAGGGACCAAAGTGATTGATTTTTGAGATCCAGTTCCTTGTTGCTTATTCTGTCTTACCTCCACGAGCAGTACTTTGAGGTCTTCTTGAACTTGAAGGCGGAGCGGGACAGCGTATTCCTCGGCAATGGCCTTGTGGGTGGGGAGTACACTGAGCCCGTTGCCATCGTGTAGCCAGGAGTTGCCGTGGAAAAGAGGGGGGTGGTGCCTGTACCTGTCTTGAAGAGGAAGTGCCTGGTAGGTGAGAGAAGCGAAAGAGGGAAATAAGTTGGGGTTCATTAGTATGGGACATCAACTACAGGGTACAACTATCACATACTGTTGCCCCCCTGTGGCAGCGTCAGGTAACTGTCAATTTCAATTACTATCCTAACACTACTCTGCATTCACAGGTTCATTTACACCATGATTTTTGAACATCAGTCCACACCTTTATACCCACACTGCTGATTTGGAGGTGCGGCGTGTCTGCAATGTCTTGGTTATTATATATCTTATGTCTTGATTTAATTAAACTGGATTCCATTAACTCTAAGAGAGAATGATTTTTAGTGAAATTGGACAGTAGATTAGAGATTTTAGACAAGCACTAACTATCTCAGAAAAAAAGTATCCTAATTGGTGAAATAATTCGGTGGAACAGGTAAAAGTTCGTAATGAGAGGCCTCATCTTTTCAAACGCTTTATTAGCTGTCATCCCATTGGAACAAACCAACCAAGGACCAACGTGCTGTATAAAATCTACATTTCTATATGTTCTTAGTTAAGTTGGATGAGTTTTATTCCCGAGAGGCTGTCTTTGAACATTTCCAAAGTGGGGAAAAATAACTGGCACTTGTACGTGTGCCTGCAGTAATTACCAAGGTCACAGTGTGTAATTAAAGACAGAACCCCAGCTAACAAGCCTCTGTAATTACAATTAGACTGCTCTCTAACAAGGCTGTGTGATTAACAATTAGAAACGATTATAACAAGGGATCTTCAATTAATACCTGCCTTCAGGCTAAATGTGAAAAGAGCAAGGCAAGAGGACAGAGGGAGGAGAGTAGGAGTGAAAGGGGTAGGGACTGAATGAATGGAGAAAGAGGAGGACAAACAAGCAACAGTATGTGACAGATGCAGTTTCACTGTATTTTTGCTTGTGTTTAACCAGTTAACAAACAAAATCATTTTAAAAGACATACCCATCAGATCTGATTTGGCATTACATTAGGGGAGTATATCACATTCTGTTCATTTCATTGGTTGCAATTTCATGTGAGAAATACCGTTTCTACGCAATTCAATGTATTATGTCAACATTAAATCATCAGTAAATACTAATATAAAAATGTTCTTATCTTCATATATTATGATAAAAATGAAAAAAGTGCTGTGCTCCTGGTTGTAATTCATTGACTTTATTCCCTGAATTTATCAGTCTGACTTGAGAGATGTTTACAATGCTACTACTTAATGTGATGATCGGCAGATAAAGGTCAGAGAAAACTCCTTAAGCAGCTTTCACTTTCACTTAATGCTCCTCGGAGCCCCCAGCACAGCTTTTTCCTATGTGTTCATTAAAATCCTCAATCTATTGTCCAGTCCACCAGTCCATGACCTGACAGACTAGACATTTATTAGAAAATAGCCACACAACATCATACAACTGCAGAAATCCACTGTAACCGCAGTTACAGTGGTAATTTCCTTCAAATCCACAGCACTACAGGGATGCATGGTGAACACACAGGCTTACACTCCCCATGCAGTGAAACATACTGTAGGATAGACCACATCTTACTAATGCCTCTGCTGCTCGTTGGCTTTTAGCAAAACAACATTTAAACCAGAGTGTTTTTCCATTCATTACCACTCATGGAGACACAAACATTACAGAGAGGGTGCAACATGTTTATATAATCAGAAAAGCAGCATAACTCTCCTGTCAACTGGACACATAGCTGTTGCAGTTCCTACCTTATTTGGCTTTAGTTACTTTATTGGAAGAATTTGTTTCCTCTCTCTACATGTGGTGTCATTGTCTGCTCCTGTTTTATTTTCTTTTTGCCCGGGTGGAGGCATGTGATAGTGGGAGGTAGTGGTAACTCCACAGTATTTGCATAATACTCAAAGGTATTTCTACTATTTTATCAACCCCATTTCCATACATTAGGGGCCAAATTTCAATATACTGCACACCAGTACAACACCACCAACCGCTACAACCTCAGCAATAAACTCTGTGACAGGGCCAACTAAACTGAAATATGTAGGCTTAAGCCTTGTAACAGTAGAGTATTACAGCTGGTGTACTGGATCGCATTCATTTACAAGTAATGGCATGTGTTTCACATGCGGTTCATTTTTTTCCCCTCGGTCCCATTCATTTGCTTCACAGCTATACCGAAAAACACAGTTTACAAACTTTGTAACAAACAGAAGCTACCATCTAACATGTGACACAAATCTGACGGAATTTCCAGACAAACAGCAGAAGAAAGGGCAAATGGATGGGTGCATTGGTGGGTGGTTGTTAAAAGTTAGATGTATAAACAGGAGGTGGTGCAAAGTGATGATGTAATAAGAGAGCAAAAACAATGCAGAGAACATGATTTCTTCCATGTAATGAAATACACTTTATTCAAGTATCAGCCACGGCTCACTCCACTGTCTCCAGCTGCTCAGCTTTTTACTGAGATGATGGGGCATGATCACATCACTCCTTGCTTCTTTACGTTAGCTCCCTGTTGGATTCATTGATTGATTGTTTGATAAATGGATTTCAAATTTTTACTGCTCATCTTTAACACATTAAAGGTCTTCTTGCCCATAAATACCTATATGACTCATTGACCTGGTATGTGCCCTGTGGACCACCAACCACTGAGGTCTGCTGACAGAGCACTGTGTGTTAGTCCAAGGTCACAGCTTGTGGCAAAGGTTGACTGGGCTTTTGCAATTGGAGCCCCCACTCAAGTGAACCATTTTATTTTTATTTTTTCTCATTTTCTTTTTTTTTGCCTTTTCTTCTATCTCTCTGTCTTCTTTCTTTTACTTTAAAGTGCTATGTTAAAGCAACTACAAGGAACTTTCATTTTGTGTTGATTTTGGCGACCCTGTGGACAAAGGTGGTAGGTTTCTCTTTGTGAATCCTGTCCCAATATCAGCCATGAAGAAATGATAACGATGAAATTGAGCTTGGTTTTTACTCGCTAGCTCAATGCTAATTTATAGCCTCGACAAATGTGTCGTCTCCTCCGGGCTGAGTGCCGTACATTGTTTCATCCAGTGGACCAACCTGTCCACTGCCTCCCGAAGGTAAAGAGTTACACTATTTAGAAATAGCTTATCTTCTCACCGATGGCCTCATTTGTTAAAATTAAAGCTCTTATTTTAGGTCAAACAGACACATCAGCAGAAACGAGACTTTTGCATATCCAGTTAAAAGTTTTTTGTAGGGGCTTTAAAGGATTCTTGAGTATTGAGGAATCAATTGCTTTTTTTGTAATTTATTGCAAAACTGACATCCATGGAATTTCAATACAGGAATTAACTTACTAATTATTCTATTTATCTATGGATAACCATTTCTGACATTTTCTTGTAGGTGCACAGAACTTCTCCTGCATTTTCTGTTTCCAGTTGGTTAGGAAAGCTGAAAGCAACTGAGCTACTGAAATCAAATATGTTACCTGTCCACAAGCAATATTGATAGCATGGAGGGAAATCACCCCTTGTTATGTATTAATAGAGGCCCTATCTACTGTGGTACCCATTCCCTCAACAAATAGGATTAGCCTGCAGAATTAGTGGTGTAGTGGTCTGAGTGAACAGAGCCAGTCTGAGTTGTTTCAGGCTAACAAACCCACACACTGACACACACAAACCTTAATAAACCAGTAATTTGTATCATGTCTTTCCTTCACAGCTGTTTTCATCCAACACCCATCACACATCATCATCATCGTCATTTTTTTCCCAACCTTTTGATACCACACATAACCATGTCTGCTGAAATAAGCCCCTACGGCAAGTGTACTGGTCCTTGATTGCCATGGTTACAATAATAAACAGGTGGCCTTTATCAAGACTAGCGTCCCTACCTTCGTCACCATGGTTACTATCATAACAGTCATGGTTGGTTAGGTTTGGGGAGAAAAAATGTTACAAAAGGTATTTCCTCAACATTACTTTGTTGTCATGGTTACAAAAATAACCATGTTGTTGACTTTGGCAAACCATCACAACACAAACTGCTTTTTTCCTATGGGAATTGAACACTGGTCTATTGTGTCATTTTCACCCATCCATCCACCACAACCTCCTCCTCATGTGGTACTGTGCCTTTTTACACTACGTCATCACATTTTCCCCTTTGCTCCTGTCATAATTAATCATTTACAGTTGCAGACAGAGTTACAATTCATCATATGTTTCTCTTATTCATGTGTATGTTCAACTTGTAAGTGCACCATATCTGAGGACCTACAGTACCCATTAAAAGCCTACCTCTGTGCCTGACGCACAAATTGGAGGTTTGTTGAAATGAAAAGCTGCAAACCTTTGTTGAATTGAAGTGAGAGGATGTTTGTTTGTGTACCGTCTTTTGTGCGTGTGCATGCAAGGGTAAATTTGCCGCGTCGTTATTTACCACCATATTCAACCGCCTCATGGCTCTGTGGAATCTGAGCGTAAAACAGTAACATTTTATTGTGTTTTCATTTTGAGTCAGAGAGTAAGACACACACGCTCCCACATACAAATCTTAGCTGTGTGTTTTATATACTAAAAACTGATATAACTCCATGTAACAAAAGACAAAAGCTGACATTGATTTAAACCTAATTAAAACCAAGAGGAATATTAATAGAATCTGACCACGACTGTGCTTTCTCTTGACAAGCTCTTGATTTCATTTAATTTTCCCGTTTTTACCACAATCATGGCTTTTTAAATCAATTATGAACTTGTAATTGTGCTGTGAGCTGTTGGGCACACCACAGAAAAACAACAGGAAATCAATGTGCAAATACAGTTCAAACAAAACTTGACAAAATTACAAATACAAGGTTTTATGGGTAGCCAGACATGATGTTGACATCTGATCATTAATGATGGACATATTCAGCTTTTTGTTTTTGTTATTTACCAGATTTTACAATTGACATATTTACTGTTTATTTACACAAAAACATTAAAGGTTTGTTAAATGGCATGGGTTGCGTCAATGCAAAAATAACCCTAGCCTAGCTCACATGTTGTTTGGGTTCGCTTCACTATTTCTAGTTCAGACAATGTGCCAAGGCCTTTAGGGTGATTTCTATTTGTTTTCACAATTGTTTGTTTGGCAAAAATGAAAATATGCAGTAAAATCAATGTAATGACGTTCAATGTTCTTAAAATGATCAATTCAATATCCTTTGCTTTTGAGATAAATGAATGAATCTGGTTTTGCAGCGCAGTAGACCAATAATATACAAACAAATTCTTCATGCTAAAATTACAGGGGCGATTGTTTTGTTTCACCAAAATCTGTCACCAAGAACTCTCAGTTTACCAGAACTGTCATTTGATTCTGAGTCATATGAGCGCTGCTTGTAATTAGCACTGTGTCATCTTGAACACATCAAAAACAAAAATGAGACATACGTCCCCCCCAAAATGCTTACAGTGGTATTTTGAAAATAAAGGCTGTGTATCTATTTTGCATGAAACAAAACTTTTAGGGCTTGAATCAAAGAATATAGTCCTGGTATTTACACACACACACACACCATGTTCATATCAATCTAAGCATAGTTGGCCGTTGAGTATGAGCTGGAGACTTGAGCAGTTTTTTTAAGCCGCTGCACTGCAACATATCAAGACTGGGCCTCTCCAAAGGCAAACACACAGTGGGGTGGTAGATAACACACTAACAAGTCTATATGTGTTTCATGAGCATTTAAGTGCAAGTCAATTACAGCGGATACACAGAGTGAGGATAATCAAGTGTAAAATGACTGCAACCACAGCCTGCTTAGCTGAGAGTAGCATGTTGTCAACCATAACTAATCTGGTAGCCTGCTAATAATAACAGCCCTTCAAATGCTCTATTCTACAACCTGCATTTACATTACATTAACACTACTTACACTGGGCCTTTTAAGTGTCTCAGACAATAGGAGTGACAGGAGGGGCTAAGGTTCCTGTATGAGTGTGTGTGTTGAAGTGTGACATAAAGTAACAAAAGGGAAGTCATAGACAGGTTGGGGATCCTCGGGAGAAAAATGACTGTGACTAATGTGTGGACTGTAGATGTTGTATATACTGTAGCTGGCATGTCCAGCACTGTGACAATGGCCAGTGAACAGCAGCTTTATCCATACAAACCCACATACCAATAATCCCACATACAGCCACTGCCAACCACAGTATAAAACCATCATTTTAATTTACATTTCACCTTTGAGTAGCTTTTCTCCCCATGTCTAAAAACACACAAACACCCACACAGAGCATTAAAAAGAACTGTTTGGACATGGAGTATTCAGAGTGGTTGCTGCATTTAGAGAGGGAGGTAGGGAAGTAATATGAGATACCCTTAATGTTTCACATGTGGTTACATTTTGCCTTTTGCTACCTCTAATTGTTAGGTGAAGTTATTTTTTAGAATTGAAAGATAAGTCTTTATTGTTTGTTTTCAGACGTAGAGAACCTTTGCTCGATTTGTGTTGAGTTCAAAATCTACACTCTTTCATATCATTTGGTGACTGTGTTGTTGTCTTTATGGTATTGTTCTGTTGTTGTCTGTTCTCCCCTCATTCGCAAATGGTATTTTATCTTTCTGCATTATGTTTATGGTGGAATATTGATATGTATAAAAGTTCACTCTGAGATATTTTGTGGCCAAATTTTTATTACATGTATTCAATATAAAAACAAACAAGCTGCAAATAGCATTTGCAACTACTCCCCAATATTCAATAAAACCTTACCAAAAATATGACACATACTTATTTTTAATGAATAAAATGCTGCATTTATTGACAGCAGCAGAGTCACTGGGAAATGGATGTGGTGGATGTCAGAGGTACAAAACACTCAACTATGACTGAAGTCAATGAATATTTTCTGTACTAAACCAAACCATGATGTTTCCCCAAGAGCTGTGACCATATGAATGTAACCAATCAACTATAATTATGATTTTCTCTGGGCATTAAGATGTTTTGGTGGAAAACAAACACACAAATACAATGTCTGTGAATAATTTAATGATTTGTTGAGCACTGATGTTCTCGCAACTGATGAAATATGTAAATCAAGCCATTGTTATAAAAAACAAAACAAAACAAGTGATTCCTTGCATAATGTTATTTCCTATAAGACATATTTTCACTTGACATTTTGTTGTATAGAAATATAATCTAATATAATACTCTCTAGGAGACAGCAGTGAATGCACGTGCGCATGTGTGTGTGTGTGTGATTGACATCAACACTTGCTCAATTGAGTGACCAGTGGTGTTGGGTGTCCTGTAATGTAACAGGTGGGTGCACATAAATCTGTGAGAATGTGTATGTGTGTGTCTGAGTATGCAACATTTGGCTTTTAAAGAGTGTTTGTAGAGATTAGCGCCTCTAAATGAGGACATTCACACTCTCCTGTCACATTTCACCCCATCTCTACCTAACTCAGCCTAATAAATGCCAGTACAGGCTGTTTCCTGGTCTCTTCTTATTTGGTTTGAAGTTCTGTCACTGTCAAAATCAGTTGTAGCTACAAAACAGCACAAAATGGAACTGAAATGGAATAAAAATCTGTGTCAGTGTTCAAAAATATACAAAGAAGACATCTATTTCATTTGTTTTCTAAAGCAATGGGTTCTATCAGTTTTGAAACTTTGTAATTGCCATAAGCGAAGTTGAGGCTCTGCAAGCACCTGATCCCTCAATTTCTCCAGAAAAATGTCACAAACACATAGAAAATGTGTCAAACACACATTCTTTTTTATCATCTCATTCTGAATACATTTTTCTTTCAAACTATCTGTATTTTTCTCCTCTCACACTCAAAAGCTTCATCTGAGAGCATTTCAATGGATGATGTTCAATGGGTTTGTGGGATGTGGAGCACAGTGAGGAATAATGTATCTGTGTGGTGGCAAAAACATTGAAGCTTGAAATGAACTGTCCATTCGTCGCTTCATATTTGACACAATATGTCATAGAATACTGTATATCATTTACAAAACAGGGAAGTAAAAATGGCCAGAGACGGTATGGATGCATGTACATACCTGAAATCTTTTATCTGCTCTGCCATTATGGAGATAATGTGAAACATTCAAAGTACTACTGAGGTGTCTGTTGAAAATACACCTGGTCGGCGTGATGTTGATGGGTGGGAGTCGAGAAAATCATAAAACATTCCTGCTGCATTAAAATGCTGTTGACAATGTGCCTGCAGCATCCGCTCTACTCGCGGCATGACACAGGCACACAGAGCTGCCATTAGTTACCATAGTGATCTGGTTTAGTGTGAGCCTCCACTGTGAGGCCGAAAAGCCAGGTTTAGACCCCATCTGTAGGTTGTTAACTCATTAATCTCAGCATTAATCAGCCCTTCTTGCAATGAGACTGTCACTCTGATGTCATATGTTTAATCTGAAGCACATATAGAGCAGTGCTCCCTGTGAGCTCACAGCTACACCGTCCTCTATCAATAAAGCACAGAGGAAAAACAATTGCCTTCTATCACCAGGGGAGTGTCAGATTAAATTATAGCACGGAGCCATTTATCACTCAAGATCACATATGCTAAGGAGCTGATCTGGAGTACACCTTCACCTCGGGCATTAAACATTAAATGCACAAACACTCAACAGAAGAGCAGCCAACGGACATAAACAGACGAGGGAGATAACGGAGGAGAGAAGCAGAGAACAGAGACAAAATAGTATGTAGGGTAAAGGTATGTGCCAGTTGGTTAATGTTTTGACTGCAAAGATTGACTATAGAGTCTATATGATACCATGACCGTTTGACACACACACAGAGAGAGAGAGAGAGCGAGCCCTCAAAGCATCATCTTTCAAAATTCAGCCCACCCCCACTGAGTGTGGCATGTATGACGGTATGTGAAAGAAATAGTAAATCTCTCCCTTTGCTCTCTGTCTCTCTCTCTCACACACACACACACGCACACACACACACACACACACACACACACACACATTGAAACAGACTTGCAGATAAAACAAGTTGCGAGGCCTTCAGGAGACGGGGTGAGAAAGAAACTATCAGCTCTCGGGGTGGAGCTGAAAAATAAATGCTGTGTGACCTGGAGGCTCTCCCTGCATGGCAAATCAAACACATACATCCTCTGCTGGACGCTGCAGTCAGCACTCCTTCTCTGTCCTGCAGACAGAGAAATCCCACATCTACAGGGCTCAAGTACTGCTGTGTTTGGTTAGTCTGTCCTTCACACCTTCCTTTCTCCCTTTCATCCTTTCTAAAACCATGTGTAAATACATGTTATTCACCATGATAATTACATGACAGTAATTATCTGTTCAGTCCTGGCATTAACCTTAATTGGACAAGCCTGGGACTCTCCAGTGACCACTTTCGATCTGATCTCGCCTCTCTGCTGTAAATGCAAATAAACATATATGTGTGTATTTTAGCTTGTCTGTGTGTTTATTGGAGCGAGAGAGAGAAGGAAGTCCTGAACGAATCAATGTGCTGCTCACAGCTCTACAGTAGAATCAGCTTTTATCCATTTGAAACAGTAAAATATTGTCGGTTCAGTGTGAAACTGTGGTTGTGCTGCTGGCAAAGGACGTCCTTCTCTGTGGCCCAGGACACATATGTGTTCACACTGTTACGAGAATGTGGGCATGTGGGTCTGAACAGGGCCTGACTGGGACTGCACTCATTGTTTCAGCAAATGTCTAAGAAACAATTGTCTATGTGGAGCTGACTTTTTTCTGCTGACAGCACAGAGGAAATTCTTTGTAATTACCATAAAGTCGACACAGAGGGAGATCAATGGGTTAATAAAATGTTGGGTATCAACATAAGGGGCTGCTGTTTGTTTCCTGCTGACAGCTTATGTAGAGCAGCTTTCTTTTTAACCAGCACGATGAGCACTGAAACTAATTTACTGTTACCACGACAACGAAGGTCCCCAAACCTTCACAAAATAGGTATTTTACCCAGGGCCTCCATGTTTTCTCAACTTGAACTCACCAAATCTTTGCTAACCTCTGACCTACTTCTTTTTATGCCCAATCCAAATCACATTATTTTGGACACCCCCATGTCATTGTATCAGGAGCTGTCTCTCTCTCTTACCGCATTGACCCAGTTACCCCTAATGACAGATAAATGAGCAGCGTTATTTTTTACCCTCATAATGTGCTGTTGGGGTCTGGATATTTTCTCCTGTAAATGTCCCAGACAAAGTCTAATTTTAAGGATAATAACTACCTGAGATACCTAATCTATCTCCATCTAGGGTGTGCCTAATCTAGTTCCACATTCCCAGTCTGTTCCTCACATTCAACGTATAACCCTTACATAAATATATCTATGTGCAGATTCTCAGGTTATCCAGATCACGGTTATCCAAGAAAAGTTCAAATGTGGGCAACTCAGTGACTGGGCAGATAAAAATAGCGTAAACATGTGCCCAAACACTAAATGTCTCCAAGCAACCGGCACATTCTAAATGGCCAATAAAAAAGCACTATGCACTAGGCACAATGTCCTACTGATGAATGAAGAAATCTCTGTTTTTTTTTTCTATGTCTTTCCTCAAACAACTTCAAACTCACCAGCTGTTTGTTTTGTTTTTTTTTTTTGGATGAGGTGCTCTCGAGAACATAACCCTGCATTCATTACATACCCTAACCTGAACCCTAAAACAAAACCAAAGCCCTCAAAAAACCTCAAAAAGCAGTCCTTACCCATGCAGACCTCAATTAAAGTCCCTGCTGGGATTTAAGAACAAAGCACACACACACACACACACACACTAGACACACACACACAGTTACAAAGACAGACATGTAGTGTGCATCACTCTGTGTCACGCTCCTTTTCTCTGGATGAGAGACATTAATGAGAGCAGGACAGTGAGTGAGGAGGGAGTGAAAGAGGGAGTGAAAGAGGGAGTGTGATGTACAGAGGGTCAAGGCTAAAGTTGCACCCATAAATTGTGTATGTGTGCGCGTGTGAGTGTGTGTGGGCAGCAGAAGGACAATGGGCCTTTATACAGTCGCCAGCATGATGTTACACTCTGCTGGAGAGAACAGATTACCACTAAATATCAGGCTATCAGAGTGAATATCAGAGAACAGTGTGTGGGGCTCGACAAAGAAAGGGCTACAAATCACCAAGTGAATGGGGATTCAGGGTTCAAATTATACAATAAAACCCATGTCACAGTTGGAGAGAAAGAGACACTGACCTCAGGGTGTTTGCCAGGGTGCTCTGAGAGGACAAGTGCGATTACAACACCAAAAGTCTAGGAAACTGAAAGTCTTCCATGAAGATGCTGGTTTAATGTACCAGCATTTAGTGTACATTTGGATTCACAGTCAGGCACAAGCATCACATTCACAGAAATCTGTAAAGGTCAGTTGGATCTCTTTTGTCTGAACTGCAGATTATTTTTTGTGATTTGCTGCAGACGGATTAAAGAAACATGGTCCCATGTTTGGGAGCAGATTAAGCAATTTTTCGAAATGCTTATAGTCTTGTTTTCTGTAACAAGACTATTGTTTTCTATAATAATAGTGCTATGAAACAGTGTTTGCCCCCTTCCTGAATTCTTACTTTTTTGCACATTTGTCATCAAACAAAATTTAATTTTAGACAAAGATAACCCATGCCTGATGGTTGGTGGTGTTTGAAATGGTGATTTCCTTTCACATGGAGCATCCCTATGTCTCACATTTTTCTGTGCACCATAGCAAAACATTAGGGATGTATAAATAAACATGAATTAACTGAATCCCTTTTGGGTCTGGTGAGAGAGTGGAAACATGGTCTGTAAATTTGAAAGGATGTCACGACGGCTTCTAATTTAAAAACTTCAGTTCTCTGAGCTGAGAACTTTCAGTTTCTGTTTGACTGACAGAGTTTCGAAATATAGTGTGTCACATTGAAGTGAACATCATTTTTGTCTTGACAGCATGGTGAGTGGATCAGGATGGAGAGAAGGAATTCTGCTTGTGGGAACACTTGTGTTGCAGAAACCAATTACCACAAGAAGTCACTATTTTGACCCTTTAGTGACAAGTAGTGCCTGTGTCAAATGGCACAGGTAGATACACAGTAAGATAAAGTCAACATACCTTGTTTCCAGAGGCACATTGCTACCCAGCACCCAGCTGTCTTGCAGCGGGACGCTCTCGGGGGGTGTGGTCTGCAGCTCGGCTGGTGACTGGCCGGCCACAGGGGCCGGGCTTCCAGTAGGAGGGGTTAGCTGCCGCGTCGAATTCAGGGACTGGCCAGCGTGGTGCGTCGTGCCAAGAGATTGGTTCAGAGCCGTTATTGAGGGCTGCTGGCGGTGAGGTGGGGGCACAGGAGGCAAGGTGGAACCGTGGTGATTGGATTGTTGCTCTGTAAATAGAAAAGAAGCGTGGTTAGAGGCATGTCAGTGTCTTTTTCTTGCATTTATTACAATGAAAGCACAGGATTTGAAATGACAGGCCAAAAAGATAATGGCGACTTTAAAAAGACTGCAAATCCAACACAAATAAGAACTAAGTCTTCTTATTTTAGCATATTTATAGCAATGGTTGCCTCTCACATTTCCACATGTGCACTTTACTATTCTTGTGGAGCTTCCAGGTAGATTTAGCTGTTTTATGATTTATTTCAACTCTCAGGGGGAGGGTGGACCTGTTAAGTGCACCTTCAAATTAGGATCAAACATTAACAGGAGAATTTAGTCACATCCCACCTTAGATCACACACCATCAGTGTTTCACACCGTGTCATCTGCAGAAACACAGAGCTGATTGACTATCACAGACTTTTATTGCTCATCAAAGTAAGCCTGAATTCCAGTGGTGCTGTAATTTGCCAAACTAACTACATTTGACCTGCTGAGATGAAATCAGTGATTCTTTCAGAGCATCTTAAAATAAGTCAGCCCTGAGGCTACAGATGGACACAGAAAATGCCAAGGAAAATCAATTGCAGAACATGAGTCTTGAAGAAGTGGCGATGAGAAACAATGTAAAACTGTACAAAAAAGCTTAGATAGTGCATCGCATGTGTCGAGACAGATTTTGCATGTGCGTCCTTGAGATCAGTCATGGCTGAAAATGTGAAATATTAAGTTCTGTTTGAGTGGCTGTTCTACAAGTGAATAAAGGTCTCTTAGCTTGGGCTGCAAGTCTTTGCCAGTGTTAATGCAAATTGAACTGGGATTTAGAGAAAAACAGCAAAGTTCACACACGTTGTCACTTACTCCTTTCATTTCCTCTCTGCTATATTTCAGTTAAACCCTCAGGCGCCTCTCCCCAGAGCAAATATCCAGCAGCAGTGTGCATGTGTTCAGTACTGTGTTTTTCTTGTTACCGTTGGTGTCAGATGTGATTCAAGTACAATGTGTGTATCACAGCGATGAAGGAATTCAATGAAAATCGTCGAATTGCTATTATGTTACTACTGTTGAGAAACATCATGATATTGTTGAATGTGCAAGCCAGGTTCTTGTGGTACAGGCCGGTCAAGGCTAGTGAGAACTGTAACCCTACGCTGCGCTCGTCTCAGCCAGGATGAATACTGATCAGTGATTGGCCTCCACAAAACCCTGCTTTGTTTTTGTAAAAACATTTGCTCAACGTTGACCTGGCTTCAACTTTCCCTTGCTGCTTTCTTTCCCTGTGCTTTTCAGCTCCTCGTCTGTCCTTAGGGTGCTCTGAAGGAAATGAATGACAACGCTGGTATTTGATTTGCATAAAGAGCATCACGTCTCCATTTCCCAGCCCTGCTGTTTTTCATTCTCCAATACCCTCACTAGAAAAAGTAAAGAGAGAATATACATGTGTTAATCTATGTATATATAAACAATTTTATACCTTAAAGGGTGGATGCTAAATGTCAACCACATACACACACAGAGTGTTGTGGATCACTGATAGAAAAAAAATCTCAATGTGAGGGAGACTTATCTCACTGACAGACAAAGAGCTGTCTCAGCGCAGCATATGTATTCACTCATATCCATGAATGTGTCAAGATCAATTCCCTACTGGATCTTCCCAAAAAATCTCTGATGTGTGATTGATATCATGAAACCTAATGTCAGAATGTGTGTGTGTGTATGTGTGTGCAAAACCTTAGAAAGAGTGTGGAATTTGGATATACAGGCAAGTGTGAGTATTCATTTAAAAGAAATGTGCATGGACCAGCTCTACCTGTATGGAACATATTGGTACTATATTGGAGAAAAAGGTTCCAATAAGTTTTAATTTGAAATTTTCATTACAGTGAGTAAGCATGAATGAACTCACACACATCTGCAAAACAGTTCTCTCATCAATGCACTTCACAAAGATATATCAAGCTAAATATACTGAGGAATAAGAACCACACTACATATTTTATACCATGTTGTTTCACTTGGCCCACAGTCACTGGCTGTCTGGGGGCCTCTGTGTAAGTAAATCACACTGGATTACTACCATTTTAGATTCTATGAGCATGATTCATGTCAGGAGGGAAAACCTCATTAAAAGTGAAAATGGTCCATATCCTTTGTGTTTCCTGTGTGGTACTGAGGTCCTGATCATGTTGTGGATATAAGGCATCACAGCCTGCTGGGTCAGCTTCAGTGCCACACCAAGTGACACCCAGCCAGGGCATGATGCCTCTCAGACAGCGACCTCAGACTGGCTTCAGTTCACCCCGGACGGTGACAGTGATGGCTGTCACACAGTGACAACTGCACACAACTCAAAGCCAGTCCACTGACGGCCATTCAGACAGCGTGTTCCTTGTGATGTGAGAGGACAGAGAGGGTGTTTATGGGTGCATGTGTTTCTTCAGCTGACAAACAGAAGATTTCTGCCTCATGAATTACCCTGACTTCAATAACCCAGAGGTGTTAAAAATAGGACTGATATAGCTGTTGTGTTTTTTTTTTCCTAAACCAGCCAGGAAGGAGCCACACAGTCTTCAGATGTTTTCAGAAAATGGCCCCAGAATTATTACATAAATCCTTTACTGTCGAAAAATTTGCATGGCTTCTAAATGGTGTCTTGTCTGATTTGTATCCTCGAGTGGCGATGGCAGCCGTTGGTCATGGTTTGCAGAGTCATTATGCAATATAGTAAGCGATGATGCGCAGATTTAATAACTGCAGATGGAATGATTATCTGCCCAGTATGTGGAGGAGAAACTGATCTGCAGTAAACTGTGATCTACAGTACATATGTTATGGATAAGGTCAGTAAAACATTCAAGGGCATTTAAAACACCATGAAACACACTGTCAACAGACTGTGTGAGCAGCAGAGCCTCCTCTCAGTGCACTCAGAATCAAAACATGACATTAAGGAGGAAGGACTGCTCTTGCCTTCCACCTCAAAGAAGACAGCTTGCTCAGTGAGTGAATATTAGCTGCTCATGCAAGTCAGTAACATTAATGTTATTTATTTAACATCACAAACTCACTAACTGTATTGTGTGAATGTGGTGACTGACACAGCAGCACGCATGTGTGTTGACACAGACTACATCTCTTCTGCTGCTGCTGATACACCTCTGTCTCTCTAACAGACTTTGTAGGTTACAACAATGTTAAATTTCTTTTCATTATTAATTATTGATGATTTATATTTGACAGAGAAGGTCAGTAATAATTCTTGACATGCAGCTACTAAAATTGTTCAAAACATCCATTTAAATATTCAGATTTACCCTGGACAAAGAGAAAAACAGTAAAAATTCTAAGTTTCATGTAACGTTACTGGTACGATACAAATATAGCATCAAAAGGTTTTTTTCTTTATTCTTCTTGGGCACATCATGTGTGAAAGATGATGCCCAGTCTCTAGATCACACAAAGCAGCCATAAGCAAAACCAAGACTTCACACAGCCAAAACACACACACACACACACACACAACATATCCAGTGTGTTGTTTGGCCAAACTCTGATCTTGAATGTTTGCTCCTTCAATCTATATAAATATTAAAAAAATATTATTCCAGGTTTTAAAAGGGCTTCAGACCAGAGGTATTAGTAAAAAAATAAAAAATAAATAAATAAATCAGAGTGCCTTCAAACTTACGAAAACACACATGAGAAAGCTGAACAGCCCAACCAGTAGCTATCCAATTAATTTGTTTTGAATATGTCCAGGCTTCAACTAGAGCTGCTGTGGCAGCTAAAGCAGCAAGAGATGGTCAGAAAGAGATAGTTGTAGCTAATGAAGGGTGAGAATTGGAAGAGCAAAAAGACAACAGCAGCACAAACAAGTGTATCTGCAGTGGAGCACCATATATATAGTACGGTTAATGATTAATTGAGTCTAATTCAGAGTCAACTGTAGGAAGCACAAGAATCAGGGTTATAAAAATCAAATCAAAAACAAACAAACAATTAGCAATAAACAATAAAGCCAAAATTTGATTCCTGTAGGACCTGAGCTTTTCTCCTTGATGAATGAATTCAATGAGCGGCTGGACCAGACGAAGCAAACAGCCCCCTATAATCATGACACATACACATAAACACACGGGCACGGCACTGCTGAGATGAAGTTTGGAATTCTGAACAAAATTCATTACCTGAAGGTATGTGGCCAAATAAGGTTTTTCAAATTAATTCCCCCTCCCTCAGTCAAAATTAAAAAAAAAATAAAATAAAAATCCTCGGACAATCAGTGTTGTAGAGACGCTGCAGCCTCTCCGGAGAAAAACAAAAAATACACCCAGCTTTTTTAACCACCCCAATTTTGTGATTATGCACACACACACACACACACACACAATTTACTGGTAGCAGAATATAAATGAAGAAATATATCAAATCTATTGACTGAATACCTGAATGACTCTTGGTCAGAACAGATGGTCCTTAATCAAATCAATCAATTATTTATCGAATCCATCAATTTATGTATGACTTTTTTTTTTTTTTTTTTTAGTACATTTTCACACTGACAATTAGACAGCCTCTCAGTGCACACCAGAGCTGGGCATTGCCACTGATTTCCTGAATCGATTCGATTCCTGATTCAATTAGACTCAATATTGACTCAGTCAAAGATATTTCTGTAACAGTATCAATTTTGCTTGGATATGAATGACTGAGGACTCTCAGAGACCTAATACTGTAAATGTTCCCCTAACCTGGTGAATTATTAAAGTGTTTATATTACGCATGGATCCAAATCAGTGAAATGAATGCACTTCAAGGCATTGTTACAGTGCAGTGTTACAGTAACACACCCCACTGTCTAGGTGTGGTTGAACTGCTGCGGTACACACAGCTCTTCTTGTCTCCCACTTGCAGAGATGAAGTGTTTTCGTACCATGGCGCACCTGTGGTGCACGTGCACGGTAAAGTTAGGCTCATTTAAAATGTTATGAAACAAAACTTAATGTTACCACCATGGGCAGTTTATATCTGTTTACTAACTTATGTTGAGCAAATGAGAAGTTGAACTGGAAACCTTCACTCAGAGGTACAAAAGCTGCTGTGCAGGAAGAGCTCCTGCGAAGCTAATGAGCCAAGTTATGGAAAAAGGGGAGCTACAATACAACATATAGCCTACATCTACATCTATATCTGTATATATATAGATATCCTATATAGTGTATATATGTACTGTATATATCAGTGATCATTCAATGGTGGTGAGAAAATTCACCATTCACAACCACTATCATTTTCTATGTGTTTGAATCGAACCCGCAGTGTTCCATGGCCTCCTAACACTGGGGGCTGTTCTACCAACTGAGCTATACAACACGCAATTTTATCCAGTTTTCCACTCTTTTTCACAGTTGGCTGGCCAGCCCCAACTTACGTTTTTTTTTTTTTTTTTTTTTTTTCTTTTGCTGTTGCATTAACACAGCCGCATCATTATGTGGCTGTTGCAGCATTGGTCCATATTTTACCCAATGGTCAGTCCGTCACTGTCTGCAACCTGTGCATTCATGGGACGCATACTTGCAGGGCTGCGGAGGCCCAGACTTTACCCAGCAACGAGAAATGCTATTTTGCGATTGGCTGATAGATCGCTAATTCAAGACAGATGTATGGATGGACTAAACAGAGCAATCTGCCTTTGCACCATCCATTCATAGATAACTAATATATGTGCAGCGAGTTTTATTATTTCTCAGCGTGAGAAATGTCATGTGGTGTGTGAGCATGTGAACCCATTGAAATGCATGTGTCTCACGCTCAATGCTTGAGACTTGAGAGCCCTGAATGAAAGCATGTTTTTGTATTTTTCATATTTAGGCTACTTACTTCATGTTCACAGCGTGGCTCATAGACCAGTTTATTAGATTTTAATCAGTTCTCTGCATGATGTATGCTACAATAATTATTACCAGAAAACTGCGGATGATAGCCTCTCAATCAAAACGATGGAGTATCGTAAGGACGGCTCATGCATGTGCTACATTTAATGCCCATGTGACCACATCTCACTGTGACAGCTTCACACATCTGCAGATCAAACTCGGGTTTTAGAAATGGATATAGCATCATTCAATTAATTGAAGAGCTAATTACTGTTAAATGGAAGCTGATTAGAAACATCTCCCATGTTCATTTTTTTCTTATTTTCTTTGAGGAATGTAAATGATCTATCATGGACAGTATCTGCCATTCATCAGAAATCCATGATTTTAATAAAGGAACCACCTTTCATTTGGTTGCCTATTAATGGTCATATTCCTATAGTGTGGGTGTCATTGTTGTGGTTGTCTTCCAGAACTCAGTTCTAAGTCACATTTTACATAACTTTTTATATCTTGGTTGTATTTATACTGACCAGGGTTCAATGTGGACAGGTCACCAGTCCATCACATTCACCATCCACCTATTCTTTATATGTTTGGACTGCAGGAGGAAGCTGGGTTACCTGGAGAGAACCCATGTAGGCACAAGAAGAGCAGGCCCCAGGCCCAGGAATCAGATCCAGAAACTTATTGCTATGAGGCAATGGTGCTAACCACAGTATCACTGTGCTGCTGTCATCAGACATCTGGATCATTAACTAAACCAGGGGCATTCCATAAACTTAATCACCTGCTCACCACTGTTACTATAACAATTAAAGTCTGGTACTTTGTGGCCAGTACACTCAAATTCCTGCACATTGTTTGGGGAGACAATGGGTAGGTGCCACCGATGACCTATATGCATGAACCTATAGTTCAAGTTGGTGGGGGGTGGGGGGTGGGGGTGGGTGGGGGTTGTTTCTGAGAACACATTCAAAGCACCAGTCAATTATACCAATGTGATGTCCAACTGGGATAATTATTATCTAAATGTGAGATGATCATCTAACTGTGGTGTCCTGTGATTCCTCTGAAGGCACAGTGCCTTTGGCAATTTACGCGCTTCAGTCTGACACTCTGTCCTTTTCTATATCTGTCTGTGTGTCCATTGCTCTGTCTATTCATGCACAGCTCGTTTTTCTCCTTCCCTGCCGCTACCTTCCCTTGCTCACTCTGGCCTTTTCAATAACCCATGTCAAACGTTATATATTTATGTCATCTGTGTTTCATGCTTTTGTCCTTTCTCCTCATCTCAGACTTCAGTGTACATTCAAAAGTTCAAGGATTCTTGCAAATGGTTACCAAAAGAGCAACAAAAAGGTATTTTGTTGTGAGTATCTATGACAAGCTGCGACAATGGTGGAAAATGTATCATAAAAGTGAAAGTCAAATACTGTCAGATATACAAAGTATATAAAAATCAATATGAAAAAAAGAAGTAACGGTGAACATAAATAAACTGAACGGGAAAGGCCAGTCGAAGTCAGGTCAGTATTTGTGTTAAACTCCGTCAGTGTTGACAGAAAATTGAACAAGGAGAGAAGAAAAGAGGGTACAGAAAGAACAGGAGGTGACACAGGAAGTCAATTAAAAGTTTCAGACACAGCAACAATGGTCAACAGAGATTAGATGAGGTGGAGAGGAACAACACAGACTGTAAGAGAGGCACAGCAAGAGACAGAGGCAGACAGAAAGACACAGGGATATACACAGAGCAGTGGGCGATACCAAAAAAGAAAAAAAGAGGAGAGAGAGAGAATAGATCCTGGAAAAAGTAAAAGACTCATCGACATAGTGAAAAAGGTCAGTAGAAGAGTTAAGACCCGTGGTTCTTGAAGCGTGAAAACTCATTCCACCTCTGGACTCCTGGCAAGGAGAGGGGCGTGAGGCATGCCTCCCTCCCGAGCCCAGAGCTGCCTTTGTGGGGCATGTAAGTGGAGGGTGCCCCTCTCTGCTCAGTGACCCACACCAGGGAAAAAGATAGGAAAAAAAAATTTAAAAACCACGGAAATCAGGACAGGCTTTGTATTACATGATAGAGCAGACAACATGTTTACTGTTTCACCAGTGTATGATTTTACACTGACAGAATAAAACATTTCTGTTTTATGAGTGGATTCTTCGTCTGTTAAAAAAAAGAGAGAGAGTGAGAAAGAGAGAGTGAGAGACGGAGAGAGGGTGAACACCACTACAAACTCATCATTTTCATGGGACCTAATGCAGTGGTCCAGCAAAACATTACATTAGTTTGCTTTTACAACTGCTGGCTGCAGCAAATGCAACCAGTTACTTTTGCTTCTGCTTAATTGGCCCAACGAAAGCTACCACTTGTTGACAAGGTTTTTATAGGTGACTGGCAACACTGCCTCCTAAAAAACATGCTACACTTGAAAATGTGTTTACTGGAGCCATAATGCTGCCTGGGTGGTGCTTTCAAATCAACGTGACAATGAAACATTCATATTAAACCTTATCACCAAGGCAAAATGTTTTAATGCATTTCATTTGTTTTCCCCACGTAAGGGGCTGTGTGTGTTTCCATAATGACACACTGCACCATCCAGACAATGTGATTTCCTGAAAAAGTGTGCTTCCATTTGTTCAGTTGCTGTTGTCTGGCTTCACTGAGTGTATTTTATCAATCACCACACACACTCTGAGCTATATTCCCCTTTCCTACCGCTACACCTGCATAAACCAAAACAGTGGAAGCGCTCGAAGACATCCATGCAGTCAGTGCACCAGGGACCCACTGCCTCATGCTTGTTGTTGCACTCTTGCAATAAAAAATAAGGATGTAAGTGTTTTAGAAGCATCAACCCATCAAAGCATGGTATGTAGGATGTAAACCCTTGCCTCTAGAGTCCCAAGTCTTGTTTTGTATGCTCAGTCATCCATTCCAGCAACTTTCCCTTTATGTTCTGTGAAGTAGATGAACGCTAGTGACTGTAATACAGACAATATATTAATAGACTAGTTCTGAGAAGAAGGTGGAAGGTTCGTTCACAAGGGAGCAGCTGATTGTTTTTCCAGCAGCGAGGAAGAATTTCTTTATTTAATTCTGACCCTGTTGATTTGTTGCCTGAAAGTCTTGCTTTTTAATTTTTTCCCTTATAATTATATAAAAAATACTGACAGGATAATTTACTGAACTCTCTTCTTCTTGTACAGCCAGACTTTTTTTTAATGAAAAAGGAGGCATATATGAGTCCTGCCCTAACTGCTCTGTGTTACTTATACGGTCTATATGGGTATAATATTTTCACAGCTGATTCTCTGTCAGCCCACAGCCCACAGGTCCACACCATCACAGTCTGGGTAGAAAGTGGAGATGGAGTATCCATTTATGTGCTTCACAAGTCTGGAACATTCTCTCTGGAAATATTCAGAAATCAGAGGCCGTGTGTGTTTTAATAGAACTGAAAACAACATTTTTTCCCCAATTGCTAAGTAAACCGCAGCTCTCTCACTGCACTGCATTACTGTTTATTTCTACACTTTACTTGATTGCAGTTTTGTATTTGTCTTTCTGCCTGTCTTTTCATATTAGTGCTCTTGGGATCACCTTCAGCTACATTTTCTAGTCTAGTATAGTCTCGTCTAGGTCCCTTACAACTGAATCATTTTTTATTAATGCAAACAACAAATGGGAGGTGCAATATAGCCTTCAAAAAACGAAGGAAAACAAGCCACTGAACCAGTGAGGGAACTCCCTCGGAGCTGTGACACACTTCAGTACCTCCGCTGTCAACAGGATGAACTGCATAACCTGAATTGATTAAGTGAAGGTACCATGTGTGTATGTAGCATGAGGAAACCCAGTTCTGATCCTTACCTAATAATTTCAGCAGGCACTCGGGTCATCTGCATATGAATTAAAAGACAGATTCTCTATAGACTGGGCTGGGAAATATCAAACTGTACTTGTGAGAGCGAGGGGGGGGGGGGGGGGGGGATAAATCAATGCTGAGGCTGAGTGGTACACTCACTGACATTGTTTACTCCAGACAGGTTGAAAATGATTAAATGGCTTAAGCAATGATTACAATTCTGCTCTTATACCCAACTGCTTAAGAAAGTATTTTTCTGTTTTAAAACAGATTTCTCACCACGTACATGCCGTCACCAACATCATTACGCCTCAGTATTAGAGTGAATATAGTTTGCAACGTCAAGTGAATAAAATTCAATGTCATGACTAATGCTCCCTCAGTATCACCCTCAATATATCAATACCAATGTAATCTTGTAAATCTAAACAGTATGGTATAAGTGGTTCGGTCCACCGCCTGCAGAGCTACAGCTGATAGTAACATCTACTTTGATGATGTTCATTGTACACAGCAGATGTCTCAAACATGTTTCTTTGCTTCTACCATGCATCTGGCACTGCTTGTTCCCACTGTTGCCTCACCATTTGTACACTGATGGCAAAACATTATAGATGTGCTCCTTCAGCTGAACTAAATCTAATTAAGTGTTAGTTTTATTGGCTTTACATCAGGTAATGGTTGTCACTTCCTCCTGCTACTCTAAATAACTGCATGCTGAATGTATGTGTGTTTCAGGAGCCTGCCAGAATGACAGAGATAAGGAAAACAGACACGCCAGCACACCAAAATGCCAAATATACCCCAGTAATATCAAAGGCTGTATGAAGAAATCTTTACATGACAAGAATGAAGTGCTCATGGAAATGATCATGGTGACATTAGGGCAAAGGGGTCAAGAGAGACATGAGCAGGGCACAGAGAGGCAGGTAAAGCAGTGACGTTTGGGCAGTCTGGAGTTTTCACTATACACATTTATACAAGTGTATAAATGGAGAGAGAGACAGGTGAACACTCAGAGGGAGGAGAGAAACCTCCTGGCATACAATGCAATGGTCCCTCTAACGTTATTTTTGCGAAAGAAACAACATCAAACACAGACACAGAAGCTCTATGTTAAATTGATTAAATATGTGACTAAAAAAAAGCTGAGGAGCAGAAAACCACTTGTTGACCAGCAGAGAAACTTCTGAGAAACCTCCTCCAAGAAACACTCAGAGAAACTACTGTTGGGTGAACAGCCAGGCTGCTGTACATGCAACAGAGTTAGACTGGCAGCTTTTTATGACACTGTTCAGACTTTTTTATGTGGACTTCAAGTTGAAGTTGGACTAACTGTCAGTAACTCTTGCTCCTGGATGAATCCCTGTGCTGTGAAGTCAGAGTTCTCATGGCCACTGCATCTGACAATATACATTGTCTTTCAAAGCTGAAGGCATGCAGAGTGAAAGACAGGAGGGAGGGAAGGGGGGGGAAAGTCAAGTGAAGACCCGGCAAGAAAAACAAAAACTGACACATTGAGGTGCCCTAAGGAAATAACCAAAAAAAAAAAAAAAAAAAGAGGCACATAGAGGTATTAAAGCAAAGAAAAACAAGAAGAAAAAACACCAAAATTAAAACATAATGATGAGGAAAAGAAGGGACAGGGAAGAGTTCAGAGGGAAACTGTAGTTTTGACTACATCAGGTCAGCCAAGACTGACAGTTGGTGCTCATGAGACCATTTAATGGCAGCATTAGCATCACAGCAATCCTCTTAGACACAAGCAGTCCTAGGATGGGATTTTTACTACATGTAATTAAAGGAGACAAGCCCCACTAGTCTGTATTTTATATTAAAAAAAAGCAACAGAGAAATCAGTGACTCAGAGCTTTAGAGTTCAATATGAGATTTTTCTGAACAGTGACCCTCTTGTAAATACTCTCCATAGTCTGATGAGAAGCTTGGAACTGAGTGGGTAATTACAGCGGACACAAGGACGGCACGAGAAGACATGCCACTGCTTCCTATCCAGAAAACACTGCTCTGAAAGCTTCAGGTTTTACATAATGTTTTTTTTCTGGTATAACAATGCCCATATCTAATGAACCATGAGGGACATATACAAAAGGCAGAAAATCAGGATTTGTCTCTTTTTGCACCAACTAGTTTGTCTGCTGTCATTTCCTATTCCCTGCATGCAGAGATGAGGGGCAGAGGAGGTGAATTAATGAGGTCATGTCTGGGTACCAGCCGACTGATCCTATGGAAAAGTAGAATTGACATAAAATAAAAGTCTGAAGTAGTGGCTTAGCTGAAATACCACTATATCGAAATATTAAGCCCAGGCTCTCTTTAGCTAGAGATGGACTGAAATATATATATATATATATATATATATATATAGAGAGAGAGAGAGAGAGAGAGAGAGAGAGAGAGAGTGAGAGAGAGAGAGATGGACTGAAATATATATATATATATAGACAAAATGCCAAACAGATGCAAAGTCAGATTACACTCATATGCAGTTAATTAGTTAAAATTTACAAAACCACATTCATGGTCATTTTTAAGGAGCACAATATAAAACCTCATTATGACATTCCTCAGATATGAGACTACCTTTTCATTGGTGGATGTGAATCTTATCAGCTGTTCTGGTAATTTGGCTGACTAAAACATGTGCTGATACAGCTTGTGTGGTGGTGGTGGTGGTGGTGGGGTTACTGCTGATAGGAGCAGTGAGATTCATGGACAACAAAGAGAAGGGATTCATTAAAAGAAGAAAGTGGAGAGATAAACTAAAAGGCAGAGGAAGGTATCAATATCTGTTCTTTTCCTCCCTAAAGTGAGTTGGACAAAATACAGGACAATGTAACTTTGTCTCCTCTTCATCCAACATACTGTAGGCTTCTTTCCCATCTTTTCTTCCTCTCCCCTCATATCTCTGTTTTCTCCCAACGCCTCTCTCCCACTCCTTTCATCCTCTTCATCTGACCTCCTCTGTTACTCCCCTATCCTACCTTCCACTCAGTTCTTTAATATAGGCAGCTGCAGCCTTTTCAGTACCTCTCATCAGCCCTCCACATTTATCTCTCCTTATTGTAGCACCAGTGCATTGACCCGTCATCCACTCTCCCTCCCTTCCCCCTGTCTTTCTCGCCCTCATTCTCTCATTCATTTTCTCCTGCCAAGTCAGCTTTCAGTGCCCTCTCTCCCTCTCCCTCTCTCTCTGTACATTCTCTTACTCTCTCACTCTGTCCAAGTTGTTAATATGGAGGACTGTGATCCTTTAAGCCACTGGGTCTTTCTTTGCTTTTGCTTTTTTACTCTTTCATTTGTTTTCTATCCTTTTTTGTCCTCTCAGCCACCAGGAGTTTTTAAAACACGCATTGTGTCCTTCACTGGGCTTTCTTATCTCCATCAGCCCCCCACCCCTTGTATTTATTTATTTATTTATTTATTTTTTTTGCTTTCTCAACTTTCACAAAATCAAATTTATTTTATTGGGTTGAGTATCAGTTGAATCTTTTTTGCAACAGCACTGGAATGCAATTGAATCTCAATAACATCCACTCTAAAAGTACACAGCCCCTTCAGGCTTTAAGTTTCTCTACATGAAAATTAATGGACGGTGCACACATTGACAGTTTTGCTATTAACTTTAGCTTCAGCAGAAGAGCAAGAACACGTAGGGTTTTCCCTATGGGCCCATGTACTCACCAGAAAAATCACAATATCATTTGTATCTTTAAATGAGACTGTCCTCCTGTAGAAAACTGAACTCTGGGTCATCTATGTAAGCAGCTTATTATGACCCAGCTTATTAGGCTTTTTCCCTCCTAGTGGATGCAGTACGGCAATTATGGGCATGAAAGAGGAAGTTGGGTTGGATGGATGGTTCAACAGAACACAGAATTTTCTCACTGGAGACCATTGTTTATTATTGCTACCATCAGCTGCGCCTGCGGTGGATACGGATTGGTATGCAAACTAATAAATGCACACAATGTACAGTGTGTCTATGTTTTCCTACAACCTCCTGCAATCATGAGAGTACTGATAGTTCTTTCCAGAGAAGTTACAGCAATGATCACTTGATCTAATGACAGGAGAAAGTGCTGTGACTTTGTGTCACCACAAAAAGTATTTGAGGAGTTTGAGGTGGATGTCTGGGCACAGGCTGTCTTTGACAGAAGAGACTGCACTCATTGTTTTTTTCCTTCAGCCTTGACCCTAATGTTAGTGGGCTCCTCTGCATTATTTATAAGGGTCACCAGGGTAGTTTAAGCAAGGTAATGAAGAGCATTGTTATTTAGGTTGGATGACGAGTCAGCAAATCACAGACAGTGAAAAAGACTGCATATAAAACATTCACTTTGTGACAAACATCACTTCCAGTCTGGCTTTCGGTAATTGAGTTGGTGAATTTCTTCATGAGAGCAACCATCAAGAGGTTTTTATTGTGTAGACAACAAGGCCTTGACTTGCTTGTTTCCTTGTCAATTTGTATAATAAGAAGTTTTCAGGTGAACTGTGCCATTGACGACTGAGGCACACTTGTCTGTAATTGAACTGCCTCCATTAAATGTGTGGCAGCAGGTTTCTTCTAACTTATCTTGTACAGTGTCTCATAGAGGGGCACAGGGAGCTGCTGGGTGGCCTGCAGACGAACTAACAAGGAAACCTTCATATTGATTCTTGGATAATGTCAAGTGCAGACAAATTTAAAGGATGTCAGTTTCCATTGTGTAGCTCCATTGATTCAAACTTATATACAACATGATTTCTCTAGAAGACGCATCGTCAAGATGGATAAGGTTACAAACAAAGCCTGTTCCATACTGGGTACTAAGTGTACGTATATAAATATATATATATATATATATATCCGCTATCTGCTTATTCAGCAGATGTGTGTAAATTGGCGTCCTTGGGCGCAGCCTGTGGTTGTAAATCATGAATCCACACAGCAAAAGCAAAGCCAAATTACCCTCGTGTGAGGTATTTAACATCGGCCACAGTGAAGTAATACGGTGTGTGGATAAGATGTATAAAAGCACTTTGAAACGATAAAGTTGATGCATCTGGAAAATATATCAAGGATTCAAGAGGGACATTTAAAAATGGGGCATTTGATTGTTCGCACTGCAGCAGATGTTAGCGTCATTTGTTTGGACACCAGAAACCTTCCCTTGCTTCTTTGAGGTCTTGGCTGAGGGAGAGTACAAAACTGACTATAGAAAACCTACAGTGCCTGGTAAAACCAGCATGCTTAACGTCCCCCCTTGTCCTCCTGCAACATTAGCACTGACAGATGTAGTTATAAATAGGGTTGCAAAGAGGCAGAAAATTTCCAGAGTTTCTGGAAATTTACCAGAAATTTACCAGGCATTTTGGAAATTTTCCAAAATTTCCTGGAAATTTTGCAACCCTAGTTATAAACAACGTTACCAAGGAAATCATTGCTTGCAAAAAAAGCCCTGCAGTAGTCTAACAGCAGAGAAATTACAACTTCACACCCAGGAGTTTCACTTAGCTGACTCATTTTATAGACATGACAGTCAGCAGTTGATGTTTAATACACACACACACCAACACATACCATTAATCAACTCCCTTCTCCTCTTATTGTCTGTCTCTGTCTCCTCACATGGAGTCTGCTCCAACAGTTTGATTTCCTTTGCTACAAGCATTCTGCAATCAGCCTCAGGCATGGGCTGTGTGATTTTGGCCTTTTTAGCATGTGAGTGTGAGGCTTAAAGCCCAGCCACAGCCCCTCGGCTGAGGTCCATTAGTCTGATCAGAGATTGATTGATTAGGTCTGGTGTTGAGGAGAAATATGTTTTTTACCCTCTCCCTGTCTCTCGTCTTCTCTCCCATTCAATGACTCATTGATTGGTTGTAGTGTTGAGGAGAATTGCCTACTTGAACCCAACGTAAAAAGCACTAAGTGTTATCCGTGTTTCTCTCTCCACCTCAGTCTGACCTTCCTTTCTCCCTCTCAGTATAGATGTTGTCAATAAGTCTTGGCGTCGTCCTGCTGTTTGCAAAGAAACCTGTCTTTTTTCTGTAGCTTTTTCCGCTGCGAGATGATAGCCCTGGCGTCTTGGAGACATCATAAGGCTGGACAGTGGAGTCTTTCCACTCTCAAGGGGAAAAGACAAACAGTGTGTGTTGAAGGAATGGTGAGCTATTATACTGTCTTTGCTTACTTGTCTTAAGACGTCTGGTGCAGATGAGCAATATTTTGATCAGAACATGCTTGTATGGATCATTTATTGTGATTTTTCATTATTATCTTAAGACTCCTCCTGCCTGTAGAGATAGACCCTCCACTTTTAATTTTTTCAATTCATGAAAAGGAAATCATGGGACTAGAAGTCTGCATTGCACACACCCATGTGCACGCAGCCTGTATTCAGAAACTCACTTATGTGACTGTGATGTCACAGCAGCTCTTAGCCATGTCCCAAGCCAGTATACAGGCAGACCTCTCATGATTGTCTCAACTGGTGAGAGAAAGAGATGTACAACTGAGAAGGTCATCCTGTGGTTCTTAAAAACACAGGTATATCGTCTTATGGATCAACACTGGAAAAGTGTAAAATATGAGACCTTTAAATTACTGCTACATAGAATAAGACGGTTTGACACAAGCTGCAATATTTATAGTTATAGCATAGAGTTATTGGCACCAGTTGGCAAGTTAGCCATTAAAGCACATATTAGTTAACCTGATATTTGAGTCACAACTGCAAATTGTAATTAAATGTAAATTATTATAAGTCATGGTGAATCAGGAGAGAGTGATGAAAACCTTTGTAGAAAAATGTCAGATGTTTGGGGCTGATGTCCATCTATGATAATGTCAAGAAATAACTGTTTTCATTCTGAGAGACTGACAAGCTAATAACAGATGATGTGATGATCTGTCCCTATCAACAATAATCTCACAGATTTGCTTATGAACCATCTTCAAAATTAGTCAGTATTGCTGTTATCTGTAGGGGAGGATGCCAGAAGAAGCTTCAGCCTTAGTCAGTGTAAATAAATATAGGATGAGATACTGTGCCTGTGTCCAACCCCGAGGAGGAAAAAGCCAGCAGAGAGAGTGAGCTGTATGTGAGTGCATATATAGTGGTGCATGTGAGTGACAGAGAGGGGGGTAATCACCATAGCTTCTTTGTTGTCAGGAAACATTTGGCTTCCTACTGCATGGAGAAGCAGCTCTCTCACACACTGCTTAATTTAAACAGCAGCCAACACCTTTCTTCAACACTGTTCACTGTGCATCTGCTTAGCCTATATTTTCTTTACTGTCTCAAAGGGATGTGGCAGTCTGCACTAGCTTTGATCATAAAGCATTTCAGCAGCTGAAGTGCAACGGTGAAGTATCTTGCAATTTGATTCTTGACTCAAAAACTACTGTAATCAGTCATATAAACTTCCTTATTAGACACCGTATACATCCGAGGACACACATGGTTAAATTGTGGCTCATTTCCAAGTTTATGTGAACACTGTTCCTAAAGAGACAAGTTCACAAAGATAAACAAGGATTACGTGATCAATCGTTATTTATGTTCAGTTTTATCATGTTGACAATATAATGCAACATCAGACAAACATGCTGCTCAGAATATTGGCCAAATCATAACTATGCAAGTGAAGCTGCACTGGAAACATCCATTCAGAAGCAGAGGTTGAGCAAAGCCAGCAGACTAGGCTATATGTACTATCCATATGTACATATGATACTGAATGTACTGATTGGTTTTAGTCTATAATGAGGGATATATTCAACAACATCTCTTAAAACCACAACTGGAATATTGGATAATAAATAAATCAATATGTGAAGTTCACTATATAAAGACTATATAGATATTGATGTCCTGCCAATAAAGGTTAGTGTACATGAATACAGCGGTGTCTCTCAGACCGCAGCTGTCACTGATCAGGGATCAGTGTTCCTGACATGCACACCCATCTTTACTGAGGGATTTTCTTCTTCTGTGGTTGAATTTGTGGTTTTGTGGCATCAGTGGCAGCTATAATACAATTTTATCATTTCCATCTCATTTCATTGGTGGCAGGTACAGTATCAGTGTTGCCATATATGATGAGTAGACATAGTAACAGAGGTCTAACCTAAAGGTGTAGGTATTATTTTCTACTGCCTTTCCTTCAAATGCGGAGTTATGTTATTTGACATTTGCCTGGAAGCAGGCTGGCAGATTTGTGAATGACATAATGTAATTACATTACAGTATCAATGCCCTCTGCAAAGAGGTGACAGAGGGAGAAATAGCTGAGGAAGGCAGCAAAGGGAAGTGGAAACCTGGTGTCAAAGCAGCAGCGAGCCTACAGGAAAATCATTTGTGAAATTTGAATGATGACTTTCTGTATATTTTATGTCCATTCAAGCATTTTTTTCATAATTCCTTTAAATAAATATGAACATTTAAATGCAAAATAGGTGTGTTGTAACAACAATTACATTGGTAATCATTTTTATTTATTGAATTTGTCATCAAAAGTCACTACACAGGTCAGCCTGCAGCTGCATTAATGCCTTCCACCTGGTCTGAACAGGCAGACAGCACAGGTAAATCCTAATCATTCTTCATAATAAAAAATATACAGTGCTGTTTGATCCTGGAAACCATTCTCTGCCATTAGTGCAGCAAGATACAGACACAGGCCAGTGCGTACCTGATGTATCTCTGCCAAACTATAACATTTACCATCCACTATAATGACAAATAGAGCTGGAGTCAAATGAAATGTCACAGTATGAATATCTCTTTGGCTTTAACATTCTGTGGCTTCTACCCTGAAACCCATTTTCAATGTAGGACATTGAGGCAGACTTTTTAGGCATCGCCTTTATAGACTGAAAAGAAAAGCACTGTTTCCCTCTGCCTCTGATGCTTCATAAAGCACTCGGTCGTCCCAGTAAACAGTCAATGAAAAAAATGTTTTCTAAGGCAAAAGTTAAAAAGAAAAGCCTGGTTTCTCTCCCCTGTTCTCAAAATCTCTGCTTTTTCTCCCTGCTCAGCTTCTTCCTCCTGTAAACAAGGGGTTAGAAAAAAAAAAAACAGGGGAGTGTGTGTATGTGTGTGTGTTTTTGTGTGTAGGGAAATATCAGCTGCATGTCTCTCACTTACTTTGCTTCAGTGCTTGACTTCCAACAAAATCAGTGGCGCAAAGAACTGGAGGAAATGATACAAGGTGATATGAGTGAATAAAAGTAAAAGCATGTCTGAAAGTGCAGGCAGTGTGAGAGTGATATTTTAGATGTTTGGCTGAACATTGGTTGGTTAGGTCAGACTGGAACTACTCTGGGGAAGGAGGACCACACACATATCCACAAACACACACGCACACAACCTTTTAGCCATTTCAAGATCCTACTTCAGAGCTGTTTCTGATTATGTTTAGATGGCAATGTATATATGAGGAGACGTCTGTCTGTCTCTCTATTTCTATAACTCCATGCAGCTGTCTTTCTTTTTCTCATTCTCCTTCCATCCAAATCTCCTCCCTCTTTACTTCTCCCTTTCATGCCCCCTCTCCTGATACAGTCTGACTCTAATTGTGGTTGTCTTAGTTCCTTTCTTCAAACCATCAAAGTCTGTTTCCTATCAAACTCCTAGCTATAAGATGGCTGATCCGGGGACATTGGCCAGCCAGCAGGACTCAGCATCTGGTGCTTATCAAGCTCCACAAGCAAACTGTTCTCAGATCAGCAGTCTGATGGCCCCAGTGTTCTGAACAGCCAGACATGAGTTTCATCCTCAACTTGCAGCCTAACTTTCACCATGTTGAGAGTCGCCAGGATTCGGCCTCATGGCAGCTAGTGCAAATCCCAAATTCTGGTCAAATAAGCTCTTATGGCTGGACTGCAGTCAAAAATGGCAGCTGTCAAAGACTGGTGTATCCACTGTTTAAATGAGAACAGAAAACAAAATAGCCCAGTTCATCAGTATTATATGATTTTTGGTTCAATCCATTAAAATGTTGGTCTAGCCTAATTTTTTTTTATGACTGTCTATATGTCTGATTCTTTAAATAGGAGTCTTACACTGTGAATCTTTTCCATGTCTTCCCTTCTTTCTTTTAGGATCCCAATTTTGCCCAGTGTCCTGGCAAAACATACGTTGTTCTGTCAAAACCAACTTAGGTCAATAACTACAGCACTGTCAAACAGTCAACCAATGATGTAAGTTCATCACAACCTCAACTCTCATGAACCAAGGCTGCAAGGAACTGTGACATATATGGAGAAGACCATCTTAATTTATTGAGGACAACCACTGGAAGGCACCAGCAGTTTAATCCTCCATACTGTGAATGTTCTGAGGGACCACAATGTGTGAGCAAGCAACATGACGACAGCCGATGTGGTGCAATCTGCCATATGCATCAACCATAACCATTTTCTTGGATACACTGGATACACTGGACTATGGGGGATATAATATTCTGCATAAATGTTCTTTATCTTTAAATATGACTGTAAAGAGTCTTTGAGGACAGAGCAGATTATTAATTAAATAGAAATACCAACCCAATAAATCAATCAAATCCCAGTTCAGGCAATAAATGGAAAGGGAAAGAAAAATAGCTTCTAAAAGGTCACTAATGAAGCAATTAATGTCCCTTTACCATGTGTTACAGGTGAGTACAACCGGCCAGCATACTCCTCTTGCTCTTGTTCCTCCTCCTCCTCCTCCTCCTCCTCCTCCTCCTCTTCCTCTGAGTTGGGCTCAGCCGTGTCGCCTAACAACAGGTTGTCATGTGGACTGCCTGACTGCGGATGTGATTGGTCAATGACAGATGATGGACAGGAGGGGGAGGGCATGGGAGAACCTAGAAAGGAATACAACCAAAAAAAGGGAAAAACAAAGGGATGATGAATTTGAAGAATGGACAAAAGCAGCAACAAGAAAAAGCAACTGAAACTTAAAAAGACAGAGAAAATGACTGAGCAGTGAATTATGCAGATGTTTGCTGATGGTGTGACTAAAAACTGTGGTATGAGAATGATGGAGCTACAGCGAGAGGATCACACTGTGCAGTCGCAGTGTCGTCACTCTGAGCTGTTGCCACAGAGCTGCACAAACACTGTTTATTTTATTTTCCGTTTAGCTTATGGGTGTTGTGTCTAGAGGGAAAGAAGTCCTTTAGCTTCTCACCTCCCCATCTTCATACCCCCCCCCCCCGCGCCCTTCATCTTCTCCACCAGTTCACCCCCACCCCAACCCTCACCACCTCCTCTGGCTTGTGACTGAACGAGAAGTTGGCCCAAGTTGTTCATTTGTGTGAGGTGTCAGTCTGAGCATCAGCCAGAGGTTGTGTGAGACTAGACTCACAAACAGACTGAGCAAAATCAATTGTGTATCGATGTGGCAACCTTGGCATTTAGTGACTTCTGAATGCTAAGTGGCTCCTCTGTTTGTGCATGTTGTGTCTAGGAGCCTTTCGTATGTGTGTGTTTGTGTGTGTTTGTCTTTCGCCCAGACAGATAAATCTGCAGTCCAAGTCCAGTACAAATGTGGAGGCACAAAAGAATGTAATTAGTTGTTGAAAAGCAAAGGAATGAAAAATAAATGCATTTCATTAACGGCACTTGTCATGGTGGCTGCTTTACAGATAAAATGTGTTATGTCTCTTTCTAAATCTCTTGATCTCCCACAATTCCAAGTTGAGTGTGTAAGTTTTTTAAATGCTTTTCGCACTAGTTCGCACTAAGGACATCACACACATTAACACACACACTAACACACACGCAGCTGGCATGCAGAGAGATATACACCCACCCAAGAAATCCAAAAGCAGCCAGTCTTGTCCCCTCTAGCAACACACTGTATATTCCATCCTGACATTCTCTTGTTTTTTTAATATAGTTTCAGGCTAAAACTACAATAAAACACTGGCTTGATACAAACACATCCAAAATAACATGACACCAGTCACTGGTTAATTATTTACTTGAATGCCTTTTGGCTTGTTTCTTTTACTGAGACAGAAAATCAAATGGATGTGGCCTTTTCTATCAAATGCCTGGCTCCCAGTCTGAAGGAAAGGAAAGGAAAATGGCCGGTGGCTTTTGCTGAGGAAGAAGGACCAGTACAGGATTACGGCAACTTGCTGGCAGACACGGTCCAGTGGCTTCAATATATCCAATAGTTATCTATACTGTAGGAGATGCTTTACTTGGATTGACCCTCCTGTGACATTGTAATCTGTGCCTGAATTTATATTACTGGTATTAACAATATCAAAATGCCATCTTTCCTTGGACAATCTCTATTGTTCCGTGACAGTCAAAAGGCTTTTTTCTACCTGGACAATAGTGAAGTCCTGGGGCAAACGATGAGTAGTACATTTCTACCATTTCTAGGCTAAATTCTATTAATATTTCACTCACGCCTCCTGTTAAATATTGGACAACAGCATGAACAAGAGCATCAGCATGTAGAAACTGTATTTAAAACTGGGTGAGAACTATCCAGATGATATCTTCCTCACTGACAATGACAGCTGTTAGTCTCACCAAATCACTAGAGTGTTATGACAGTGATGCCATCATCTCTGTCTCTCTCTCTCTCTCTCTCTCTCTGCTGGCCACTCGTTACCTCCCTCCAGCTGTCTCATGTTCCCTCCTTTCGCGTCTTCTAGCCTTTTTATTTCCTCTACCACAGGTGGAATGTATATTCATAACTGCATTAACTTTTCATTCAGTTCATACTGACTTCCCAGACTTAAGTGCACTCAAGTTCATGAGAATCCAGTGCATGAAAATCTTTAAAAACACAAATGTCAGGGACTATTTTAAGTAAACTGTAAATGTCCACACTGAGCAGCTGCACCGATGAAATCGCTGACACGTTAAGTGAATCATATAGATCATCATTACCATGGCACCTGTCAATGGCTGAAATAAATTAGGCAGCGGGTGAACCATGTGCTGGAAGCTGGAAAATAGTGAAGTGAGTGAAGGGCTGTGTGTGACTTTGACATGGGCCAAACAACCACTGGGTTGGAGCTTCTCCAAAACCTGCCAGGTGTTGTGGGGTGTTCCCAGAGCGCTATACAAGGAAGACCAGCAAAACTGGGAACAGGTCATGTGTACCCACAGCTCACTGATATGCATGTTGAGTTGAGTCAAGCCTGTCTGATCTAATCAACAGCTGCTATTGCACAAACTGCTAAGGGTGCATCACAACTTGCTGCGACATGATCCCTGTGCACTGCTGAAAGCGCCTACAATTGGCACATGAGCACCCGGACTGGACCGTGGAGCCATGGCAACAGCCTGATGTTATTGGCCATCAGCAAGATGATGACCTCTGCAACACATGACAAAGAGGTCAAGGTGAAGACTGAGAGAAGCACATAAACACAGGACTGGAGGTAATTTCTCTTTGACTCGTTACTGACAGCATCTTTGTTGATTCTATGTTTATCAAATTGTGATCAATCTCTTCAAATTGATAACAGTAAAGGACATTAAAGGAGCCTGGGTCTACATAGACTACACTATGTACATATCTAAATCGAGAAAGAAACAAAGCAAAACAAAAGAAGAAGCCTCCAGCCAGAGGTTCCCACACTGAGGAGCAGCATGTCCAATCTTCCGAGCTCTCTGCGTGCTCCAGGAAAACTTAAACTGGAGTTTTGCTTTTATAAAATCAAACAATTGATTCCTCACTTTGTGTGTGTGTGTATATGTGTGTGTATGTGTCTGAGAGCAGATAATAGAACCATCATTTGGTGATTTGTTCCTACAGAGAGTCTGGTGTTTGTTGTGCCAAAGGGTTTGGAATCAGAGCCAACAGTCTCTGAATGAGCCAAACCTGCCTGGTCGACACACACACACACACACACACACACACGCAAACACACACGTCAGTGAAACACACACAGTGCGGATAGTAGATATTAAACACAGAAAAATATACTATTAATAATATACACAAATGAAAAAAAATGATTGAAAATTAAATGTAGTATGAGGATAGATGAGAGATAGATGAGGAAGAAGAAAGAGGAGCCACAAAGGACAGCGCAAGTCCAGAGGAGAGAGCTAAAAATCATGAGGACACAACAACATCAAGCTGTGAGCAACACAACAATCACAACAAGCACATTCTGTTACATGAATCATAACTAAATGAGAATTCTCCCGTCTGTGGATATTTTTTTTTTTTTTTTTTTTTTTTACTCACTAGTCTGGATTTGCTTTTGTGGACAGAGAGTGAAATATAGACTATGTGGTCTCTGTTGTTGTTCAAGAGAATGCTGGAGACATTTATTTGATAGAAACAGGATGTGTGCGGGGTCAGGCTGTGGTGCGGGAGGCTGCCTGTGTATTTTAGCAGTGACTGGTTTATGTTGTCTCAATGGAAACATCTTTAGAGCTTTTTAACCCAGCAGCCTTATCACACAAAACAAGCGCAACCTTAGCTCCCTCCCAGCTGTTGGAGAGCCTGTGTGTGAGTGTGTGTGTGTGTGTGTGTGTGTGTGTGTGTGTGTGTGAGTGTGTGTGTGTATTTTTATGTTTTGAACACCTGGCTCCTTGAGTGCCTGCTCATTCTTCATCCCTGCTTGGCTTGGTTTTGGCAGACACACACACACGCACACACACATCCAGATCTGTTTGCTGTAGTGTCCTGAGTTAGCTCCCTCTGTTCTCTCTCTCTCTTTCTCTCCCTGAGTGTTTTCTCGGCCTCTCTCTCCAGTTTTTTTTCTGCCTTCTCTTTTCTCCTGTTTTTTTTTCCCCCAGTGAACTCTCGTTCACTTCGGTCACCCCCAGCTGTGCAGCACAGTAGGTGAGCTCTACTTTGCTTTGAAAACTTTCCCTGAATAAATCAATAACAGCAGAATTTACATTTAATGCAAATCATCACAGGTTAAAGTAACTAAGTCTTGACAGTAACTGCTTCTTAAACTTTCCCTTGACAAAATTGGACTGTACTAAGGCAAAGCAGTTCCAATGTGAGTCTCAATCACGTTAGTTCAAATTCATTTGTTGATGAATAGACAAAAAATTTGGTTTTTTTGGGTTTTTTTTTTTTTAATCAAACTGCTTCACTTCTAACACTCAGATGAAAATCACCGACAAAGGTGTAACTTTATTCAAGTAATTTTGTTGGTTTATGTAATTTAATGATTTGATTCATTGAAGACATTGAAGTAGATCTTCTTACTGCTGTCATTACACACAGAGGCAGTGTGTGCTGCACACACAGTAGCAGAACAGTCAACAAGCAGTTTGCTATTGGTATTCTGTTGGTTGATGTCATTTTCCAGCCCTGAGAGAAGGAAGAGAACAAAATTTCTAACATTTTGATCATAATGAGAGGAGCGGAGATTATGTCTAAGAGGCTGCAATCAGAAGACGGAATATCTCCAGATGTAATGTGTGTCTCAAATGGTTTGCTTATGTTTACATACTCAATACCTTCTGTTGTGTGTTGTGCCTAAAGCACATATCTGGCTTAATGAGCCATATGTCTGATTGGGCCAATTTTCCCTGACTCCTTGTATTCACATTTAGCGGAGAGGGTTCTATAGGTGTGGGACACGGCAAAACCCAATTTTTATGATGCACAGTGATTCCCAACCAGGAATCAGTCACTACAATAGAGAAACTGAAGTATCCCCAGGGGTTATCTTCTGCAGTTGTCAGGGTGAATGTGGACAGAATGTGGAGTAGCTCAGGAAAACAAAGACACACAACTTATGACAGTAGTAAAAAGAAGTATACATGTACATTTGGTTTTTGGATACAGAATAAAAACAAACGTATCTATATGTATATGTATGTGTGTATCACATACAGTATGACTGGGTAAATTTAATATCTCCATGCAGTTCAGCCTATATATCAATGCATATTGTATGCATGTACATACCGTATGCATGTACATATGATGGGAAATATCATAATATGTGACACCCTAATACTGAACTCATCTGTCTGCATCACATCCAGCATGCAACGCTCCATGTACGATGGCATCTCCTTAAGTGTTTGCAGGAACAGTAGACATCAGCAAATATGTTTACACAACCTAAAACTCTCCATCAGTGTATTGTATATTGTATAAAGCTGGTCCTGATATAATGACAATGTATCATATCATAATTTCAAGGTAACCAATAGCTGATAATAAGATGCAAGAATCTGCAGCGTCTCTCCATCAGTGATGAGAAATAATTCCCTTATGTGATGTAGGCTGATCTGACGGCTGAAGTTTCACACAGAAAACGTGGCCTGAAGCGACTTTTCTAAATCAGAGGGTTCTCTGAATCATTGTGGTTATATATAGAGCTGCTATCCTGACTGCAGAATCTATTTGCGGCTGTTCAGTAGTTCAGGACCACTCATAGTGTGAAAAGGGAAGTCAGACTTTCTTCAAAAATTCATCAGTCTCTGAATGATGATAAAACTTTTTTTATTTTAACATAAACCAGTAGTTTAAGTGGCATAATAAAGTACAACATGACTTTGTGAGGCGGGACAGCTCCATCATGTTGACCAACATCATTCAAGACTGGGAGGATGTGTATGTGTGCGTACAGTTAATTGCCACTGCCCTGTTAAATAGGTATCGGTCAAGGTTGTAAGTGTAGCAAAATCCTTAATGAGCCTTCAAGTTAGGTCGTCACATACATGCTAATTAGATGAAGGGTCTGTGCTCCCTCTCACTATAATACACACACACACAAATCATTCAGCCCCACAATTACAACCAGGGCCAAACACAAACAATGAACTGTTCACTCTTCTTCTGGCATGTTGTTTTGTTAGGGTTCCCCCCTTTAAATTCTTTGGACAAAGGTGAATACGAGAAAACGTAATCACTCTCCCTCCATCGTATCCATCCCTCTTTTTCATTAGTCCGTAAACTCATGTCAACCTTTTGTTCTACAGTGGACTATAAGATGGTGTTTGCCCACCACCCACCCCCACTCCTTCCCAGAGAGAGAGAGAGAGAGAGAGAGAGACGTGCTACAACCTCTGATCACACACCCTCAAAAATTGAACCCTGGTCCAAATGTGATTTTATGAGGAGACAATTCAGTTCTGACCATTTTATTGCTACCTCTGTTCTCATTAGATTGTTTTTACTTCAGTGCAGCTGTGATCGGCTCATCACTGACCGACCGTGGCAACAATGACGTTAACAAATCATGTCGTAGAAGGGGGGCACAGCCGGAGTGACTAAACAAAAAGTGTGATTCATTGGATCTGGCAACCAGGCTAATCCAGGCCACTGTGTTTCTGCATAACAGGTGTTACATTACCTGTGGGAAAAGGGGAGGAAATATGGAGCAATCATAATATTTCCATGACATACTCGGGAGTATAATCAACCGCTTGCACGTACACACACCCACACACACACGGACGCATTAGCACACACATGCAGAAGGTGTGCTCTGTCCCCTGGTATCAGTTATTTCTGCTAATGTGTCCTTTGGAGGAATGACTTGCGCATGGCGTAAGTTAAGGGGCGAGCAATACATTACCCTTTCTTTCAACAGCCACTCTCTGCCGCACACTCGTCCTCAGAGGGAGCAGAGCAGCCAACCCAACCGCATCTCTAAATCTCTCACAGATGATACATAGAGAGCTGAAACGTCACAGAGCTCCGTCTTCCCCTCTACCGTTTCCCCAGCTCCTCCCTTCACCTATCCCCAGTGATGCATTTTTAGATTTTTGTGGGGACTTTCAGTTAATAACTGTCCATACACAAATGCTGATTTTCTATTAAGATGCAGGGTTGTGAACTGGGAGGAGTCACTTAAGGCTCCCAGGGTTCCAGAGGTAAAAGTCCAGTTCATTTTCTGCCGTCAGTTTAAGTTGACAGACAGTTGGTGCAGTGCCGGACTTTGATGATTATTACACTCGCCTGGTTGAATCATCAGTACAGAAAAGATTGAAAATATCCAGACAGGGCTGTACTGATAGATGGTTATATCAGATCATCAGAGCGATCATCAACTGCTCATACATTTGCTGATGTCAAGATGATATTTGTCTTTCCCACTGGTCTAGTAACTTATAATTATTTGTAGAATTAAACTAATAATACATTTAATTTCCCCTGCCACACTTTCATGTATATAGCTGTACATAACTTATAACACATCCAGTCAACTGACTGTAATCAAGCATTGCTCATTGTGTGTAGGAGCTGAGCTGTGAGTTAAGAGTGGAGGAGACCAACAGAAAGAACATGTCATCTAATTTGGTTTCTTATCCTGCTGTGCTTTATGGCAAACAGAACTTCGGAACAGTCGCAGAGTGAGACGCATTATTTGTGATGACAATTTTGTACACAGCATAGCCATAAAATGTATTTGTATGTCAGAATATTGGACCATGGTTGAGATTAACTTTGCATCATCAACTGGATACATAAGAAGAAACAGTGCAAGATTATGTACATAGAAATGTAAGGAATTAAGTCTACTATGACTCCCAAGGTCCAGAATTCCCAGCCAAAGAGAAGGAAGGTAAAGTTTGCAATTCGCAGAAACAGTAAAATGCATTCAAGGTTTAAATGTCTTATCGTGGTCAAATTTGTCAATGATGGCACTTGGATTCAGTCTCTGATCGGCTCCTTTGCTGAGGTTCATGTTAATACTTTAACTACAAACCTGATCCAAACATTACCGGGGACTGTTGCCATTTCATTTATGATTAGCATTCACACAGATGCAGGACAGGAGAGGAGGACCTATTTATTACTCCCCTGACTTCAGAGCAGAATGTATCATGACATTGGCGAGACGCATGAGCAAAGGAATGGACGGATTAATGAACCAAACTACTGGGCAAAGACCCAAGTGGCCTAAGAGATCAGGCAGGCCCAGGGCCAGTCCCTCCTGACCGTTAATATTTCTTGTTTGAAAGTGACAGAACTCGGTTTAAAGACATGAAATATCCACTGAGATGTGGTGTGATCCCACAGAGATGCAGGACTCCCCAAAAACACACCAAACAACCCCCCGAAAAAAGAGACGTAAAACCACACAGAGACACAGAATCAGTCAAATGATGCGTCTCTTTCAGTCTGGGAAACCTGTTCAGGAGGAGAGGGAGGTCTTTTTACCTATCTGTGCCTCTGGGCCCATTTCCTCATCATGAGTAATGGCCAGAATCACAAACAAACCCCATGTTCACAGCGTAGTTAACTCTACTTTAAGAGCAGTCCGCTTTTCAGTCCTAAAGTCCAAACCATAAATTCCTTTGCCTGAAAAGTAATCAGGGTCCTCAACCGCGCCAGAACCACCACAGCCAGGGACTGAATCCAAGTCCCTGTGGTGCGGGGTAATTTTTACTCCTCCTGCCCCGCCTGGGCAACCCTCAAAACCCCGGCTGAGCTCAAGTCCCATGTTATTTCTTCTGTGATGTAAATCAAACCAAAGCACAGTCCATTTGTGCATTTTGGAGCTTTTTCTTCTCTCTGATGCTACTTTGTCAAAACATCACTTTTTATGACGCAGCTGTAAAAGCCTCCCAGCTCTACTGTATCTTCATCTTTCTAGTTTTAATGATATTCAATGTTTTGTTTCTAATTATAGTTCATTTAGAGGCTTTGACTGTTTTGCAGTAATGTGACCTGACACAGTAGTTTAGCCAATTCCTAGTTTTGGCTTGCACTGCATACATTTTAAGCTTGTAAAGTTTCTGAATAAAACCTGTTTGCAAATGATGTCAGCATTGAGTGTTTTTGTGAACATAAAGCAGAAGAAAATGTAAATCTCACTCATTGCACAACTGCTCACTGAGTTTCACCCATATCTGTAATCATCCAGTCGGATTAAATCAGATTCAAGTTTGTTCAGATTTGGACGTGAAAGTTCAGAGTCTCCCTCGAGTGTTGAAATGTTTTTTTTTTTTCCGTTCGTGCTCACAAATGTTACACAAAAACACTTTAATCTTCACTTTGTCTTTGCATGACTTGGCCACTTTTATTATTTGCTCTTTTTGTTCTTACAAAAACAAACAGTTTTAAACACATGCAGTCTAGAATTTCTTCTGCTGGTTTACAACCATGAACATTGAAATTACAAATCTCTCTCAAAAGTCCCTTTTGACCCTAACTGGAGCCCATAATAATCAGACAATTCATATTTATCACATTCACACTTTGAAACATGCTCAAGCCTGAAGATATTCATTGGATTCCTTCACGCCCACTTCGGACCGAAAGCACAACATCCTGGCTTTACTAGAGGCCGCTTGTTTGTGTTTGCCTGTCTATTTATACAAACATGTCTCAATCTCTCAGACTGAGGCTGTTTCCATTAACATGTACAGTGTGAGCAGCCGCCTGAGCCTGAGGCAACACAGACGCCAGGAAATGGCTGCTTCAGGTCACACAGAGAGGAGTAAGGTGTGAGTGCGTGTCTCTGCCCTGCTCTTGTGCATGTGTGTGTGGGTTACATGCAACAAAAAAGCGCAGTCCCTGTCACACAATAGTGTCTGCGGAAAACACTGCCACATTGACTAACCAGGTCACACAGACACAAAAAGGCGTGTGTGTGTATACACACACTGCATTTCCTCTGTGTGTCTTGAGTGACTGATTTGATTTTGCCTGAAGGCTAACAGTGACCTCCAAGTCTCTCTGTATCTATGTGTGTTTGTGTGTGTGCATCCGTGCGTGCGTGAGAGAGATGTCCCCACCAGAACTTCAAGCACTCCCTCTGGCCCTGATCTACCTTTCTTGTCATACCAGTGTTGGTGGGAGTGGAATACATAAAGCTGCTGTGCAAAGTTTGTGCAGATGGTACTATTAACACAGCGGTGGGACAATAATGACAAAGCAATAAACAAAATGCACTAAACATATTCAAGCCATTAGGGCTAATTTCTAATTTAGACAGCCTGCACACCTTCCCCCTGCAGCAACAAGCTGGAGATTCCCTCCTCTGTTGGAGACAGACACCTGTTCATTGTCAATTGATCTGAGGGAGGAAACTGAGTGACTCATTTGCATGAGATGGACAGCAACAAGGGAAGTTCTGTATCCACCTGCGGCCCATCCATTAAGCAGCAGCAGCAGTTTAAAGCCCCGGCTCTACACTCCAGTCTTTGTCAGATCATTCGGTTAACCTCCCAGGTACTGACATTAAGGCCGAGCCCTAGTTCACCTTGTACTTTTTCCTGGTGTCTGCCTGTGCCTCGGGCTCATCATCCTCCTGTCGTTCCACTCAGTTTGCCTCGTCCTGAACCTCCGCTGGCTGCTTGTTCTCCTCTGCTCCCACTGCCTGTCCTGTCCCGCTCCACCGTCATCCCTGGCTCAGCTTCGCACAGTCTCTCCACCGCAGGTTCACAAGCAACCGAATTTAACTCAACACCTATGGGAGGATTTTTTGGATCGACAGCGCTCTCCAACTCCATCATCAAAACACCACATGAGGGAATATCTTTTTGGAACAATAACGTGAACCCTCCAGTAGGGCCCAGAGGCGTGTGGAATCAATGCCAAGGTCCATTAAAGTTATTCTGGCAGCACATGGTGGCCAAGCACCTTTCCTTTAAAGGAGTATTCAGTTCGGGAAAAAGTCAAATGGCAAACTCCTTCCCGAGTTTTAGTTTTCCCCTGCTTACACTATACATGGAGAACCGACCATGAGTAGGTGAAAGTGTAATAAATAAAATGCAGCACTGGAATGAGACTGTGCACTACATTAGCGTTTTCCTCGGCTTCTGGTGTGTGAAGTTGTTCTGTTCGCTGACCCAATGAAATGAAATCCATCGCTCATCTGTCAATGCAAGTATTAATCTCAGTGTTTGTCTCCTCCCTGCTGGTGTTTCACCAGCTTCCTTCCTTTCTGCTTTATCCACAATGTATGTGCATCTGTGTGTGTATGCATAATATATACAGCACATTAGGTTGCTGTGTGAATGTGTTTCTACACAGCTGCATTGTATATTTATATATATGTTTGTTTGTGTGTGTGTGTGTGTGTGTGTGCACACGCAGTAAAGGCATAACAGATGGTACTGTGTGGATCACCATTTGCAGTAATCGTCTATATTTCACTAACTCATAATTATCCTGATTGGAGCTGCCTGCTGCCTGAATGACTGTGACATGTGACACATGTCATTCAATCTGAGGTTATTATGATGGTGAACATGCCCTGTGCCCACATCCGACTTATTTCTATTTGCTCACTTTCCACCCTGGCTATCGCTGTGTTACAGTAAATACGGGAAATGTTACATCAGAGTAATGGTAGCATGATGTGAGTGGCAGCTGCACTGCCAACTGTCACACGTTTGAACTGACTAACTCAATGTCGTCATAGGCTCCACAGGACGGATGCTTAATTACTGTATTCAGCATTACATGCACTTTCTTCATTTAATCTTTTTTTTTTTATTTATTTATTCCTATTTATCTCAGCTGGTGTAAGTGAACCTAGTTTATCCTAATTATATTTGACACACACTTATAACACAGATTACACACCTGAGCAGATGCATGTGGGGTATTAACCGGCTAGAAATATAATGAGTGGATGGTTTCCAGAGTTTTGAGTTCTAGTCTCTGGTGTAAAACAGGGATGCTGTCAAGGTTAGAGTATCCAGCTGTTACATCCTACTGTGCGCGCATGTGTGTGTTAATGAGGACTTCTGAGATGAGTGGGTCCATACATAGCTCTCTCTCTCTTTCTCTCTCTCTCTCTCACACACAGACACACACACAGACACACACACACTCTTTCTCTACTTCCTTGCCTCTTCACCTCCACTCTACCCATCCCTCCCTATACTTCATTCCTATTCTGGTTTGCCTTTACCTGTTCCTTCTTTTCCAGATATTCTCTCTCTCTCTTGCTCTCTCTCTGCGTAATCAGTGTACTGCAGCACAGCATTGAGAAAACCTGTGGAAAGTGATTTATTACAGTCACTCACTCACACACACTCTCACACACACAGGATGATTTATTGCTGTGCATGCAGACAGTAGTTCAAGGGTAAGAGATTAGTCCAACACACGCTGAACACCAAATTATTATTACACATTTAGATGGAGGGCACAGTCTCTCTCTCTCTCTCTCACACACACACACACACACACACACACACACACACACACAGGAATACACCACTGTTTTACTTCATAAACTTGAGGCAAATTTAACAAAGACAGTTCAGATCAGATAAAGCTCTTCTTTAACTAAAGCTCCTAGTAGTGAATATTTGACCATTTCATTTGAAATAAAGTAACACAAATGTGCTGGAAACAGAAAATACATATGCTGAAATTGAAAAAAACAAAAAAAAAAAAAAAAAAAAAAACTGTCTCAACCAGCTCTGTTATGGCAGCTGCATGGGCCTGTAAACTCAATAAGCCACACAGATACACACACATCCCCAGAGCTACATAATCCATCGGCTGTGCAGAAGTGTATTCACAATTATGCCCTGAAAGGCAGCACGGACACACAGAGCACAACACTGACGGACATAAAGAGCCTTTTATAACCTGCTTCCATTGTTTTCATATATTTCAATCTAATTCTACTTGTGTCAAGATCGATTGAACCAACTGAATATGAAGCGATGCACCCTGGGGTCATGTAGGCAGCTTCAAATACACTGTGTGTCTGCAACACGCACACACACACACACACAAACAGCAGGTCTGGCTGTGTGTATGTATAGAAATTAACTGACGCACTGTACTCTGCAAAAAGTGTGCTTCTTTTTCACTACTAGGAGAATCATCTTGAGGGCTGCTTATTAGTCTTGATGACATGCAAAGCTGTGTTTTAAATCCAGTGATTTGTGTAGGCTGTAGCCATGCACCCCTGTGTGTGTGTGTGTGTGTGTTTGTCAGAGAAAGAGAATGCGCTTCATCCAGACAAATGGGTCAGCAGTTAAAATGCCAATGCAGACCCCGCTGTCATTTCACATAGAAGTCTAGCACCAGGCATGCGTGTGTGTGTAAGAAAGTGTGCGTGTGTGAATGCCAAAGTGTGTGTGTGTGGCTGTGTGTACCATGTATTGTTCCAGCTCTAGCCTCAGAGTCTTGTGTGCATGTGCACGTGTGCGTGAAGTTACGGATTAAGACAAATAGATACGTGGAAGAACAGAGCAGTTGACTGGACAGATAATTTCAGTGTATTAGCATTTTAATAGAGTGATAAAAATGTACTGTCCTTTCTCTCTTTTTCTCCTTCTTTCTCTTTACCTTCTGTTCTGAAGACACGATGTGTCACTTCACTCACAGTGTGTATCTGTTTTGGGCTTGTTCTTCTTCTCTTGGAGGTATGTGCTTTTGTCAGAGCACTGATTTTTTTTTTCTTTTCTTTTTTTTTGCCTCGTTCTTTTGGTGAGACATCACACAAAAGGATTTCTGTTACCCTCTTATACTTTCTCCTGTTTCTCCAGTCCCTCCCCCACTCACTCTCCTCTTCCCTCACTTTCTCTGACAGCCAGCGTCTCTGCGACTTTCCCTCCATCTCCCCTCCCTTCCCTGTTGAACTGTGCTCACTGAGGCTTGCAGGTGTACAGACATGCTTGTTCAGCTTCCATTTCGGGCCATTATGAGGATGAACAGCGATGACTGACAAAAAAAATAAATATTTCATCCTTGGTGTTGTTGTCTCTCTTATAAACCCTCTTAGTGAGGTCCCAGCTCGTGATTTGTATCTGTGTTCCCTGCACTTGACACTTGCTACAGATGGCCTGACATTTGTAATTGCCAGTTTTCAACCAGTCAGAAGAAATGGTTTCTTAAAGCATTAAGTAAGTCAAGGCATAAGGGATGAAGCCAACTGAAGTGTAGCATGTGAAACAGTTGGAACAATCTTGACATTGTTTCAAAATTCTTCCACTTCTAATCTGAACAGAGCTGATGAAGAAGAAAACTAACACTGTATTCATAAACACACTACAATCAAACTGTTGAATACCTTTGCTTACCTTGATTCTCAGTTGTTGTGATAACTGACTGCTAAATCTTGTTTTGACTTTAAATGTAACATTGGAATTGACCTGAAAGTAACAACCTCCCCACCTCCCCACCCTGTCATTTAAAGCTCCATTAAGCAATGGACATCAGCTCAGACAAGCTTACTGAGCGCTGCCCACCACAAAATGAGACAGAAAGGAATTAAATAAGTGATAAAGACTTCAAGGTATCTGCCAAGCCAAAGAAAGACACACACACTGGGTGAGAAAGATTAGTCCAATGCAGTGCTCATGCTGGTGTTCTCACTGGGTGTGCTGGCAGGCAATAGTTCAGGCAATGGGTATAAACTGCACAGAAAATGTAGAAAGGAGTCACAGTGGAAGGTTGGTCAACCGTAAAAGAAACAGACGACTTTGGCATCTTTTTCAAAAATGTTATATTTTATGCTATTTTTTAGAGCCTCTAAGAACACAGGCCCCTTAACACTGGATTACAACCAGCATTCAGACCTGGGTCAAATGACTCTGCAGTTGTCTCAGGTATTTATTACCTCCACACATTATTGTAAAGACAACACATGCTAATGAACCTGCTAAATTTCACCCCTTAACCCCTCCCCCCCATCACCTCCCCAAACACAACAAAAACAAAGCAGCTACACTGGTCTGGGGTAAAAGAGTGACCTGCAGCAATAGGTTTGAAAAACACCCGATCACCAATCAAAGCCTTTCACACGGATGCTCCAACACATTTACAAAGGAGAGACGACCGGGTGGGGGCGAGACAGCTCAGTCTCTTTCTCCACTGCGTCTGTGCTCTGCAAGTGACTGTGACGGCATCGCTCCTTGCAGTTATGTGTGTCCTCGGTCCAATCAGAACAACAAATGCGACTGGCAGCGGAAAATGGGTCAATCAGCTTTTATTAGTGGTTTTACCCACGTTTAGAAAAGCCTGCTCACACCTGCTAATTTTCTTAGAAAAAAGGTAAAAGTCTCACTTGGTGTTCAGACTGGAATACAGATGTGGTTTTAGGTACTGGTGAGGCAGTCACTGTCGGCCCCTGTGTGACAAATCTCATCTACAACAGCCATCAAGTACCTGCAGCAAAACACTTAAGTCCAACATTTCTGACATCTAATCACTTTCTCGCCTGCTCGTCAAACTTCCCCTGACATTGCCTTTGTGGCACAAGTGGGGCCCCCCCATCTCCTAAGATACCGGAGAAAAATACAGAAAATCAAGAACAACATATTTCATTTAAGTTATTTACTGAATTTATGTGCACTTATTTCAATTCAGCTCATAAATGTGAAGACCTCTGCTGTGTTCGCTGTCATTAATGTTCCTCTCGTCTCCTCTTCTTTCTGTTTCACCACATGTGTCTCTTCCCGTCCACCCACACATGTAGCAGAGCGGAACAGAAGAGAGACATGTTGACAACTAGTTATGTTAATTGCGATAAACAATCTCCAGCATGTGTTATATATCCCAAGGGTTATGAGTCCAAAGCAGGATGTACGTCCACACTGAACATCTGAAAGTCTGGACAAAATATCGGCACTCTTTTATCAACGCAGGCAAACTGACAACAGTGATGATGATGCTAACAACTCTGCTGCTGATGGCAGGGAAGCTAATCCCGCTGTAACAGCTACAAGAGAGCTTCACTGATCACATTAAAGGATATAGCTTCAGTGTTACTTAGCATGAATACAAATGCATCTAGGGTAAAAGGAGAGAGAAGGTAGAGAAGGTGTAGCTTTAAAATTGATTGAAATCTTTATACAGAATGCATCTCTGCACACACACTTATCTCCTGTGCACCCTGAATGACAGGCACACTCAGAGTGCCAGTAAAGAGACACACAGGGCCGGTAAAAACTTTATAAGTTTTTGATAGTCCATCGGCGAAGTAATGTGGCAGTATTTCTCCCATTGCTCCCATTGTCAGAGTATGACGGACGGGTCCATGTCGATGTGGAGAGGGAGAGACAGAAGAATAGAGAGACAGAGACAGAGACAGAGAGAGAGAGAGAGAGAGAGAGAGGAGGTTGAGTGAATCAATGTGCTGTGCAGCTCTACAATAAAATAAGATTTTCCTGATTCGAAACAGTAAAAACAATAGAAAATCAATATGTGGCAGCCACAAATAAATCAACGTATGGGAAAGGGTTAGAGTGAGTAAAGTACAGTTTGCTTCCCATCATCCACTGCTCTCCCCAGAAACAGCTGGACAGCAGTTTGTCATAAAGCAGCAATTTTCTGAGAAAAGAATAAATAAAATAAAAGTCCTGCAATTCATACAAACTCCTAGTCATAAATCCAGCGCTCAAACTGGATCAGACCAAACTAAAACGTAACTGAATGTTTTGGCTTAGAAATCCATCACTTTGTACCTAATGTTTACTGACAAGCTTGCTGATCTACCTACACACACACACACACACACACACACACACTAAGTATTTACTATGCAGACTGTATTTGCCACACACAGCGTTTGTTTATGCAGCAATATGCTGACAACAGTAAACACACACACACAAAAGTTAAACCTCATTATGCACATACACAAATTTACTAACTGTCCCACATACAAATGCACATGACAAATATGCACGCGCTCACACAAGCACGCACGCACGTGCGCACACACACGCACGCGCGCACACACACACACACACACACACACACACACACACGCACACACACACAGGCAAACACACGCACACACAGTGTACCTGAGTGGGACCTTGCTGTGATTTAGGTCACTAATCCGTTTCCACAGCAATGGCCTGCCAGCAAATCAGAGCACTGGGCTTTGTTGTCCATTCATTGGAAAATCCACATGCACATCTCTGCATCTCTGGGTGGAACTGGATTTAGTCTCTCTCTCTCTCCCTCTCTGTCTCTCCCTCTCTCTCTATCTCCCTCTCTCTCTTTTCTAATTTGCCCTGTTCTTCTTCTTCTGACATTCTCTCTCTCTCTCTCTCTCTCTCTCTCCCTCTCTCTCTCTCCCTCTTTCCCTGATTTATGCTATGTTTTTATTTTCTCTCAATATCCCTCTTTGCTTATCTGTTATCACTTCATTTGAGTTTGTGCTGGGATTTGTGTGTGTTCGTGTTTAACAGAAGCTCAGCTGTTTACAAGAATAGGGAAAGATATTGTAGAGTATCAAGTAAACATGGTGTGATTGTTCAAGCACACACACACATACACACACACACACACACATAAACGCACAGATACTCAAGCGCTATATGGTTGTTCCATTAAATGTCTCAGAGTTTGATTTACACACACACAAACACACAGTTTGCCCATTCACATGTACATGTATTTCTCTCAGGCTGGTCTGTTGAACTTAGAACCTCTGAACTGCCTCTGAATGAGGCTGTGAATGTATCTCAGGTCGTTTGCTGGTCACCTGTGTAGAACAGCTCTTTTTTTTCCACAGCCTGTTCGCTCAGGTCTTCCATTCCCTCTGAATAAAGGTAACATTTACAACCAATCAACAAAATCGCTAACTGCAGACCTTGAAAGGTTAACAGCCTCTGCTTCTGGGCCATTTGATTCTTCAGTTTTCCCAGCCAATGACCCAAATGCATAATTTATTGTCTTACTCCTGGACCCTGGCTCATTAAAGCGATTAAGTCGCGTGGCATCCTGGGAGACAGAAGAAACAGACTTTCACATCAATATTGAGTTTGCAGCTGATATTTTCAGAACAAGGCTACAGACTCATTGTGACGCTTTCACTTTGGATTTGTCTGCGTTTTGTGTGGATTTTTCATCCCAACACAAATGTCTGATACCTGAATATTAGGGTGCTTACAAAAGACCATGACTCAACTTGTGCACATGCTCACATGATAATAAATAGCAATGTAGAATCACTGATGAAAACAAGATTGCTCACAAAGCGCACACAGGAGGATACACAAACATCCACCTGATGTTCCCAGAAGCCTTTTTCATACAAAATACTCAAATATATTTAGACAGTATGTGCAAGTAAACAGTGAACACACAAACACACAGTAATTCCAGTCCTACTTTGTCATCTGTAACCAATTCATCAGAAGCCAAAAGACTGTATAATTCTAGTCAATACAAGAGTAACTCTGGCCTTCAAAATGGTCACACAGCTGAATAAACTTCAACAGCATTTCCCATAGATAGGCTCTGGTTGGGCGGCCTGCCCAGGTAGATAAAATCAGATAAATTCAGCTCAGGATGTTGCAACACCGTTAAGTCTAAGAACACGTCAACCACAACCGAATACTATTACATCGTGTTTGTTGCTGAGGTATTGCAGGAGATTACGTTAGGTTACACGTTGTGTTTTTTGTGTCACAAAGTGGAAATAAAAGTCATAAAATAAGAATAAAGAGCACACTGATGGAGCACAAATGATTCGGCAGCTTTAAGAAGTTTAACTTAAAAAAGGTTACTACAACCTTTCTGTTTCGTGCAACATGTCAGGATCTTTGAGTTTCATTGAGATGCTATATTCAATTAATCTGCTGATCAAACTGTTTAAAGATTTTCTTTTGTAGCGACTTTACTCTGCATCTTCAAAGGAACTTCAAGGATCATTAGGCTTTAAAATATGTTGAAGATGACAACAGACATCAAAAAAAATGAATGTAAAAATTTTTTAAGTGTGCCTGTCAAAAATGGAGCATAAAGTTTAGTGAGTAAATTCCTCAGGTCAGGTTTAAGGCAGACTTTTCTGAAGAATTCCCCATTTTGATCTTTGATTCAGCTGAGTGGATGTTAAGCCCAGAGTAAAGTATGAAACAGACAAGCACACGAACACTTACACAGGGTCTGTTAGACATGGCATTTCTACACAACTAAACTAAAACAGCCAGTTTTTTTTTTTTTTTTGAACAGGAAACATAATTGCTACCAACCTATGTTTTTATTAATATAATGAGGATGTGTTGCAAATATGTTCATACCAATACACTTTGGAAAGTTATCACTACCACAGCATCATTAGACATTTTTATGGTTATGTGGAGTCCAGTTTGGCACAGAAAAAGTTCCTAGTGACTTCAAACAAAACCTGTTTATTACATACCAACCTCAACCAATGTGCTTTTGTTGCCTAAACCACATATGGCAAACTGGATGCCAACCCTGGTCTCTGGTTTAGTAGTTGTGTGCTTTGTATAATCACCAACCACCTTGTGGCGCCTCTGCAGCCGTTCATTATAAAAAAAAAAGAAGATAAAAATGTCTCTGAACTTAATCCAGCCAATGAAACATATTTGTTGTTGTACTTCAGTTGTATAGAAGCTTAATTTTCAACCAAACAAACTCCATGGAAATGGACAACAAATGAAATCCAGTGGCCTCCCTGCCACGCACACAACCTAACAGAATTAGATAAGTAGCCAGGATCCAGTCCTTACAGACGCTTGAGTTGTTTTATGGCAAGCTGTAACTCTCTGGGGCAATTAGCCTGAAGGCAGCCGGCCAGGATTTAGGTGAGAAATGGGGAATTCAAGACTGTAAGAGAAGAAATAAACACTTCTGCGCACACCTATGGCAGCTGCAGCCATTCAAGTGCCCCAGTGCAATGGAAACACTCAAATTGGACAAATTTTCTTTTCTTTTCTTTTAAATTCACAGTGAGCCAGCTATTTCATTTGGCAATACTGAAAAAACTTTATCTAATAGTTACATGGAAAAAGGCTGAAACACAGAGAAAGGTCACAGCCATTGTATCCTCTAATTAGCCTGCCACAAAAAAAAACTCTGGTTCATTTTTAATAGCAAATATCAAAAGAAGGTTTTTGAGCATTTCCAAAACACATGTGTCGCTACCATCGCTGAAGTATTACACAGCATGAATGGAGTTTTCACATTGTCTATGTATTCTTCCTTTTACCACAGCTGTGCAATTCAACAATCTGGATTCTTTACTGCTGCTTTCAGGGTGTCACGTCAACGGACTTGCAACTTGGCACCATAAAGCCATTAATCCTGGATATCACTGAGGCCGCGGCAAGTTTAGAGCCAACATCAGTGTTTCCCTGAGCAAACAGCAAAATATCTCATTACAGACTTCAGCAGGACTCCCTCAAAGACATTTGCTAAGTCTCGAGGTCAATTAGTTTCAAGGCAATTAGCCAGTCTAAGTGTCACTGAATGCAAAGGAATTAGCCAGGCTATTTGAATAAACACACACACACACATGGACAATCACACTCACACACATAGACACATACGACACCAAGGCAGAAGACTGGGAAAGAGCCAGATAACAATGGATCTACTGTGTACCAACCCAGGCCAAGAACTCGCAGGTCAGTGATGACAAGCTGACATGTGTATGCCATATGTACATGTCTCACTGTGCAACATGCACGTGGTGTATGTGTGTGTATGTGTGTGTGTGTTTGGGGGGGGGGTACAGACAGAGAAGCAGAAATGAGCTCGACAGTGCTATTAGCCCAGTGCTTGCTGTACATACTGTAGCTCTCCTCTGTCTCTATCCACCGGAGAAAATGTAATTACATGGTGGGACTACAGTTGAGACACATCCACTCATCTGCCCTGCACATTCAAATAGAATGCAATGCATAAATTAAATCGACCTGTCTGTGAGAGTGTAATAAAAAATGCGGTGGTGGTGGTGTGTTGAAACAAGTGGCTGTTTGTGTGCATGTGTGTGAGAGTGGGCAGGGAGTGTTACAGTACATATGGCAGTCTGGATAATTGGTTGACTTAAGCTAACCCCCCTGCCAACATTACCCACATTAGTCCACATATTAGACATAAACCAGTGTTGTGTGTCAAATATGAGTGCGTAGGTGAGCTCGTGTGGATTAGTGCTTTATTATGTTTCTCAAGACAGGAACGACACACGAGCCCACGTTTCGGTGAGTGAATGTGTGTTTATGTTAAAAAAAAAAAAAAAAAATGTCATCCCAAACAAATAAAAAGCATTTTGTCCCCCCGATGACAGATAACCACAGAATCACAGCTGCACAAATTGAAGACGCTGGCATGGCATGAATGAAGCACTTTGTGACATCCACCCAGAGACTCTGCCAGTTCTGAAACTGTGTAAAGATTTAAATCTGTGGTAGACTGCTGTCAGAGTTGTGTGTATTCTGACGGCAGGACAAATGATTTCACAGCTGCCTCTGCAAGGGCCAAGAGCCACAAGAAGAATCTTCTCGCACACTAAATATGGATGTTAAAGAGAGAGACTCTTTGATCTACACTTTCAGGTGGAGATGTTTTTGGCATGAGCAACACTTTCCCCTGGCGCATCCTTTTTGGATTTGGCAGTGTACTGGCAAAAAGCCCACGTGGTAAATATAATATCACATTTGGAAAGGGATGAAAAAAAAAAAAAAACTACAAAAAACTTTCACTGGCAGTTTTTGACATAGTAAAATAAAACAAAAGCAGAGTAACCTCTGTTAACAAAATCAAGGAGAGATTCTGTTTTTTTTTTTTTTTCCCAGGGATCCTGGGTGATAAGGAAATGGATGAGGTGTTGCCAGTGCCATAAAAAATGAGACTGGATAAATCAGGCCTGACACATGCATTGTGATTTAAAACTGGAAATATTCCTTCTGAGAGTGCAATACCAATAATTCTTTGCTTTCTCAGCTTTGTAGCTGTGAGAGCAAAAAAAACACACCTCAGGTTGCAGCATGGTAGAACTCTACTCAAGCATGACCTCGATTGTCTTCAAAGTAGCCAGAATTTACTATGCAAGAATATCCCTTTTGATATGGCTCTCAAAAACCCACCAGCATGTGGGTTATGTGTGTGTCTGCAGGTCAGGGAATAAGTATCTCCCGAACATTGCTTTTCCTTTTATGCCGTGATCAGAGATGTGAGCTCAAACGGCTGTATGTGGTGGTGCTGGCCTGGGTAGCTGTGGGCTAGCCGCTTACGTTAGCCCACAGCTTACTAACACTGTGGAAAGATCTATAAAAAGAATGGAAAGACTGAAGGAGTAATGAAGCCAATTCTGCCTGGGGCCAAAGCACAGTCAAATGTGTCGCTGCTTACAAATGTGTGAGTTGGTGCAACTTCATATTAATTTTGCTGTACTGTCATATTCAGACATTTTCTATAAGGCAGTAAAACCAATAATTCATCATAGACCAATCAGCAGCAGCGTTAAAACAGGTATCTGGTTTTATTGCTGTGGCTGATCGGTGTTTATCTGTGGCCAGCTTGTAGAGTTCATTGTGAATCATGAGTGATTTGATTTGAATCAGTTATATTCATGTCACGACTCATACACAGATTAGTCACAATAGCACAACCAGTCACTTCTTTTCAATGTTATGCCTGATTGGTGTGTAACTGAACGTGTGCAAACAACGTTTCACAGAAAACCCTGATGGTGACGCGTGACGCTGTGCAATCCGCTGAGTGAAAAACACCACGTACTCTTAATGTGACAGCATTTTGTCATTTTGTCAAGAGCTCATGTGTAAATAAGCCACAACAGTTACAGAAATGTGTGTAGTGGTGCTGAGATCCCTGCTTGGCATTACTGTGCATTACATTATGCTCTGGTGATCAACTACTTCCTGCAGCACGACAGAAGTGGTGTGTGAATGACATTAGATCCTGCCTTCACTGCAGCTGTATTTATGAAGCTATTGTATACAGAGTTGCAAATACAATATGTGAATAAAAGAGCCTTTTTTCCATTTTAGTCGAGTATTCAAACTCATCGCAGAGAGGGCAAAGTGTAACTGTTTCTCCTCCAGCCTCAACAGAGTTAGGTGCGACGTAACGGCAGTCTAAAGACACATTTTATTCTACTTTTCCTCTCAAGTGGAAAATCCACTGATCTGCAAACACTATTAGTGACTCTACCTGCACGCAACACTCACATGCTCCTTCTCTAAATGATATAGAAACCTTAAGGCACACAACACAAACAACTGAGTGATGAGACGCTGAGATAAGGGTGGAATTTAAGATCGTAGCTGTAAATCCACCAGTAGTAAACAGCCACACTCTGTCGCATTGATTTAACTACACCCGCCACCACCACCATCACCACCATCCATGACCTTATTTACCCCCAATACATCTGCACTGACATTTCCTCAGGATGTCGGAGATAGCAGCTCCTGATTCAATCTAATGGGTAAAAAGAGAGGATGAATAAAAATGAGAAAGAAGAGATGTCCAAGAGCATGCAATGCACATGTATACGTTTACACATGTATACGATAATACATGTGTAAATGATGAGGTGATGAAACGGTGCTGTTCACATAACACCTACCCAAAGTGAAGCCACACACACATGGCAACGACAACGATCTGATCCTCCGTTGTCTCACTATCTGTGCGCGTGCGTGCGATGTGTGCACAAAAGAAAAGTGCTGTCGTGTGTATTGTGTTGAGCTATCGCCATGACAATCACTTTTTAAGGTGGAAGAAGCACAATACTGCATTAACAAAAGCACATATGTCAGCGCAGGTCACACTGTAAGCTGACCCCCGTGTCCTGTTGGGATGGTGAACTTGCCCGGCTCCTGACATGACATGACCAAACAAAAGAGACAGAGAGAGGGAGGAGGAGGCGTGAGAGAGCAGGAGGGGGGAGGTAGGAGGGGTGGCCATAAAGAGAACACAGGGTTAAGTGAGTGTGTTTGTGTGTGTGTTTAGAGTTGACACTCAAACATTATCATTCGCTCAGATGCCTCTTCACTTAGTTAAGAGTGACTTCACTAATTTTATAAACTCATATATAAGTGTCATGGTGGCTGTTGTTAATAAATGTAAGTCTATAGATAAAAAGAAAAGTTATATTATTTTATTATCGTTATTATAATTATCCCTCCTGTTTCTTTTCATTCTCTCCACCTTGTCCTCCCCCACCCGCTGTCTCTCCACAGAGGTTTTGGTTTGAATGAAATGATAAAAGACTGTTCACCTCTGTGTGATAATTTTCTCTTTTCCTTTGTTCTCACTCCACCCTTTAATTTTACAGTGTCCCTGAGAGCTAAACACACTGCAAATTAAAAAAGAAAAAAAAATTGCAAAGACAAAAGTGTGCAGCAAAAAAGTGAAAAAGTTTTTTTCTGTGGAGCACTGTTTGGCCCACTTTAAGATGTCAGGTTTGTTTATCTAAAGACAACAGAATACAATGTCTTTACACATCAAATTTGCCGAAACATGACAATAATTGCCATGTGTACACATCAAATTTTGAATGAAGCCTCATGCCAAACTTTACTTACCTATAAAGATAACAATAAAGATGTTATTTTCAGTTTGTTAGTTTTAACGATGTACAAATTTGACATCATTTGTTAAAAACATTGATTAAGGTGCAAGGGATTAGGGTGCCCAGAGCCATGGATTGGACTCAAACCTGGTCGCCTCAGTTAGGTGTCCATAGTGTCCACAGGAAACACTTGTGTCATGTTGTGAGACTGAATTTGCAGCGCATCTCTTCACTTGCATGAGTTTTCTTGAGCTGCAGTGCGCCGAGCTTGAGGCCACCGTATAATTTACATATATCTGCTCTACACAACACAGTCAGCAATCAGCTGCAGAAGCCTCAGGACACACAAACATACACACCCATGGATTCAAGGCCTGTGATTAAGCTGTTAAATGTCCACCTATCCACCAGCTGACAACTGCACTGAAGTCTTTCACACACTGCTCTGCCCAGTGTGTTTTCAGTTGAATATAAGAGAGTGTGTGGAATACTTTCAAATGCTACAGGACATGACAAGCTCTCCACACACCTTAACTGACCCCAGAAAAAAAGAAAAAAAAAACATTTGGAACAAATTCTAGCTGGAGCTGAAAAGTGGCAATGGGGTGAAGGGGTTGTGACTTTATTTGATCGTTTTTCTTGAGAGAGACAGGGGGAACAGAGGAGGTGGGATGAATCCAGTAAAATGAGTCAGACCAAGGCCTCGCTGCTCAGGGCATTTACACCCACATCGTCTGCACCCATCCTCAGTTACGTCTTCCTGTTCATTCAAAATATATTTACATGAATGATACAAATTAGCAAATTAGTTGTCTGCAGCGTGATATGTGAAGTTTCATCATAAAACAAACAGGAGTGATGGCTCCCTGCAGGACGCCTCACAGCAGCAAAGATAAAACACAACGCCGCACTACAGCAATAGAAATAAACTGCCACACATGCACGCACACATGGGCGTGCACACACACGCACACGCACACACACACACACACACACACACTTAGACTCACACTCTAATCACCTCTTCCCACACATACACACACAACCACCTCCAGGTGCTCATGGTTCATTTTCCCATCACATCGTCTGTCTTCATTTCCCAGAGCAGCTAGATAAGAGCTGAAAGGAGCCCGCTAGTGATACAAGGGTCCTGTGTCTCCCCCTGTGTGTGTGTGTGTGTGTGTGTGTGTATTTTGGCACAATGCTACTCAGTAATCTTCCTTTTTTCAGTTTGCTTGTATTTATCCACTCCTGACATGAACTTCTCAAATAATAATGTTAACTTCACAACTCCTTCAACCTAGTTTTTAATGGTTTGACAGTGATCCAGTAGGTACAGCTCCCCACATACAGACTTAATTGTCACTTATCTTACGTTTGGCTTTTATTTGAGCTGGCACTTAATGTTGTGGAGGTCACATTATTCTTCATGTAAATGAAAATTTTGGTTATTATTCATTCAAAAAGAGGTTTAAAGACAAATCTGATGGAAATGGAGGAGGACGTGGAAGTAGGCTGGAGTTTTTCTTCTCACCTGTCTGCAAGTGCTGCTCTCTGGGGCAGCTTTCACTAAAGTGAGGTCTATTGAATTGAATTGAATTGAATTGAATTGAATTGAACTGAACTCAATTGCTCATAAGTAGGTAAAGAGTGAGGAGGATGAGGAGACAGTGAAGGGGGGAGAGCAAAAGAGAGAGGAGGGGGCAACAGGGAGTGAGAAAGAGGATGAAGAGGAGGTGTGTTTGCAAACCATCTGGACTCAGTCTCTGATAAGAAACATTTAGTCAGCGAGCACCTCATCACTCAGCCCGCCCCCACTCCTTTTTTCTTTCAGGCCTGTGTAAACTATTCTGAATCTTCCAGCTCTCTCTTCTAATTCTCTCTTGGTTTTTTTTCCTGCTCTGACATCCTGTTGTTGTAGAAATGAGTGAGAGTGAGAGAAAGACTTCATCTGTAGAAGTGGAGGAGAGCGAAGGTTCAGGAGCTCTTGTGGCTCACACACAGTGAGCACTGAGAGAAAAGGCCTGGAGAGAAAGTACACATGTGCGAACACATTGGATTAGGTTCAATTCACCGTAATAAAATGACAAAATATGGGGTTTAATTCAAATTTATATTAAAATTATTGTTGTTGTTGTTGTTGTGGATTAAAGGTATTACTTGATATGTAACTGTGATGTGGATTTTAAAATCAGTTCCATTAGTTCAAATAGTCATCGACTTTTTAATCAAGTTAATATAGTAGTAGTTAATAGAGCTCATTTGATTCAACAGTTAAAATAAACCAACAACTGATTTTGTGATGGGCAATTTTACTAGATTCTGTAGTTTAACAGGCTAAACATATAAATATAAATACATATATATATATATGTGTGTGTGTGTGGGGTGTGTGTGTGTGTATATATATATATATACACACACACACACCACACACACACATATATATATATATACATACATATATATATATACACACACACACACACACAAATGTTCAGTAACAGCAGCTACAGTCTCTTCATACAGCGCTCTGATGTTATATTCCTGATATGCACCAATTTACAGAATATATAATTCAGAATAAAAAGGAGACTTTAATCTTCTTTTGATTTGTCCTTCATGCTGAAATGAGAAATAAAGTGTGGTTTTATAATTTGCACCTTTAAATGAGTGATGAGAATGTGTTGGTACGAGGTATGTCACACACCAGTATAGATTCCCATTAACAGGTACACACACTGCTTCACACAGTAGCCCATAGGCACACACAAACACACACATACACACAGCCTACAATAAATACACATTACAGCTACACTCTGATGATGAATGAACTACAAATGTCCTTGTGTGTAATGAAAAATCCTAAAACAAGTACAATTATGGTCAAATTGATATGAATGAGTGAGACCTTTATACAACCCCAAGTGAGTGTGGTGTGTGAACTATTGCATATCCTTGCAGCTGTTTATGTTGAAGAATATTGTTATACACTACATCACTGTGCAGTGTGTGTGTGTGTGTGTGTGTGTGTGTGTGTGTGCATGTGTGTGTGTGTGTGTGTGTGTGTGCTGGTGCTGGTTCAGGACATTTTAGAAAAAATGGAAACATATATTTTCTAAGTAGAAGCCCCATTTAAGTCCATCAAGAAAATTAGCGTGCGCACATGCACACACACATACACATAACTTGCAAGGGCAAACCACTGACTTGCATTCATTCCTTTACTCCTGTTTCAAAGTGATGTCACTCTTCTGATGACTTTCATCATTTTTCTAGCTTTGAAACACACACACACACACACACACACACACACACACACACACACACACACACACAGATACACACAGACGCCTATATCGCAGACACACAATCTATCTCACACAACGCTCTCAAAGGCCTTGTTGCTAGGAGATAGTGCTCTATTTGTGGAGAGAGAGCGACAGAGAGACATAGAGTGAGATATATGTATGGGGGGTTGTTGTGACTGTCGATCATTGTGTGTGTCTGTGTATGTGTGTGATTGTGTGACTGTATGCCTGAGCAGGGCAAGAGCGTGATAAAGATGAACTAAAGAAAAGTGCAGGAAGAAACAGGATGAATCTCACGTGACATATTTTCATGTCCTCTCAGGAACCGCACAAGCACGCGCACGCACACACACAAAATAACACCAACAACTTGGCTCTCAAATCTGTACCAGACACACAACAGTGGCCAGGGCAATGTGTGTGTTTCAGCAGCCCATGCTTGGTCGCTCACATGAATGCCTACATATACATGCAGGGACATGAACACCAGTGTGTGTGTGTGTGTGTGTGTGTGTGTGTGCGCTTCCAATTGCAGCAGTGGTGGGATCCAGCAGGTCATATAATGGTTGGCTGCTCACATTGTCTGCCCCAGCAGTCACTCACACATACTGTCCCTTTAATCTGGACATACATCTATTATTCTGTGACAAACCCTGCAGAGAGAGGGGAAAAAATCCTTATCTGAAACACTGTGACCAGAACACCACGGCTACAGGCTGAAACATATATAAGCACAGGAGCACTGCCTTCACTCTGTCCTTCTATGAACAACAAACATCAGATTCCATCATAAAGCCACAGTCAGAAGAGACACTTATGTGAAGAGGTGACAACATAGAGATTTTATTGATATACAATAAATGATTATGAATAGCTGGTGCTGATAAGTGTACTCAGCCTGCACAGCCACTTGGATCTAATTTCCCTCTGTTGTTGTATGTTCTAATTGTAATATGTGCAACAATTTATTGTGGCTCTAAAATTCTACAACATATTGTTGTGTATTTCTTTATCCAGATGGCTCATCCTTGGACTGATACAGATTCAGCTGTCTCATATCTTAACACATTTATAAACTCACCAAATAGGAAATTTGTGCATCCTTCAAGCTACACAAAAGGCTTTAGACCTTCATCAAAACTTTTAATCATGAAAAATAAAAGGCCTTTAAAGGAAACAGTCTGTTATACACTACAGTATTAATTATCATGAATCATGGTCCTCAAGTGTAGCCGATAGATTTGAGAGGTTGTTGTCGAATAACTATTTTTTAAAAATTCCGGCAATTAAAAGTTGCTCAGTTCAGTTCAGTTCAGTTCACTGCTAAAAAATAAAAAGAAAAGAAAACAAGAAATCAATTTTTCACATTTTCACATGCATCCAATTGAAGCTTCTTTGTTTTCCATTCAATTAGAAAATGTTCTTTAGTCATGTTAGAAAGCCACGTATTCAAATCCCTTTGGAGTGTGTTTTCCATCAGGCTATGACCTCATGCAAGTTTTACATTTGCAGGGTAAGACTGACAATGATATGTGAAAGTTCTCCATAATCATACAGGTAAAAACTAACTTTACCAAATGTTCCTTTTTGTGGTTCATTCCATTGTGCGGCAGCAGCTGTGTGTGCTGACTGACTCACTGCATTGTGTCTCACAGTGGTTGGTCTGAAACTCTCAGCCCTCTGAATCCTACTAAAACATTCCTGAGGAGCAGAGAAAACCCAAATGTCTGCACAAAAAAAAAAAAAAAAAAAATCAAAATTAAAATAAAAAAATCACCATGACAAACATGTCAAACACATCCAGTAAAATATTAATATGCAAAGACTTTAATTACAGGGTGGCTTTCAGTTTCTCAATATTATTCTATGCCACACATATTAAAATCATCCATTAAAATCTCACCCACTCGTATTACACGCTGTTATTAACAGCCAGTGTACATACTAAAGAAAACACTCCTCCTTAGCATCTGCTCCACCCTTCTCTTTCTTAGTATGCGGATGTAAATACTGGAGGGTTATATTCGAGAAGGCTAATTGTTGTTGTTTGTGAAACCACACGTTGATAATGCCCTTCTTCCAAAACATGAGAGCACCTACAAGAAAAGATATTTGGAGAATTACCAATTGACCTTTACTGCAGATCAGTCAGTGAAATGTGGTGTTTCAAAAGACATATGTGGTTTTATATACTTGCATGACACTCTTTTATTCTCACTCTGACGTCTTATCATCCCTAATACTCCTGCTGGAATCTTAATCAGTTACACATGTTCCTCTCTCTCTCTCTTGTGCTGCCTCTGCCCTCTTTTCTTTACGATCTGTCCATCCACGGTCGTTTTTAAGCATGTTTCCTCTTGCACTGACAGTTTAATTCCTTCAATCCATCACCTACTTCCTTTTTCGCTTCGTTACTCACACGCATGCTCTCAGGAGCATCGCAGAATTTATGTTTGTAATTGAAAAAGTAGAACTTCAGAAGGAGAAGACAGAGAGAGAGGAGAAAGAGAGAGAGAAAAGAGAGACAAAGTGGCGCAGAGAGAGAGAGAGAGAGAGAGAGAGAGAGAGAGAGAGAGCAAAATCTCTGTGCCTGGAAGTGATTAAGCAAAAAGCAAAAGCCTGTCTTTCCTCTGTGTGTCTGAGCAGCAGCACAGTGTCCAGCCACCGTAACCCTCATCTCACTCTCACACACGCACCTACCTTTCAAAACACAGAAAAGCAGAAGCAATAATTTGCCAGAAAACCAAATCAGATCCCTGGTGGCTTCCTGAGTTTTTTTTTTTTTTTTTTTTACTTTTAATTACACTTCATTCAACACCAAGCAGAAATGCTTTACCATTTTAAATTCATTACACCTCAGATCACAAGTTTACTTTGTGCTTTAGTTCAATTGTAATAAAAGAGAAAAACAAAAGGAGTTGTACTGCAAAATCACACATGAAGATGTTGTTTTTGACTAAAATAAAAAAGAAATCATCCTGCTACATGTTAAAATGCTACACATCTGTGTAGTGTATCCTGCACTTAAGTTAATTTAGGCAAATCTTTTCAAAATGATGTACAGAGATATTTATCCCTCATTTGCATTTCGAGTGTGCATCAGAGGACATAGCATCAGTGTTGAACAGTCACAAATGACGACCTATCATTGTTTTAAAAAATTCTCTATGTGCTGAGAGATTTGACCTTTTACCTCTGACATGAAACCTGGGGTTGTAAATTCATCACGTCGGTTGATACAGGGCCTTTTAAAGACAAAAAATGGCATTAATGAATCCGTGCTAATGGCCGTCGACCTCATGTCGACTGCTGCTCTGAACTTTCCTCTCCACTGTGAGTTTCACCAATAGACACAGGCACCAATTTGTCTCTATGTAAACAGGAACAATTAAAAAAGAAGAAGAAGAGGAGGCGGGGGTGGGGGCGGGGGTGGGGGGGGGGGTGAAAGCTTTTTGGTCACTTTGTCAGCAACTATGACAGACAGCAGTTTGTCCTGAATGTTTCTCATTATGTCCTCTTCATTGATTGGTACCATAATTAAGGTAATACACCCATCTCCTTTCCCTTTGAATGCTGCCTCTACGTAATGGCCTCAAAATCAAAACCAGACCTTGAAGCTAATGCTTACTATATGATTAACCACTAAAATATTTATACATGTGTGTGTCACACTGTGTGTGTGGTTGCGTGTGTGTTTGTGCCTCCTGAGGACTGTAGCACAGAGACAAAGGCAGTAGTCACTAGTTGATTGGCAGCTCAGGCTACTTACTAAAGGAGAAACCGACAGTGATTTAGATGAACACAACCTGATGTACGCAGGCACCGCACTGGTTGGTGTGTAGAAGAGTGAGCGACTGAGTGGAAAGAAGAAAAAAGAAAGAAAGAAAAAACAGATTGACTGCCTTTGCACGACGGACTGACTGTCGCTTACACACCAACTTGCTGCTTGATTTAGCCGAAAAGTCTTTAGTTCAGTCAGTGTGACCACGAGCAAGACTCAGAGAGAAAGGAGGGGGAAAAAAGACTGAAACAGAAGAAGAAAGAGGAGGAGAGCAAAAGAGAGGAGAGAAAATTCCCCCACCTTCCATGTCTGTCACTCTCTTCCTCCACTTTCCCAACAGATCAAACTATGAGGCCTCAGTTTGGCACCAATTTATCTCACACACACACACACACACACACATCTTGCCAATGTTGTTTTTGTCAATGACTTTACACTCAACCAAGTGAATTCACACAATGAGAGGCAAGTGACTAGAGATCAAGCAATTTCCCAATGCTTTCACAAGCACAGTTACACACACACACACACACACACACACACACCACATTGTGTCGCTTGAGGGAAAAGAGAGAAGGTGAATTGGATCCAGTTGTCTACCTTGTCTGTGTGAGTACTCCAGTTTCGCCCGCGTTAAAGGGTTAATGCTCCCAAAAATCACATATGATCCGCACAGGCAGCATCAACACTTGAGTCGCCCTGCTGCCGCTGCCGCTGCCGCTGCTGCCGCGTCGCCGCTGCTGCTGAGGGGGAAATAACATTACACCTCCGTCCCTGTCCTCCTTTGCTTTTCTCTCCTCTCCTCTCTTCTCTTCTTTAGGGAAACCAGGTACCAAAACCGACTGTGTTCTCTCTGTTTCTTTTTATTCTCTCTCTCTCTGTCTCTCTCTGTGGGACTGCCTCAGTCTTCTCTCACTTCTTGTTCTCCTCCAGCCTCTGCGCTCCAAGTGAGTGCTCCAAATGCACGGAGCGGAAAAAAAGAAAGAAGAAAAAAGACACAATGCCCCTGCTCTCTCTCTCTCTCTCTTGCTCTCTTTCCTGTGTTCCTTCGTTTCTCTCTCTGTCAGTTGGAGAACATGCAGTTTTCTCCTCCTTGATTCTCTACACACCGACTCCTTCTCTCCCTCTGCCTGCCGCTGCCTCTCACTGTGACTGTGTGTGTGTGTGTGTGTGTGAGGGAGAGAGAGTGAGAGCCGCCTTCTCGCCTGCTTCTGCCACTTCTGCGGTGTGTGCATGTGCGTGTGTGCGTCTATGTGAGTATGTGAGTTAGTCCGCCTCACTCAGTCTCTCTCGCGCGCTCGCTCTCTCTCTCTCTCTCTCGGTCTCTCTTTCTCTCTCTCTCTCTCTCTCCTCCGTAAGTTTGAAGCCGTCTCGCTGGTTGAGCGAGGAGGGGGGGCGGAGCCGCGAGGACACAGAGAGCAGAGGGAAGAATGGGATTGGCTGGCAACGGGAGGCAGGGTATGTGTGTGTGTGCGCGCGCGCGCGTGTGTAGTGTAGTGTGTGTTTGGGGGGTTACAATCTTGAGAGGGTAAAGACGTGGAAGGAGGGGCTGATTTTTTTTTTTTTTTTTCCTGCATTTGGAGGTTGGAGGTGACGATGTCTGGAGAGAGCGAGAGAGCGGGGGCACTCCCTCTCTTTACCTCTCTCTCCCTCTCTCTGCATTCTTTTGCTCTGATCTCCCCGATTTCCCGACCACATATGTATTCATAGCACAGCAACTACACGTCTCAGCCGCTCACACATGAGCTCTCTCTCTTTCTGTGTGTGTGTGAGAGTGTGAGAGAGAAGTTAGACTTTAAGGCTTCTGTGTCAGCCAAAGGTACTGAGAGAGAAGAGAGGGAGGGACTGGGCTTAACAATGAGGGATTCGGTAGCACAGGAGCATACTGTAAATGTGACACACAAGGACACACGCACACACACGTGCACGTTCTCGGGGGTCTAAAGGTTTGAGATGTTTATATTGTGTTCATGTTTAGCCGAAGTGCCATTTCCCCAGTGTACATTTTGACACAGAGTGAATAAAAATCAGAATGTCAAACAAAGACAGACGTTGTTGTTGTTGTTGTTGTGTGTGTGTGTGTGTGTGTGTGTGTGTGTGTGTGTGTGTGTGTGTGTGTGTGATCGAAGGCACAAAGGCAACGGAATTCAATTCAGGTTCCCGTGGACGTTTTAGCCCGAGAATTTAACCTCAACCGAACAGCCACTGAAAAAACAAGGAGTGTGTGCATTTTGTGGAAGAGTGTAGGCGCAGCTGTGTGTGTATTCTAGTGCGTGAGAGTGTGTGTATGTATGATTTACATAGTTCTGATATTTGAGTATTTGAATTATTTTTAAAAAATGTGTATTTCTATATTATACATAATTCACACACACACACACACACACCTACCTTTTTGTATATACTGTATATACATATTACAGGTAATACACACACACACACACACACACACACACACACAGGGATGCACACGTGCCTCACACATAGATACACTGAATAGATTTTTTTTAAACAATAAGAGTATGTGTGTGTGTCTATAGATATATTTATTTACATATATTTACACACACACACACACACACATATATATATATTCCTATGTATATACAGACATATACTGTATATTCCTAAGTGTGAAGTATGATATTTCATTCTTCCCTTGATAAGTCATCTGAAAATCTCTAAATTGTTCTAAATATTATTGTAAATATAATATTGTTAATCATAATGCTCCAACACAACTAAAGAAGACTACAAACCAGCTGATATGCAGTATTTATACAGTGTGAGCCTACGGCCCTGACACACACACATCAAGCATTTAAATAATAAAACCGCTTCATCGTCAAGTTATTTATTGAGCTGTAACATTTTTACTGAGGAGGCGGAACATCGTTCCACCTGAGGACGAGGATATGACCACTCAGAGATTGTCGATAAAGGCTGGACAACTTCTCCATTCTCTGGACCAGGTATGATACCGACTCCATGTCTTCCTACCCAAACGTCATAGCAAAATGTATTTTTAGTGGTGGGTTGAAATAACTGGGAATCACAATGCAAGAATGCACACATTACGCTTGCATTTATAATGTAGGTCTAGTATACAAACAGAATAATGAGGAAGGAGACCTTAAGAGAGATTCATAGTCTTAAGGTCGCCGTACATACAGTCCAAAATTTGCATCAAGACAAAAGCTAAAATGTCCACTGCAGCTTTATTTCCCCAGTGTGCAGTAGAGGTTTATAACCCCCGTCCAGGACCTAACAAAGCAGAGCTCTGTGTTTGCTATGGAGGCAGAAAGCTGCCGTACACCTGGGTGACAGAGCGAGCCTTTTCTCAGAGTGAAATGGACGCAAGACTTCGTTCACGCTTTGATATGGAATTCAAGTGCCATTCACTTCTCTGTTTTTTTGATTAGTCCTGTGCTTTCAACAACATAGCACCACTTAAGAAGCACTTGTCATACACTGCACATTCTGCACAGTTCATATTGTGTTTCTGATGTGGATAACGCTTTTTTTATCACATAAAGCTGTTATTGTTATCCTCAGTCTTCTGTAACATGACACAATCTACATTTCCACAGTGAAGTGGCCAACATTGGTCATCATATTAGTACAAGGAGTCACTATTGCTGCAACTGTGGATGCTGTTGACAATATACTTCCTGCTATACTCACACCTACTTGCTTTTTCATTCATTCATTCATTTCAGTCATATAGATAGATCATCTCAAGGAGACGTGTTTGTAATAACACATCAGTCAGTCAGGTGTTACCTCTGTACTGATGCTTTCCTTGGCATTGGTTGAGAGTGCAAGGACATCCAGGTTCAATGATTTCTGTGTGTTAATGTCTGGAGAATATCATCCATTTAAAGCAAATTATCACTGCTATTTTTTCTTTTTCAAGAAAGATTTCATTGTCTTTAACCATCAGTCTTTGGTAAGTGCCAAAACACCATTAATCTTGAGTTTCACTCAGGAAACAGACACTAGTTTGTATGTTTTGTTAACTACCAACTCCCTGCAACATTTCCCATCATTCATGTTCTTTCAACACCTACGAATGCCAGCACACCTGCAAACTTCCTGCACACTATCCAGCTGAGACTATCCAGCTTTCATCAACTATCTTTTTTCTTTCATTAGTCCAAAGACGGTGATGGAAAACCAGCACTCACAACAACAAAGACCTGAGGTCACGCACAGGGCTAAGTGATGGGCAACTACTTCAGAGCTCCAGCTGATAAACTGCCCATTCGCAGTGGTGTTTTGGTGCCTGCAGAGGCAGGGTGGGTTTACAATTCATTTATGCCCCAAATTGTTTATGTGGTCGAGTGACATACAAAACTACTTCTGCCAGTTAACCTAACCTGCTGTGTGACTTCAGGGGGTACATATTGTTAGGAAATTAATTATAGCCACAGAAGGGATAAAGATTTTACAATCAATATGTTTTCACAGATTGTGGGTAAGACATCTATATCTTTATATATTTAAAGATAGCCGGTTCCTAAACAAGAGATTACAGTTACGGGGCATTTATGTCGCGTTGCCACCAAGACAAGAGCTGGGACACTGGGTCGGAGGCGCTGATCTTGCAAGGTTGGTTTTCAACCAAGAGATGCTACGTGGAAGACAGAGAGCCTCCATTCTCCCTGTAACAAGATACAAGTCATTTATTTAACCATCACAGACACTCACAACCACAGTTCCTCTTTAAAATGGATTCAGCATGATGCAAACGTAGTGTTTCACTGAGAGTTTACTTTCAGAATGGCAATGCTGATTTACAAAATAAAATACTTTGAACCCAAAATGTGACATTTCTCAATACAAGTTCAACTTCGGGGAAGCAAATATTGCCCCAGTGATTGCAGCAGATTAGCAAGAGTATTTTTAAACCCAGAGCATTTCCCAAAGTTCTCTCCCTAAAATGAAAATCCAGTGATAATCTGTTCAGCTGAATATTGCCTCACAGTCAAATTAACCTCCTAGATCTGCAGGAAGTTATTAACCAACATTGCAGGTAGGTGGCAGACGTTCTGTTTCCTTTCTTTTCTTTACCATTTTTTAACCCCCCCTAAGGAAAGGCAAAGCAGAGGCACAACCCACCCTGCCCTGCTACAGACCTTGTACTCTTATCCTAACCAATCATCATGCCTCATGCCAAGATCTAAACCAATAAACACATTAAGGCAATGAGTACAAGCCAATCAGAGGCAGGGGAGGGTGTGTGTCATGCCTTAGCCATCCTAGGAACAAAAATTGGCTTGCAGCACATTACTGAACGAAGCACATCAGAGGGAATTTAGAAGTGGGTATATGCAAAGCCAACTGCAAAAATAAGTGGGTACACGGCGCATGCCTGTGTACACCCTGCTCTACACCACTGCCTGGTCAGCTTGTGGAGTGTTACCTTTAAAATTCATGCTGTAAATGAATTTAAAAACTCATTAAAGGACCTAATGATTGTTAATTGGCTACAAATGAAGGGGGTATCCTAGATTAATATGCAAGAATTCATGGAAATATATAAGGAGGAGCAGCTGAGGTGAACGTCAGTACATTTCTAACGCTCCATTGGATTCTGAAATACAAGATATGCTTGTGCCCAAAGAACTAATTTGGTCGTGACACAACCATACACACTGCCTAAATATTTTATGAATCTATACATCATTATCACCATCACATATACACACACACAACCTAATGATATAAGCATTAGCTGGAGGTTAATGGAGTATTGATTTTGGCATGGAGGCCACTGGCAAGGATGTGTGGGTATAAAGTGTGGAATTATCCTTAATCCTCAACGCTGTTGCTTTTATTATTTATTCAATTTTACTTTTATAATTTTTTTTTTTTTTTTACATTTTTCACATATTACACAATGGCTATGTACCACATCTTTTGTATGTCACTCTGTACTGTAAATACTTTCTTTCATGGGCCGGGGGTCCTGCTCAGGGCTACCCTGCTACAGCACATGGGAAGCCAGGGAATGGGTGTCTGCCAATAGCTGAGCGTCATATTAGCCTATGAGCAATCTCACACTGACCAGGACTCATGCCAGCGAATGAACTAATGCTGTAAGAGACAGACTCAAATTCTGTGTTATTTTACTTAAAAAACACAAAACGTCTGGAAAGATTGTGGCTGCTGGTATGCAAAGGGTTTACTGTCTTTCCTGTGGTGCTTTGTTGTAGTTAAAGATTTCAGAGTTTCCCCCCAGTAATTGTGGATGACAGCCCGGTGGTTTGGATTTCCAGTGTGAAGAAAAGGATGGCTGACTGTGAAACTGAAACCTTCCTATGTAATAAATGAGTAATGAGTATTAAACATTCCAAGCTGTTCCTTTAAAGTCAGTCCAAAGTCAGCGTTGCATAGCATTTCAAATCAATAAAAACAACACAATCACCAGTATAAACCATGCTGTTACAGCTATTTTGGAATGGCCAAGGTTTTAAAAACATAAGATCCATAACACAGTTTTACAATTCACAGAAATTGTGAAAATGACCAATAAACTAAGGGAAAGGTCTCTTTTGAAGTTTAAAATTACATTTTCTCCAACACTGGCTCTGATGCACATGTTGGGAAGAAACATTTACTCAACTTAGACAGGTCTTAGACAAGAGGATGAAAAAGGGTAGTGAACACAGAATCTGAAGCCCCTCCCCCACACATTTCTGATGTCAAAACTGTTGCTTGTATCTGAAAACTTCTGTAACGTTTTAAACTTCCAATCACACAAACAGTACTTCCAAACAACACTGAGTTGCTATACCGTAGCGCTCATTACTGACATGGCCATTTGCTGACAAGCAACTCAGTCAGAACTTGAATGAATGTCTATTATTAGAAATAATAGAAATATATTATTAGATATGCAAAATATTTTGCTCATGAGAGTCTTAATGCAATATGTGCAACAATTTCCCAATGTCCATTCAATCAGTTAACACATGGTTACAAAAGGCTGGTTGGTAATGCAGATGATCTCATTTAAAAAAACAAACAAAAAAAAAAGAACGATTTCTTGCCAAATTTGGTTCTCAGCAGGGAGTTTGTGGAGTTTTCTAATCTTGTAATCATGTAATCTTCAACACTGACTGCCTCACCATTGGAAAAATAATTAGTTCCACCTTTCTGTGAAGTGACTGAATAGTTTTACTCATCTTGTGCTTCTCATATTCACTAAACTCCATCATAACTGACACCAAAGTGTCCTTGATTTTCTGCTTCAGAGTCGCTCTCCAGAGGAAGGAGTGTTTGAAGGGGAAGGGATTACACATTTGAGTCTCGTACTATTTCTGAATGTTTTCCCACATTAAAAATAAACTTCACTGACAAAAAAACATAGTCCTCTATTTAGCAATTTTAGACCCCAATTCCCTGCAGAAAGAGGCTGCTGGTGAGAGAGATGACTACCTGGGCCGTTTTCTTTCTCTATTCCTTTTCTCCATCTCCATCCTTCCAGCAGCGAGGCTTTTCCACCAGCATATTTGCTCATGCCCCCCACTGACACACACAATATAGACTCTATAGGCCTTCAGAGAGTGTGGTGTGTGTGTGAGAGATCGATGGAGAAAGGGGGAAGTGTGTAAGTGAGTGTGTGTGCACAAGTTTAGCTGTTCTCATCATTGCTACACCCTGTGTGTGTATGAGGGTATGAGTGTGGGTGATACGGGTCCCTCTTTCATTCATTGTATGAGACCTATTCTGGGGAAATTCACAACCTCAGAGTGAGAGAAGGCAAGAAAGAGACGGGAGTGAAAGAGAAACGTGAGAGGAAAAACTGGGGAGAAGGAGACGCACAGAGAGAAAAACAAAGAGAGAAGAGAAACAGAAAGACTGGCTTAAACAAACCAGCTGGTGAATTAAAGAGGGAAAAAAACAATGAGGCGAGAATTGTAAACCAGCAGATGGAGAGGAAAAAAGAGGGAACGGAAAGAGAGCCTTTCTTTTTTTTTCTTAATCCTGCATTCAGTATGTGGGGATTTGCGTTGATAGGGCGATAACATAGCACAAGTCTCTCTTGCTGTGGTGGTGATGGTGTGTGTGTGTGTGTGTGTGTGTGTGTTCTACTATGAGTTTAGATATTTCAGCCTCCTGGCCATACTACAAAATAACAGTAATCATCTTGACCAGTGCACCCTGTAGCTGTGTGTGAGAGACCAGTCAACCAAATGTGTGTGTATATATGCGTGCATGTGTGTGTGTGTGCACATTACACTGTCAACCTTTGTGCAGCCCATTCTAAATAACAGTGATTACTAAGATCATGTGGGGGTGGACTAAACCATTTAGGGTAAATGATGGCAACCTGCTGCTTTACCCACCTGTAGTTTAAGCACAGCATACTACAACACACACACGCTTTATATGCCCACATGTACTCCTATTGTTTGCTGAAAATATGCCAAAAACATGCGTGTTTTACACAACGATGTAAGACACACACTCTCCAAAAAAGGCTCATCAGATGTTTGAAAGAGATCCCTGAATGTCATTGAGGGAACAGTGTATGTGTGTGTGTGTGTTGTTGCTATTGATGGTGTGGCCACTTCTTTAAATCAGTCACGCAGTGTCAGTGGTTTAGGTTTAGCAACTGCTCAGTGATGCAGACAACCGTGCATATACAACATGCATATATAACCATGCAACAGGTTTAGCTTTGTGATGTTGATCCGCTGTTCAATGAAAACTGCATGGCAATTAAAATACAATGACTAAGCATTTTTGTGATAAGAAGGCAGAAAATGAGAGATGGTAAGTTTATAAGTTTAATATCATCATAAATAATTGGTATATGTGTGTGTGTGTGTGTGTGTGAGAGAGAGAGAGTTTAGTCTTTAATCATGTTAACAAATATACAAAACTATATTATTATTCCTATATAATAGCCCACATCACATACAGACACATGTACACTACAGCTGTACAACATGCAAAAAAACATCATAGTTCAATTACATGAGCAGATATCGCAAGTGTAATTTCAGTTGGAGTGGTCACAATATATGACAAAGCTGATAATGTGATTTTGTTGGGTCTGGTACCAAACAAGCACGCTCCCTTACACTTTTGTTAGCCAGGGTGTTTCTGTAGCAACGCTTATGGTACTAACAATGCACGGCATTGTGTTACACATTTTAAGTTTATCACAAAAAAGAAAAAAAAAAAAAATTAATTAATTGTGTAGCAGAACGCCTCCACTCCTGTGCAGCATAGCCGCAGTGTTTGTGTTTTATCAGCACCGTGGTAGACAGGTGACAGGTACATGTGCCACAGTGTCTGTTCTCCGAATGACTTCGCAGCAGGAAAAACTAACATTAGATGTTGCTACTGTATTTCATTAGAATGTAACAGCAATGAGATATGTGACAAAACATAACACATGTATGTATGTATATATATATATATATATATATAAAGGCAGAAAATGAGAGATGGTAAGTTTATAACGTGTTCATCACAACACGCTGTCAACCATTGTTTTGATTAAGAGACCCCTAGCGGCTGAAATTATATACTGTGCATTTAAGCCTTTAGTAGAGGTCAAACTAGTCACTGGATCCAATCTGAACTCTAATGAAACTACATACATGCCTGAAACAACAGACTGAAACTGTAGGTTATTTAAAACAACATCTGAAAATGCATTTCAAAAAAGAGAGAGTTTCCTTTTCTCTCTCATTCATTTTCTCCCCCTCCTATACAGAGCCAGTGAGGCTGCAGTGTGTGTGTGTGTGTGTGTTATAACTGACCCATGTTACAACCATCCCAGGTCTCCCGTATGGTCCCGTACAATTTTGTTTTGAGTGTGTTAGGAGAGAGTGATGGGTTATATCCAAATCCAAAAGCTGTTGATGTATATTTGTTCAGACCCAAAAGAACTCATTCTTTGCACTTAACCTTTCAGTCCTTTCTCTATATGTCTCTTTCTTACTCCCTGTGTAGCCAAATTTCTAGCAAAGCTGTTGTCATATATCGTTTTCTCTTCCTAGTGTCAGACAACAGCCTGTATAAAACAGTAGTAGTAACTGAAACAGACCAATTAAGACTGCATATTACCTTCCAAGCCATTCCCAAGCTGTTGCCCTGCTGCTGCTGCTGCTGCTGCTGCTGCTGCTAAAAACCTTATTTTATAACCACAATATCATTTGATGAAGTTACTTGCTTGCAAACGACCACACACAGTGTGGTAAGCATAAAGAGTTGGGCCCATGTAAAGAAAATCTGACCTTACTGGACTCTTGTAGGCAACACAAGCTCTACAGAGAAGGGTCAGTGTTTGTATGCGAAGCTGAGATTTGTCCAAAAGTTAGACTTGTTGCTAGATGCAACAATAGGGGATCTAAAAATCATTAAGGGGTCTGAAAAGACTGTTAACCTCACAACAAAGTGCTGAGGCTAGGAGAGCATGGCTGCATCGTGGTTGCAGAACATCAAGGTTTTCATTTCAGCACCATAGTGTACAGATCAGAGACAGAAAAAGACACCAACCGGACACGGTGTGGCTCAGTGGGTTGCTGCATGTCATTCCCCCTCTCTCTGCCTCCCCATTTCCTGTCTCTCTCAACCATACTATCAAATAAAGGCAAAAAGCCGAAAAATATAAATTAAAAAAAAAAAAACATAAAGACACCAACAACATTTTATAAAACTGATACGTCACCCCATATGTGACTTTTTCTGTCAAAAACAGTTACAAGACATTTTGAACACTCAAGTTGTGTCAGTTCAGCAATGCAGCCTTGACGCACACGCAGGGCAGACACTGTGCTCCTGGTGTAATTTGGCAACACTGCACAGTCACACCACATCATTTTGAAAGAGGAATGACCAATTGGTAAACTTTAAGATGCTCAATGATTATGTAACTGTACCATTGTGACAGGTAGGATTCTGCTGACCAATGGTGTAAGTTCATCAGTCATGTGATTGCATTGATCGTACACTGTACCTTGTATATGTATATGACAATAAACTCTAAACTATACTAGTCATTCAGTCCTAATGCCAGTCCTTTCCTCTCCTGTTCCTGTGCACACCATCTCATTCACAATCTTAACTTCCGATAATTAGCCTCTTCCTTTTCCTTTCGCCTTGGATTCTTCATCTAGCCTATGTATGTGCAGGTGAGAGAGAGAGAGAGAGAGAGACAGACAGAGAGAGAGAGAGATGCACAAAGGCAGGTGGTAAATACAGCAATACCTTTACCTGATATCTATTACACACACATATATATACAGGGGCATGGCCCATATTAAGTTACAATGTAGAAGAGGGTTGAACAAGTATAAGCGGATTACAAATACCTTGAGTGTGCAATATGAGGGAGATAAGACCTGAGAGAGTGGCTTGGTGGTGATGGGGGAGGGTGATGGGGAGGAATTGGAGACAGAGGGAAAGAAATAAAAACTGGATGACTCATTCATAAGAAATGTTTCACCTTCCCTTCACATGGGATTTTTTTTTTTTAATTGTTACTGTTCTTGTCTCATTCTCACCTTTGTTCTCTCCTCCCAGATGATGTGATTAGTTAAAAGCCTCTATCCGCTCATCATGCTGATGGAGAGGGAAGCAGGCAGGGCCGTACATGCATGCCCCGACATGTGTGTGTGTGTGTGTGTGTGTGAGAGAGAGAGAGAGAGAGAGAGAGAGAGAGAGAGAGCTTGGCTCACACCAGAGGTGCCATTAAAAAAAAAATAAAATAAAAAAACTCCTCCTCAACCCCTGTTACACAAACAACTAATGTGTCCTATCTCTTTAGACACACAAGTCCACACAATCTATTTTTGTGTACAGGCAGTTTTGTAAATGTAATGAGGCGCTTATATTCCAGGAAGCTTTGACAAATGGTGTTAATTGCAGAATTATATTTGTTGGTGGATAATAGATCTGTTATACTTTGACAGTATCTTACATTAACATTAGTGCACTAAATTATTTGATTTGTCTTCACTTTCTGTCTTCTTCAGTTCATTGTACTGAGCAGTCAAGAAAAGTCACATGTAAGTTAGCAGTTAGCATAGTCATATATGATTATATGTGAGTCATATATTTGGTTGAAGATTCACATCACAAGGGGAAAGACCCTAAGATAGCCATACATTTCAACTTATGCACTTGAAATGTATTGTGTGGAGTTTAAGATGCCTGGTCAAAGACACAGACAGTCCGGCCTACCCACTCAATCAGATACACATATGCATATGCATATACATATGGATATACACATTCTCATTCACACACATTCATACGCACAGATATTCAACAAAACAGCCTTTGTTAGTGTCATAATCACATTTAGAAGCCATATGACACCAGACATAGCTGCCAAGGACAGACAAGGCAATGTGGGAGAGTGTGAGTTCTTATGCAACTATAACAGAGATGAAAATAATGAAAAAACAAGGCTGTGTGTGTGTGAAGTTTCGCACTAAAATCACCCATATGCCGAGGTCAGCCACACTATCACTAGCTTTCCAGACGCTCGGGCAGACGAGCATGTCTATGTGTGACAAACAGAGGGAGGCTGGGTGAGATATTAGTAGAGTGGTAGTTATTTTGAAGTTAACAGTGAAAATCATTAACTATTAATGTAATGAAAACATTGAATTCCAGTCAATATTTCCTAATTTAAAAAAAACTGTTGATCTGTCAGTTCCAAATGCTCCCCTGCTTTTCCACTGGTTGCTCAAGGGGTCAGTGTGAGAGGATTGATGTCCGCGAAAGACAATAACTGGCTCGACTGAGCAGTGTAGCCACAGGATGGTAAAGGGTTAATCTTTAAATCAATCACACTGGCTTAAAATGCCACTAATAAACATGCACACCTGTCCCTCCTACAATAAACAATGTACTTTCCAATTCCCTCTGCAGGGTATTTAATTATCTCTGTTAGCAGAGGTACAATTGATGCACCATCGAAATTGCTGACAAATCACATTGTACCAAATGAGGAGTTCCTTCATTGTGATGGTGAGGGATTGAATCTTAGTTGTCATCAGGAATGCACTTACTATAAGGCCATATCAGCACAAAATCATAATCTTAAAGTGTTTATTATTCTAAGACATAATGATGTATAGAGCAGAGGACAAACAGAGCAGAAAGGACTGAAAGGACTGTGACAGAGCAGACCAGAGAGAAACTGAACAGCCCTCCCACCTAAAACACCATATACAATATGTATGACAGGGATACTATGTCATCATGACAACAATAATATGACCCACGGGAGCATACCAGTGAGCCAAGAGTAGCTGACCTTCATTTTGAAGCTAACAATAATAAATGCATGGTTAAGGATGTGGAATAGTTTGGTCATGGTTAAGGAATGTTTGGGTTTAGGGAAAGATTGTGATTTAGGTTAAAGTGAGAACTTTAAGGTTAGAGGGTGTTTGTAATAGTTACAGTAATAAACATACAGTTAAGCTTGGGGAACAACTATGGATAAAAGAATAATATCACAATATCACACATAAAACATCCAGATGACATGGTTACCATAGCACTGCCATTTAAATTTAAATTATCACTAAACTATAACAATGGTCAATTATGGTAGTAAATTTCACTTGTTGCCAGGCAATGACAGCGCTGACCAAGAGACTTTTTTCAGCCGTTAAACAACCTTTTTATACAGCAAAAAGCAGGTTCAAGCGGATGAGTTTGCTTTTCCATTCAGACTAAGGACACACAATGAGTAATCACATGCACTTACAGAGCACATACAGACAGTGAGCTGCTAGCCCGTGTTCAAACTGGTAAATAGGTCTGTTGTGTGTCATAGTGACATTAGACAGTGCAGATACTGTGTGTTTTTGAAACTTATTTTGGGGCTACAGCTCATTTTTTTCATCCCTGAATTCAGTGTAGCCACAGTGTTTTAGTAGATCGGAGAGATGCTGCAGGTCAGAAATGGTAATATTCGCTGTGGGCATGCCATAGGCAAATCCAGTGCTGTTAGCGGCCTTTTTGTCCTCATGCAGCACAAAGATATGCTGACAATGTTATTATTTTAATGAACAAATGGAAACAAAAGTACTGCTCGACATTTATTTGTGGTTTTCATGATAATTTATCAGTTATTTTGAGCACACTGTAACAACACTGCTGGGCCAGGCTGCACTAGGCTGTAAACACATTTATTTCTGCTGTAAAATTGGACATTTCAACATCAAAGTCTTAAGAGATTGAATCACTTTTGGAGCTCGACCCAAGCAGGCAATTTTGGGGGGTACTTCCATGATGACAAATTCTTGCTTTTCCTTACCAGCCACCAGAGGTTGCCTCTGACATGAAACCTAAGTTTGGGTTGTAATGGCCTGCCTATAGGTTGTTTCTAACAGCAGGACGGTCTCAGCCTGAGAGAGAAAGTAGGAGAGAGCGGTGATGTCCTAATGATGTAGTGGCTGTCAGAGCATTTGCTTCAGAGGGCAAATGATCCTGTAAGACCAGCACGGCTATTGATCCAGCTATTACACAGCTCAACATACTAATGATTGTGTGTATGTGTGTGTGTGAGAGACACAGAGAGAGGTGGTCTAACAACGTGTAATACAAACAGGTAGTTTGTATTATATTTGTATTATGTATTATTGTTGTCCATAAAAAGAGGGAAAACAAGGGAAGAAGAGGTTGAAAAGCAAACGTGCATATATATGTGTGGCTTGTGAATCTGTGTGTTTGCATACATGCATACTCTGTGTGTGTGTGTGTGTGCGTGTGTGTGTAATTCTGACATGACACTTCATCAATTCTCCCATTACAGCGTGACAGATATGAAACCCAATCTGAACCTGATCTGCCTGATCTCACTTCTCACCTTGAATTCTTTCAATGCACCCGCCCACCACACACAGGCACACACAGACACACTTACACACACCACCATCCACGTATATGTGCACCCAGCACACCATATCTTTTTATTTCTCAGAAACCACCAAGCTGTAATACATCTTCACAGGAGGGAAGCCTCACACCTTTTTCTCTTTCACCACACTCAAATCCTCAGTGATCTCTGATCCACGTTGTCCTGGGCCAATGTCCATGTGCTAAATATTAGATCTTTTCAGATAATATTCTTCTCATTCTCTAATATATTATATCTAATATTATTACCTAAAGACACATGAGAGCAGTCATGTGTCATAAAGATTCATCACCACAGACCACTCAGACAGGCTGCAGTGTTCAAACAGTGATGGCATTATAGGTCCAAAGTGTGCCAAGAAAATATCCCTCGCCCCATCACACCACCACCAGCCTGGACTACTGATACAAGGCATCTGCTCCACAATCAGCAGAAACCCAGACCCATCAGACCAGGCTTTCATTTGTCTGGTATTACAGAGCCTGTGTCCACTGCAGCCTCAGTTTTCAGTTTGACATGGTCCTCTCCTGTTGTACAAGTGGTTATCTAAGTTTAGCGTAACCGTTTCTGCCCTGAACTCTCCTGTCAACAAGCAAAGTGTGTTTGTTTGTGTCTAGCTCTAGAGAGTGCTGTTTGTGAAAATCCTGGAGATCAGAGTCACTGAGGTCTGAGAGTCTGATGTGAACAATAACTGAAGCTCCTGACCTGCATCTGCATGAGTTTCACTGCTGCCACATGATTGGCTGAGTGTATATCAGACCCGACTCCTGTTTAATGGACTCTTAAGATTCAATCTTTCATTTCTAGTATGGGGAGAATGTCCCACTGGCGACTGTGTATTTTAATGTGTGTGTGTGTGAGAGAGGGAGACAGGGAGAGAGAGAGAGAGCGCCGGCTTCCCAGTGGGATGGCACGATTTCTTATCATTTTAATGACCATTGTTGAAAAGCCAGGCAACATTCAAGCCCCAAATATTTAGAGTTCAGCATGTTCTCATTGCATGAGATAAAGTAGAGTAGTTTGAGCAAGACACAGTGAGGAACAGCAAAATAGAGTCACTGCTTGAGGTTTCCGCAGAGCTGCAGTGAAAGCTTCGCCTGTCACCACAACTAAAAAGGCCATCATCTATCAGGTCCCAAGACTCATTGTAGTAGAATTTAGTAGGCCGAACACTCCCTCTATCTCCCTCTCTCCATTTCTCTCTGTCTATCTAGCTCGCTCGTTCCTTCTCCCTCTGCACTTCTGGTAATGGATTCTGCCTAAATGGGTTCTGAGAAACACAAGTGAAGAGAGGATGAAGAGAGGGGGCGACATGAGGGAAGGAGAGGAGAAGACTTGTTGCTTGTGTGCATGACATAGATTCACCTGATAGATTCATTACTAATAACTCAGTCATTAACCAATAAATTGTAACTTCTGCAGTGCATAAAAATCTCAAGATTAGCTTTGATTGATTGATTTTTTTTTCTGAAACCATTAAACATTATTAGGGCAGTGAGGGTTGTAAATTTAGATGATTCAACTATAGAAAATATCAGTCTGCCCATTTTTATATTATGATTCATACAGTATTAATATTTACTATTATCACAGTTGTTAAAACTGATGATATAGTATAGTTTCTAGCTGTAAATTAACATTTTTAACAGGAAGCAGCAATGGTGAAAAATAATTAAATAAAAAGGACAGGAGAGAGAGGAGGATGAATGGAGGGGGGGGGCATGCTGTATGGTTAATGATTTAATGTTAGCCACTTGATGGAATGAAGTGTCTTCATTAGTGGCGCCAAAGTTAAACCCTCTAGTCAGTTAGTCTGTTATTCATTGATTTCTCTGGTCAGCACTAGATTGCTATTGAATATGACTGGCACCAGAGTGTGTGTATGTGTGTGTGTATATGTGTGAGAGGCAGGCGTCCAAGTACATTTCAGCTACTGGAAAACTTATTTTTCTGTGTGCACGTGACCTCTCCGATGGCACACGTGCACCCACACGCACATACACACACATGCATGCACACACAGTATCAACTAGTTCTTGGAAGAGTATGAAATGAAAGATGAGCCTGAAATACATCTGCAGTTAGTAACTGCAGTCTTTGTAACAAACATGCTCACTGCTCTACTCCACGCCTTCTTGCTGTGAGAGAAGAGATGATACATTATTTATTCCTGAGGGCTGTTTTGTATTAAACATACAGCAGCAGCTGAGAAAAAAACATAACCAGCAGTAATATCTATGTATCAAAACTGAGGCGCAGATGACAGAAAAGTGTCTTGAAATGCATCCTAGTGAAAGTGAATGTATAATCTCTCTATGCTTAGATATGCACCTTGGTTATTGCAGTGATCAGTCTTCTTGAGCAGTCACATCTGTTGTCTCTTCTCAACCATGATGTGTGTGTGTCTAGGTGGTGGTGGTGTTGCTGCTGTACTGGATAACTCTCTGATATATGGAGTTCTTTTGAAAAACCATGAGTAAATAAGTCTTAAGCCTATGAACGCTGTGTTAGGGCTGCTACCTGATATACAGTTTAATAAACCTGCAATATAAATATTTTAAACAGTACTTAGTATTCTAAAGAGCGCATATAGAATTTGTAGGCACACACACATACACACACATACACACATGAAGGTCCACAGAGGAACGTTCCTGTGGGTGAACAAGGGTAATCTACACACTTCTGGTGTAAAACCAAACTGATGACTTTGCAAATCAGAAAAAATACACAACAAATATTCATAATAAATGGAGAGTTACATCAATTCTAGTTGTTTAAATTGATAAATAATAAAAATAATAATAATAATACATACAATCAACATATTTTATCATTTTGTCTCCAAGTACTAAAATAATTGGACAGTAGTAATGGATGGATGAGTGGTTTAACACTGTTGCCACAACTTACTGAAGCCGAGTCAGTGTGGTGTGGCTTCAAAACATGGCTATATATATTGTAATTTGGAAAAAGATTTTTGTTAAATAAACATTTTTTCTTGCTCCTGTTGAGTGGGTTTTTATCTACATTTTAATTAGATCAATTAATTATTGATTACATCCATTCACACTTCAAAATCTGCAAGCCAAGAGTCAGAAACTGACCAAAGGAGCAAGGAGTGAGCAGTAAAGGGACAGACAGATGCGTGTGTGTGTGTGTGTGTGTGTGTACACATTGACCCAACACTGCAGTCAATATGTTTTCAATTCATATGTGTACTTTTACATTTCAAAGTTCAGGTATAAGCATTTTGCATGTGTATAGATGAATGACAATGGAGGAGAAATTTAGTCCAAATTCAAAACTAAGACCAGCTCTTGAGGCATGAATTACTATCTCTGAGACAATAAACAATATTGGACTAGTTGAGATCTTGCCACTTATAAAGCCTCATTGAGCACATCAGCTTCAGCCATTGTTCATCTGTTTGAAGAGCTGTGATGATTTCTAAAGATCCAGCCGGCTTGTGTGTCCAGTGATGGCTTAACAATAACATCACTTAGAAATGAGAGAATCTGCCTAATTTCCTGTCTCTTACTGAGGCCAGAGTTACAGAAGTTAAAAGGAAAGTAGTGGGGAAAAAAAGGAATACAAAGACTGTAATGCTCAGTAGAAGGAAAGGAGAGAGAAACAGAGGGAAAACGTGAGGCTAAATAAAGAGTGGACACAGCTCATCACACACAGTGAGACGTGCTATGACTGATTATATTCTCAAAATACAGTAATCCAACCAGTTTGCACAAAGCTCTTTATTTGTGTTGCTGCAGTGCGAGTGTGTAATTCGGCAGGGTGGCAGAGTGTTGCACCATCAGAGAAACCGACAACAATGCTGAATGCAAAATAATTACAGGCCAGATAATCTGCTCTAGTTTGGCATTGTTATGTATGAATGGAATTTATTTTGTCACCTTCTGCTTTGGCAATGGATCGCATCTCTGCACCTTTCAAAATAAAGCAGCTACTGAACTGAATTGAACCAAATGGAATTTTATTGGAAGAAAAAGAGCAAAGAGGGGTATGAACGCATCCATCCATCATTGTCTGTTTCATGTCTCCGTCTGTCTCCATCTGTCTGCTTTTCCTGTTTGTGGCTGTGTCACTGGAGAGCCTTCCCTTCCTCAGCTGACACATCCCACCCCTCTGGGCCATGTGCAGCTAACAGGTGGCAGTGGAAGCCATTCCCTATTTGCCGTGTACGTTACAGTTTACCATTTCAGCCACTCATCTCACACTTTAACCAAGGAGTCCCTAAACAACCAAAACATCACATGGTGTGTGAGAACAACAGATTGAAATCAACTTCTTCATCCCTGACATCCAATCACAGCTTTGAGATTATGTTGATGTTAAGCTTTGCAGAACTCAGGGAATTAGATCCAATCACCTCTCAGATCTTTAGGTCATATTTGCTAGAAATCCACATCTATACTTTACTACTGACTCCAAAGCAACGTCGCTGTTTGTATGATCTGATGATTGAACAGCCTTGTGTGTGTAGCAGTCCTCTGTGCTCAAACAGTTGCTTTTGTGAAACACCCACCGGGTAATTATTTGCATTTTTATGTGCCCTGATAAATTAAATATCTATAATCCATGCGGCGTCCTAGGGTCCCTGCCCAGCTTTATAAAGATTTATGTCAAATTTCAAGTAAATCCAGATATTAACTACTTGTTTGCATTTCCTCGACTTTGCTGTAAAAATGAGGGTAGTCCTAAGTGACAGATTACGTACAGTATAATAAAAAATAACACATGTATACAGGATGTTGCACTTTGGATCTAGTATTTATGAAAACTGTATTTTGAGGATTTAACAGAATAGTTTTGTTTAAACTGTCAGGCCAAAAGCAGGATTGACTTGAATTGAAATGGACTGAATTGAATTATGTAACAAATCATTTCTTGACATTTACATGAGTTTTTATATTTATTTTGAAGGTATTCTGGTTCCCTGAATAGCACCAAGTATGAGGTTTGTTGGCCTCTTTGAGCACTGCAGTGTGTGTGTGTGTGTGTGTGTGTGTGTGTCTATATAATAGCTAAGGTTATAGTGTTAAGCAGCTTAGCAATGCCAAATGGATTAGGTGTTTTGTTGACACATAGTAAAGTAATCTGGTTAGCAAAGACGAGATACACACCTCTTCCTCTCTGTCTGCCTGTCTGCTTCCATCCCTCCTTTTCACCCTTTCCTTTATTGTTCTTTCCTCCATTTGCCATTACATCATGTCTTTCTCACGCTCCCCGTTTATCCCATCTACCTTGCTCTCGACGCACAGCATAAACACAAACACAGTGTCTAAAGGGGGCACACTACGACTTAAAGAGATTAGACAGCTAATATATTTTAAGTTCATTGCTATAAGACAAAGCCAGACATCTATAGCCCTGTAAAGCCAGACAATATAATAACATGTTGCCCTTTTTATCTCTTGTTTTGCTCACACATGCTGAACAACCTGTACCTCCACAATATAGAACAACAGAGATTTAACATTTTTGTAATGAGCTCTCCAGTAATTCTGTTTATTTAACGGGATTAAGAAGTGGAAGAGTCTTCAGCGTCTGTGCGACGGAGGACTTCTTCAGTGAAAGACACACCTGTATCAGTGTGTTGACAAAAGGAAATGTTAATGTATCTTCGTTTTTTTTTTTCCTTGTCCCTGAGGTTGAGATCACCAATATCAAGTAACCAGGCGAGCGGCAGCTGGGCACCCAGGGGTCCAGACGCCACAAAAGAGTTTATGTTTGCCGGTGTGTGTGCCCATGTTTGTGTGTGTGTGTCCACTGGGGAGCCAGCCAGACGTCTCTGGTCTAATATTTCCTCTCAGGAGAGCAAACAATGCAGAGATGTTTCTCCCTCTCCCCCGTTCTGCCTTTATTCTCAACTTCCCTTGGACCTCTTCAGAATTGTTTTGTGTTTCCCTCTCCTCTTCTCTGATCCTTTTTTCTCTTCTCCCATTTTACTCTCCCTCCCTGTTATCTATTCGTTCTCTTACTTCCTCTTGCAGTAGAGCTGGTGATATAGTTTGTTTTTACTGCACACACACAAACAGGCACGCACAAGCACACACTCCACATGCTGCAAACCGGGGCTGGTTTCCAGGGACAGAGCGACAACAGGCATCTCAGTGGAGGCACGCGACCCTCAGCTCGTTCACAATCCTGGCCACTAGAAATTCCATTTATATAATAATTGAACCGATGCATTTGGTTTGTAATGAGGAAATATTCATTGATGTAGCAAGTTTACATATGTTGATACTGAACATATCAGTGAATTGTTTACAGACAACATATTTGTTTCCTGCCAAAAATATCTTCTCTCGCAGTACAACACTCATGTAGCGACAACAGCATTTGTGGACTTTTATTATTTATCTGTGGGTATATTTAGATTTGTACCAGTTTTGTTTGAGGTTAGGACTTCAAGCACAACACATTCATTTACAATTTAGCACTCATTTGTCCCTGATCTATATTTTTGTGATTTGGCTGCCTTAACAGTGTCACACACTTTGGAGGCAAACGCTGGTCTCTGGTGCACCAGCCGAGCGTTCTGTACGCCTTCCATCCACGCCTACACACATTTTTGGCGACTCTACTGCCTTTAGAAAAAAGTGCGGATGAAATTATTCAACAAAAGGATGCCTCCATATGTAAGGGAGCTGCTGAATACATCTCCATAAATATATTTTATAGGAGCAACTCAGAAAGTAAGGTGCGGACGACCAAGCACAAAAACATTCAGGACGACAAACTTAACCACTTAAAAACACCATCACGCTGCTGCACACGTCCACTTTCAAGAAGTTATCAAAGGCAAAGAGGATAAACTGGTGTCACGCCGCTGACCTCACCTTTGCGTGATGGCTCGCACTGAACTGCTGCTGCCACTCGCGCATGTGTCCAAACCACCGCTGCGCGCCTACTGTGCTTTGGATAATGACCATCAATAATTATAGAGACAGAGAGAGAGCGAGGGCGCGCTAGTTATCTAAAAGTTAACGGTCAACATTTTATTCTGGATACTGAAAATTGAAAGAAAAGTTACAAAAATGTGGAGAAGCTGGCGAGTGTAAAACGAAAGAAAGTGTGTGTGCATCTCAACCACGTCATCTTGACACGACACACACACACTCAAAACTGGAAGCATGCATGGATGCTGACGTCTTGCAAGACTTTCCAAAATGAGCCCCCCCACCCCCCCACACACACACACACACAGCTGCATTTTAAAGAGTCAATTAGCCTTTGAAAACTTGACGACTACTCACTTTTAGAGAGGGGAAGTGTATCCTCCAGAGCACTAACATCCACGGCATAATGCTATTTAATAAAAACATTATCAAACTTAATATAGGAAATACAATGACTCAGCACTTTATCTGTTAATTACAGCATCACATCTCCTAATGAAAATCATCTAGCTTATTGAAAATATTGTGTATTTCCTCACACGTATGTGTGTGTGCGCATGTGTGTGTGTAATAAACAAGTCCTTCATTAATAAAATTTACACCTGTTTGAGAAAACTAATTCGTGGATAATTAATAGGCTTCATATATGCATGCACAACCACCCAAACACACACATCACTGGCATCAACCGGCACATACAGACAAAAGCAAGATGTGCTTTATATAGATTTTTGTACATGTTTGTACATAAATCTATAAAATGACAAGAGCACACTGACTCTAAATGAGCTAAATGTATTATCAGGACCTGTCTGTTGTTCTCTTGTACCAGCCTCCCACCGTGTTTGTGGAGGTGTGCAATTACGGTAAATATCAACATGACATAGCTCTTTCACCTCAAAATCCAATTGCTGCTGTTCTTGGCTTTTTTCCATTTAGCTGTTTCATTTATAAAAATAAAAAACAAAAAAATCCAAAGTCATAGTTGGTCAATGTCAAATATTCCTGTTTTGTGGGGATGACATTTTTGTACCAGCTACAGAAAAGGTTATTTAGTTTATTCAGTGACTGATGAAATATATTACATCTGTTACTTCTTTCATTCTATAATAACCATGAATTGAAATGGTTTTACAAATCAGAATAATGTAGAAACACCAGTGATAAATGTCAAAAGATTTTTAAACTAGCCATCATTGAACATTGGTAAAAATTCCTTTTTTTATATTGAAAGTAAAAAATCTGAATAATGACTCAAAGTATTCCCTTAGCTGACAAAACACACTGACATTAACCTGCATTTCTGTGGTTAATGTTAGACAACGCGATGAGAAAGTTCAGCAAACGCGGAGTAAGAAGGTGAGCAGACTTCATCCTCGTTCCCTTGTGTACACACACACACACACACACACACACACACACCACAACCAGCAGAGACACAGCAGGACATGAAAGTCACCTCACACAGCTGAGTTTCATTTTTCTTTGGGGAAAAAAAAAGTGTTTTTACCCGAGAAAAAGTACAGTGTCTTATTAAACCAAACAGTGGAGAGGATAAAAAGGCTCTTCTCGCTGAAATCAGCTGCAAGTTTATCATTTCTATCATTTTCTTTTTAAAGTTGATTAAGAACTGAATCTTAGGATCATTAAAATTTCATTCCAAACTTATGAAAATTGTTGTCAGTGTCGTGACAAGCCTGAAACTTAGACACACCACGGTAAAGCTGGCTGGACACAGTGTGTACCTACCCTGTCAAAATAAGCATGAACACAATCTTGAATAATTTGACCCCAATGAAACCTGAAAAGTAGAAATGTTAGGAGCTCCTAGTCAAGTGAATCATAACGCACAATTACACAAAGTTAAACAAACACCCTGGTTTTGAAGGTAGAGAGGGAAACAAAGCTAATAAAGGAAGAGAAGTGAACAAGGTGTCCTACCATTGTCGCTGTCTGACTTGTTGTCATGTTCAGTATCGGTGAGAGTCAGCACTGAGTTGGAGCGGCTGGACAGGCAGGAGCTCCTCCCGGATGATTTACTCAGACCTCCGCGGCTCCATAGCCTCATGGCACGCTCTGGTGACATCACAGCCTGACTGTCGGTATCTAGATCCGGGGTTGTTCCGACTGAGAAGCCACGGTGGGGGAGGCCCATCTCAGAGCAGAATGCCAGGCCACGACGTGACGGAGGCTCGCAGATCCCCAGCTGACGGAGACTGAAATGCTGACCTGAGGCAGAAACAGGTGGAGAGTTATCTATCTATCTGAACAAAAAGAAAATAAAACAAACATGTTAATATGCAAATCCTCTTCAGCTGGACCCAGCATCAACTCACTAAAAAATACACCAATAACAGCTAATAAACAACTGATAAATACCATATTTTACTTGACCCACATACAGTAAGGACTTGAACACCACAGACATTTATTCCTGTATTCTGCAGTATGTATGCATACATAGAGAAGATTCTCAGTTAGGAAAGAAAGCAGCTGCATAGAGCTTGACTGATGAAACTGCTAATATTATTCCTTTGTAAAATACAATTCTAGCCTAAGCAGTCTGAAGAGAGGCTGGATACTTATTGATGAGGTCTCCTAAATCCCATTTAATCACTGCAGGAGAAGAAGCAGATTACAAGAGCCTTTAAACCTGGAAACTATCACAGCATAAACTGAAAAGGCGGGATGTGCATCTATAATATCTCAAATGTAATCATTTACACAAAATGTGAATAGATTCTGTTCAGATAAAATTCAAATAAAACGCTGACATACTGAAATAATCACAATCAGTCTTATTGTAGAAAAGAAGTTAATGAGGAATTCAACTTTCAGAAATATTGTGTAATAATCTCCACAGATCTTCAGAATTTCTCATTTTAATAAGAGACCCAGATTTCTCACATTTTGGATTATTGTGAGGTTTGCGAACCAGGAGCAAACGCCATCAGCTCTGTGTCACTGTCCAATATTCAGTTCACACACTGAATTCATGATGAGACCATGGCTACTTCCTGACACACAAGTAACTCATACAACATGGGTTAATAATTGAGAGATTTTGGTCCGAACAGACATTTTACTCTTCAAAAAAAGATTTGCTTTTATAAAACGTTAAACTCTCCCTCTCTCTCATTCTCTGTTATCTCCAGTATATTGTCTATGACAGTGGCAGAAATAGGAGAATATAGTGCAATTCAGTGTAATAATGCCCAGATCATTTTAAATGATTAAAAATTAATTAAGTATGAATTGAAAAGAAAAAGCAGTTCCAATCAAATCAAGAAATATCTGCCTGGAAAATAACTTTAAATTGCCAGTGGGTTTTATTTGTCATTTGTTAGCATCATACAGTAGACTGCATGCACAGTATATTGAGGGAGGCTCAGTGGACACAGGGCTGCAGGCCTTCTAGTAATTATATCTATGGAATTTCTTTGGTAAGAAACAACAAAGTCAGAAAAACCTAAAAGGACCAAGTATGTGCGTTTTTAATAGCTTCCGTGTCTTTATTTCCATTTTTCTGTAACATTTGGAAACTTGCAATCTGGGGAAAGTGTTTCATTAGTGGATTCCATATTCAGATGACTTTTTTTCATTAAATTTAATAAATCATCAGGGGTAACTCTTTCAAATCAAATGGAAATGGGCTGAAATCACATTCAAATAATATGTGATAATCCTTTTAAATATAAATGAAAAGAAGACAAACAAATTATCTCTAAAATCTGAATATGCGCCTCTTCATTTTTAATCAGCCAATGAAAAGGGATATTATAAAAGCTTTTTTGTAATTAATGGCACAACAAGAGATAACATGTGCTGCCGTTCAATTAAAAGTTATATTAATTTTAAATTAGCTCCAATTAGGCCAGCAGTGAAAACGAAGGTGATAAGATGATTGAGTAATTATGAATTTTTCATTTCTCAAATATTGACGCAGTGTTAATTGGAGCTGGAGAACAATGGATGCAATCTGTGGTGAAGAATTTTTTCTCCTTTAATGTGCTATTTTTACCACCTCTACATTTCTTTCACGGGACTTTAACGTGTCACTGTGTCAGTGGCTCACTGATGACACTGTACATTTACATTTAACACACCTTTGACATCTCTGTCTATGTCTGTCCTAGATGACTAGAACCATTCATGTGTTAAAAGAGTTTTATTCAAATATAAACCCCCAATGTTGTGAACAAATTCATGTCCAAATACCATATAACAAAGTATTAAAACTTTATCTTAATATATATTTTATATATCTAATAAGGATTTACTTTATATTCAAATGTATATATATACAGCATGTGTGTCTGTCTGAGCGTACACACTCTCACCTTGTCTGCTGTAATCTTGTTCACGGTGAACCATGTCCTTGTGTCCCTTTGTTGTCCCGTACAGTAATCTGCACAACAATCAAGGACAAAAGTTGTCAGTTGTGTTCCTACAAGAAAGGACAGCTGCTGGTTTTCACTGGATGGATCAATGTGTGCTCTTATACACACAGAAATCCAAAAAATATGTTCTTTGACAGAGAATAAAGCAGACAGGTGGCGGCTCAGCCATCTAAAGTTTAACTCTTCCTCCCAAGAAAAGAGCATCTCTGGAATTATCAGCAGAGATTTGACTTGAACGTCTCAAACCATATCTGTGAAAATAAGTTTTTATCTTCTACTTGTGATAATGTCATTTTGAGGCCATAGGTTCCAATATTATGCATTAGCTTTGAAAAAATGAATAATAACAAATTAGAACGTGTGTAATCCCTGTTCTTACCTGGTCTGGTCTTGGTGCTGGTCAAAGGCCTTGAGTGTTTCACTGGAGGAGTAGGACTTCTGAGTGGGGACCCGGAGTCCGTGAGAGCCAACAGCACAGTCTTCACTGTCCCCTGATGAACCTAGCATAACGATAATAAAAATAATAATAATAGTGGTAAAAGCTGTTATTGTTATGCCACTTTTCAAAACAGCAGTTACTTGCTTTATAACTAATAATAAATGTTATTTAATGAAACAAAGCACTAGGCAGTGGGTTTTTAAGCTTTTTTAAAGAGAGACAGACATCGTCAAGCTAACAAACACAAATACACACAGAGGTCAGGAGAGAGAGAGACAGAAAGCGATGGCTCATATGTGAGCAGCTGAGAGGCGTCGCTGCATATCAAATAAACAGACTCACGTTCTGTTTTGCACCCTCCAGGCTGAGAATGGATTATTTTCAATTTCCTTTTCAGTTGAAATCATTCTCAGAGGTGAAGACAAGTAATTCATGATGAGTTTACAGTTTACAGGGTGGGTTTGAGAGAGAGAGACATGTGGATCGAGGAACAGGGCACCCTCGCTCCCTCCAGCATTCATTCACCGCAGCTCAACTAAGAAATCTTGATAACAGAGAAGAAAAGAAAAAAACACCTGCCGCCTGTTAACTGCTGCTGCAGGATTAAATATAGATATGTGCAGTGCCAGGGCATCACAGAATGTGACTCGTTTAAATAACACAGACAATTACACTTGGACTGTTATTGAATGAATCCAACAGAGGAGAAGGAGAAAAGTTAAAAGTGACAGTAAAAAGTCTAAATACAGCCATTACCATTGACCACTAAGACAACCTGATGTCCTTATCATGGTCAGAAATCAGATGAAATTTATTTCTGAATGAGCCACAAATGACGTGAAATGGGAAATAAAAAAGAAGAAAAATATTTTGAACTGCAAAAGATCTCATGGTTCATTCATGATTCAGGTTCTACAGGTATTCTACCAATAGTATTAAGATGTTCGCAAAAGGAGTGTTATAATCCGGTTAAAAACAAAACTTCCATGTAGGGTACACAGGTGAATCCTTTCTCTGAGCTCCTCCACTGACACACATGTACTGTAAAGGGGCTAGAATGTCCTCAGTGATGTTGAACTTAAAACAGTTTGCAGGTGATGAAGGAGTTAAGGATGGGAAGAAGCACAAACTGACTGAATGTAAAGTGCCCCTTGTCTTTTCTGATTGGCTGTGCTTTGACTTTTCCTCCAGGAAGACAGGGGGTGGAGCTGAGACTGTCAGAGATGCAGCAGACCTAAGTAGGCTGGATTAAGGAGTCTATAAATCACATCAGCAACATCATCTCATTCTCTTTTGGCTGGACAAGGCCTATGATTACAAATGTCCCTCTCTGACTGACTAACTGACTGACTGGTGTTTTTTTCATCACTGCTCAGCTGAGCCAAGCCGCAATCTACCATGTTGCACTGCTTTTCCGGTTTTTCAGGGACTGCAGAGACACAGAGGAGCACTTCCAATACACTGAGCCTCACCACAGGGAGGTAGGGAGAGACAGATATCAATGGTAACAAGGCTTCCTACTAAGTCTGCCACATCCTAGAGATTAAAAGAGTTAAGATAATGACACAAAAAGGAAAAAAAAGGTTGAGCATATGAACATACACAGGTACATTTAGGCCTTGTCTGTACCCCAGCAGCCAATGGCCTCTCCAGAAAATCCAGTGTATTGCACACAGCTCTATCAGCTTTTCTGGGCAAGATGAGCATCCAAGGAAACTCACAGACCACTCGAATGCTTTGTGAATTACCTCACTTGATGCTACTCAGTCAATCACACCTACACATTCTAATAAGTGTTGTGACTCACACACACACATACACCCCACAAAATCACACACAGAGGAGATGAGACCGGGCAGGAGACTGAGATGTAAGTGAGTCAGTGAAATGTAATTTCACATGACATGCTATAAAAAGAGAAAAGCAGACAGTGATAACAGCCGTTTTTAATCAAGACTGGACTCTTACATGTTCATTCTTCCAGTGTGCAGTTCAAAACCAGCATGTCTCATGTTCTAAAATGGTGGTGTTTTTTTTTAAAGCGGCGATGTGAAGCACCACTATGAGAGACAAGGCACAAATCTTTTGAGCAAATATACTCTCTCAAATGAAAATAAATGATCTGAGAGCCTGGCATGATCGATCCACCAGAATCCTGACACATCAATTCACTACCCATCAACATGCTAATGAATGTTCCCTTGAAGTAGCTGGATTGGGTTAAGATAAAAAAAAAAAAAAAAAAAAAAAATTACTGATGGAGGGGTTGTTTACACACACTCACAGGGACAATTTGGGACTGTGTATTTTACTATAAAGAGCTGTGGCAGGAGTGAAGGAGGACAATCCTGCATCCTGTGTTCCACCCTGTCACACAAGTATGCTGAGCTGAATGCAATGATGACAACTATTAACTTCTCTCAGGCTGTCCTCTGCCCATCAGCATTACATCCTCAGAGAAGAAGTTGATGCGACTTCCAACACCCTCTGCCGCACAACAATGTAAGATGACTCAGCAGAGGCAGGGTGTTGGAGCACTTCTGCTCCATCCAAAGGGAAATCACAGCTTTCTTTGCAGAAAGCAACACAATAGTCTACTGTATTTGTAGCAGATGAGAAAAACTGTAAACTTTTTTTTTTCCTACGATTCATATCACTCCACACCGACATGACCTGATCTTAAAGCTGGTAAAGTGCAATGGACAGTTGTGGGAATCATTTCTACTTTGCATTATATTACACTGCTCCCAATCAGTTCTAATCTCATGGGCTCTGAAAGGTCCAGTATTGCCTAACATGTAATACTAAAAACAACGAACATGTCAGTATTTAATTAAAAATGTAGAGATTTGTTTTGAAATGTTTAGATGTAATAAATAAATAAATAAAATGATGGGATGTGATGATTTTACAGTGTTATGAACAATCACTGTAAATCACTCACACTTGGAACTATTTTTATTTTAGATTCACATACGTAAACTTTATTATCTATTTTATCTTTTATTTATAATTAATGTCCTTCTTTTTATTATATATGTATATATATATATTTCTTCTTTAACATTTTTTGTTCATTCTATTTTATATTAAATATTATAAATATAAATTAAAACTAATTATTTAACTGAAGCAATTCTTCCTGATAATCTTAAAAACTGTTTGCAAGGTTGAAAGTCTCTGAGATGCAACAGGAAAGACAGAATTTTGATTATACATATTTATTACTAACACTATGATGGCAAAACAAACAGAGACAGACGCACAAAACGCTGTATGAATCAATTAGAGGCAGTGTTTGGAATCTACTTCGGAGATGGAGGAAAAAATGACTGTTACTCTGAGAAGTAGCAAATCAATAGCTCATCAATTAACAGCTTATTTGTGATTTGCTAATTAAAAGCATCGATTATGAAAGAAGCAGAATATAAGCATGGTGACTGAAGGTTTGTGGGAATGCTCGCGTGCACCCGGGGAGTTTTATTCTTCTGTTGCCTCAAATAAGAAGACAAGTCCTGATGAACGTGGACGGACTGTTTGGTTTGTATGAAGCTGAGAGGTGATGAATGATTCTGCCAAAGTGCTGGAGCTTAATCTGTCCAGTGAGGAATATCATCTTGCAGACTTGTGATGTGTTTCCTATTGGGCTTTTCTTCCCAGCTTTGCATTTTTGGATTTAACTAAAACATTTATAGAGTTTTGGTCTGAGCGACCAGAGGGCTAATTCTGACCAATCACAGAGGTCACAGAGTTCTGGATGAAGATTTAATCTCCTGCCATCCAGGGACACGTTTGGAGGTTGTGATTCTTTTGACTGAACATGTTATTTTTATAACAATCACATGGTTTCTAATTGTCTTTTCATCTCACTTTGAGTCTCACTTAACACTGTTACTACACTTCCTGGTTTAAGAATAGTGTAACAAAAAAAAACAACAAAAAAAAACACAATACAGTATTAAATGTATGTAAATGTAAAGACAGAATCCTGACAAAAAGTTTAGGGCTTTATCTATATGCAGAAATGACCACATTTTCCATGCAGTGATACAGTAGTTAGTTTTCTCTTTATGTGCTTGCCAAACACAGTGGGAAGCAATATCCCAGGCTGCTGGCTCAGCAAGGGGCTGGAGTATAATCTTCTCTAATCATGGCAACAGTAATCAAATGTATATCATACTATCCTATGAAATATCAAATTAAATCAAGTTAACTTACACAATATACACACAACATAAAAACAGCCAGAATATAATGTATTATCTCATGGTCTTAAACAAACATGGGGCAGTTTAAAAAAAAGGTGAAAGGAAAATATGTGGTTATAAAAGAAGCAAGCTGTGCCCATATTTTGAGGCAGCAATCATAAAAGCCTGTTCACCCTTTCCCTGTAGCCTCGCACAGAGGACAGCTGGAAGCAGCCGGTCTGAGGAGCTGAGGGATCTGGGGATGGAGAGAGGGCAGAGGAGCTCGGAGATGCACTTGGGCGTCAGACCGTGTAAAGGCCTTAAAAACAAATAAAAGAACCTTGAACTCGATACAGTATTTGACTGGTGCCAAGTGCCGGCAAGTGTGGGTGTGATGCCGTCCCACTTCCTGGTACCAGTTATCAGTCTGGCTGCAGTGTTCTGCACCAGCTGAAGTTGAGACAGCACGGTGGATTGGGTAACACCTAAATACAGGCCATGCAGTAATCCAGCCAGGAGGAAATTAAGGGGTTTTGTGACAACCTTCAAATCAGTGAGAGAGTGGAGTGGTTTGAGTTTGGGAATAGCAACATTTCACAACAGTGTTGACTGTCTGTTGAATGATTTTTGGCCATCACCTAACCTTTTATATCTATGTATTAATACAAAAATATGAGGGCTGCAAATGATCACTGAATGGAAAAGGGATATTTTACTGACTGACTGACTGACTGAGGAATCCATGAAGAAACAAAGAAGTGAATAAATGAATGATTACATGAATGAGTGAGCTGCGGTATATGCGCTGTCTCACCAGTGTACGGTCCCTCCTTGTCCTTGCGGCCCTTGGTGAGTGAGCAGTATGGACGTCGCTCTTTCACTTCCATAATGCTTCTGGTTGTGCTGGTGGCAAACATACAGGCATGCTGCTGCACAGCTGCACACACAGAAAGATAGACGCACACACAGAGAGGGCTAAAGGGTGAAGGTAGAGAGTGAGAGAGTCCGGCAGAGAGAGTGATGGGTTGTTGGGAGTCCACCTGCAAACACACAGAGAAAAAAAAAAGAGTAATTAATGATAGAGACAAATGAGTGATACAACAGCTAAATTCATCTTACGAGGTAATACAAGTGTGTATTCATCAACAACAACAACAACAACAACACATACATTATGTGCTACTGCATAGGTCGCCTTTACTGTGTGTATTTTTGTGTCATCTGTGCAGTGTGTCGCTCAGTTGTTGTGTTCACTCCCATTGTTTCACATGACTATCCTTTTACAACGGACAAAAAGCCCACTAACGATCACTAACATCTGGCTTTTGTCTTCAGTGAGTGAGGGGAAAGGTGGGGTTCATTCATGGCCAGGTCAAAGCAATTCATCTGCACCAGCTGTGATTTATACAGAATAGATCATTTTGTTTTTAAATGGTCAATACTGTATGTAGAGAAGCAAAAAAAACAAACAAACAACAAAAACAAAAGCTTTCTTTCATAGTCAGTTCGTTGAGTGACTGTTTCAGAGTCAATACACTCTGTAATCTATGTCCATGTCTGGTCAAATGTCTTAAGGCAGATGTTAAATAAACATCCCACAACATCCCATAGATAACACTACAAAATCAAAGGTATGACATACAACACGACACAAAGGTCGATCTGGATTTGCAAAGGACGGACAACATATTCATCATATTCTTTGTGGTTTGATTTAACATAAAGTGCCTGTCACACTTAATTATTCCTCCTGATGAAATGTGCAACAAGAGTTTTTAAACTGCATAAACATTTTACAAGTCCATTTGTTAGGAACATTTGTTTGACCACGCAGTGGTTGACCCCATAAGGATAAAGATATGTTTTACTTTTAGGTAATGTAATAAAAATGTTAAAACATACTGTGCCTTCATCTGAAAACACTGGTTTCAAATGCTGCTTGGGCAAATGTTTTTTTTTATATTATTTTCATTATCCATATTGAACTCTGTGTTCATCCACAAGTAAGAAAGTTGAACAGAGTGTAAAGAGAGAGTAAAACATAAAGACAGGCTGAGCGAGGCGGAGAGAGAGTTGGGAGGACGGAGGGTGGCAAAGACAGCCAGCAGTGGTCAGACAGCTTTATAAGCCATCAACTTAATCTGAGACACTGAGCCTTAAATCCCCTACCTTCTGGACATACATGCATGTGTGTGTATGTGCATTACTAATGTGTGTTTGTTTGTGTGGTTGGTGTGTGATGCTCTTCACGGTTCAGAGTATTTCAGCTTGTGCACTCCCTTCTACTGTTTTTAACTAAATCTTTTCCCAATGACAATTACATTCACATTCTTACATTCTTCTTCTTACATTTACTCATTTCAGACACTTTTGACGGAAGCGATTTAGAAGTGAGAGACATCACTAAAGCTTCAGCACAGTAGGAGACCTTGTGTAGCTATTAAGCGCTATATCTATTTAATAAGTGCAAAGCGATCAGGGTAGAAGTGCATAGTAAGTGCTAGTTTGGCATTTTAGGGTGTTAGAGGTGTTAAGAGAGGGGGGTGCTCTTAGTGTAGATGGGTCTTCAACAGATTCTTGAAGACAGGGAGAAACCCTGCTGCTCTGATAGCATTCGCTTGCTCGTTCCACCATCAGGGAACCACAGATGAGAACAGTCTGGACTGAGATTGCCTTTAATCCCATTATGTATAATCTTATTTTTAATAACAGCAGGATGAGGACTAAAGCTGTTCTGGAGTTGTGACCCTAATGATTCATTTACCACAAGCTCTAATTTCTGTTGAGAGTAATGTGCCTGCAAAAGGATTGTACCCTTGGACATCAGCCTTTCCACTACTAATAAATTGGCTGGTTTAGCTCAGTTAAAAAAAAAAAACACAACTCACAAGCAACGACAACTGAAAATAAAGGACCACAGGGTGTGAAATGTTGATGAAACAAGTATTTCAGTTTTTAGATGGTCCTGATACAAAGTTGATCTTCTTTAACAGTTTATTTAATATGCTTAAAAACTCTAAGATGTCTCCTGAAAGTCCACATCCAACAATATCCAACAATATGAGGGCTGAGTAATACCTTGCCTTTGGGATTACTTGTTAATTTGTTTTGTGATTTCAATTCTTTCTCCTGCTAACCAGCCATCCATCCTGATACTCCAGTTTTCATCTTTCACACTGAGACAGGAAGCAAGTGTACTATGTGTTCTGGCTCGTGATAACATCAAAGTTCTTATGATTGGTTTATCAAATAAAAACTACAAAAATATAATTAATAAAAGTTCTTTTACATATCATTCTCTTAATATTTAATAAAAATATATATATTTTTAACAAACATACTGTTTTGCACATGATTTCTTGACCTACTTGCAATACCTTTGTGGCCCACCAGTGGGCCTTGGGCCAAAGGTTGGAAACCATAGCTGTGAAGATTCATTATTAGGCCTCCTGTCCTCATGAGGTTTGAATCAGGAGTTGTTGCAAGTATAGTTTTTCCAAAAAAGTGTGAGCTCGGGGTGTTGTATGGCTCAGTGGGTTGAGCAGGCGCCCCATATACAGAGGCTATAGTCCTCACTACAGCGGCCCGGTTTGATTGGCCCTTTGCTGCATGTCATTCCTCCTCTCTCTGTCCCCCTTTTCCTGGCTCTCTACAACTGTCCTGTCTATTAAAGTCATAAAAGCCCCCAAATCCTTAAAAAAAATTGTGAGCTCAGGAAAAAAGGACCACACCACACAGAGACACAAGCAAATAGACTGCTGAGCAGGAAGGTTTGCTGACAGTTTGCTGATCGACAATACATCTGGGATCTGTGGTAGCCACATTGTCACTGTCACTTGAATAACACATTTGCATATCTGTCGTCAGCTGCCCATTGGTACGATCACAAAATCATACCCAGGCTCGTGACGGACACATGTGCACTGATCAGAGGCCCACTGCTTTCCTACATTTGGAGATTTGAATGAATAGAAATTGGGGGGGGGGGGGGGGGGGGGAAGCGAGCCACAGGTGAGGTTAAAAACAAAAGACGAACAGAGAGGAGACGAAGCGAAGCTTGATGATGGGACACTGAGGACAGATGGGACAAAGAGAGTAAACAGACCCAGGAAGAGAGAGATTGATTAAGAGCAAGAGAACTAAAATAGAAAAGCGAAAAGCAGAGCAGTGAAGCATTGTGGGATTCATTTTCTTTCCAGTATATGAAATGTACATCATTACAAACTTAATACAAGCAAGACAGACAGCCCGCACAAAATTAAAGAAACCATCATTTGACTCCAAGCACTTTGTTGAACAGTCTGATATTTTCCGTTCACAGAAATAAATAAAAAGACAGAAATACAGAAGAGAGAGATGAGTGAAAGCAATGATCAGTTTGCTGTTGTTTTCCCACTAATAAGTGAATTAACAGAGCTTGATCAGGTGCTTCATCAATAATTAAATTGTTAATTAAGAACACTGTGCTTCAATGAACAGTGAAGAAAAGCTAATAGGGATTAAAGAGACAGTTCAGCACTCCTCTTTATTTTAGTATCAATTAACCTCTAACCGCTGACAGTCAAAACCTTGTCACATTTGATTTACTCGTCATTTTGGATTTGCAGACTTTTAGCAGCAAATAATCTTTCATTAGCCTCAAACCCACAGAACACGTCCATATGCTCCTGCGTAATTAAACTCAATCAAAGACACAACACCGTCCGTGCTGACAGTTCTCTCCCGTCCTTATTACTGTCAATCACAGGCCTGGTAACATTAATCTACACAAGTGTTTGATTATGTGGGTTGAATACTTGCATTTTATTCCATCTACTCATCTGCTCATAGGGATACATACTGCCCAAGGTAAGAGAGTGAATTTCTATATGAACGACCCCGTATGAATGTAAAACAGAAGGTTATTTTATGATTATGTTATTTTTGACCTGATCTTGACCTGTGTCTTTAAAGCCCGTGTGTTGAAATCTTAAACCAGACTTTTTACACATCACTGTTAATGAATGGTGAAGCTGCCATCTCTCCGACAAAAACACCAATGTCAGTGGCTCAGTCTCAAACACAAGGAGAGATATGTTAGAATTTACCACACAGCCCAGGTTAGTTAGTTAAATGAACATTATGTCATGATTATCATGACAAAAACCATCAAAGATTCTTATAAAACACCACCATGACTGACAGAATTTGTGTGTGTGTGTGTGTGTGTGTGTTATAATTGACCCATGTTACAACCATCCCAGGTCTCCCGTATGGTCCTGTACAATTTTATACGGTTTGTGTAAAATATAATTATATAATACTAAAAATATATATTACAGAATAAATCTGCAAGCTAAAATAAGAAATATATAAAACATGACTAAAATAGATGCTTCCTACTTAAAAATAAATAAATTCACATTTTTTTCATGTAATATCTCCCACTCAGTGTGAAGAAACTAATTCCACCTGTGACACATAAATCCTGAATATACAGACATAGAAAAGTATGAAATATTGTAACTATTGAAAGGATGGAGCTGGAAGACAAAAGGAGAAGGGATTCAAAGGTGAGTACTGATGATAAATGAAACCCTGTATAGAGAGATGTGGTCGGTAATAGAGGGCAGAGATGGCTTTATGTTTTATGCATCTGTGTGTGTGATTTCACGTTTTATGTTACCTGACACCATATTATATGAGAAGGTGCTATTAAATGCCGTGCTTTCATCAATAACACAGTTCATGCTCTGTGGCATGGTCTACACTTTTCATAAAACTCACCCGACAAAGAGGAAAAATATTTATCCATAGATTTAGGAGAAAATGAAAGAAGAAGCAGGGTGTGGTGGGCGAGAGTGTCTCCATCAGGTCAGTGTCATGTAGATATGACTGAATTGGTTCAGGTTTGACACACCAGCCGACCCTTCACATTATTTTCCCCATCTTTATTACCTTGTTGATGGTAAGGAACATTTTCCAACTCTGAGCTGCTGTGGCCTTGAGTTATTTTCTCATGCCTTTAATTCTGCAGTTCCCTTCAGGTAAAAGTTAAAGAAGAAAAGAAAGAAGATTCTAGGAAATCCTGCCAGTAGATATATTTCTACATGAAAATTTTTCCCAGGTCTTCATATTTCTCTTAAAAATTCCATGGTTTCCCATGGTGTTTGGATTTATATTATGAATTTGGAATTTAACATATTTTAAATTTTGCATGTTACTTATCACAAAATGGTGATAAATTCTGATTTGATGGTTTCCCTGGCTATTTTTTCCCCCCACAGGCCTGAACATACTCATCAACATGGCTACTGCTAAATCTTCTGCCCTTACCCCAGTAAAAATGAAAGCTGTTATTCAAGCTGCCAAGAAAAAAAAAAAAACAAGTGGAGGTAAAGGACAAAAAAAATAGCATGAACCTTAAAGTCTTCATCCAGTGTATATTACCACAAACAAAGGGCTGAAAAAATATAAAAGGGTTAAATTTAAAAGGTACTAACCGTCCCTAAGTTAAACTGGTGAATTTCCACAATTTTCCTCCCAATTTGTAACGTCCAGTTTTGAAAACACTGCGAGATATGCAACTATAAACTCAAGTGTAACCCTGGGGACAGAAGCAAACAGATGTGCTACCTCTGCAACACATGGTGCCCCTTCTTCACCTGCCAGCAATGAGCTCCGTCTGAACACCACTGGTTCACACGCTGAGGCCCGAGATCCCAACTCCCCCCTGTGCAGGCACTGCAACCACGGCCAACTGTGCTAGTAGGAACACACAACCAGGCCAGATGCACCCCGACCAGAAGCTGATCCCCAGATGGAACCTGCGGAAGTGGGCAAGGAACGTTCCCCTGCGCTGTCTGTATGCTCCATGGGCACAATCATTTTCAGTAGATCACCCATGACGTTTTCACCAGATGACTGATAATCATTTAATATTTGTTTGCTCTCTCGCAATGATACTGTCACTTGCAACAGCTTCAAGAGTGTGTGCGTGTATCTGTGAGTGTCTGTAATAGGCAGAGCTGCCTCATCGAGGTCACCCTTAAAACAGCTCAAGGGAATATACACACATGTGCATACGTACGCGCAAGTGCACTGGCACACACACTATCCATCTCAGGGGCCTTTGGGCGATGCTTGTCCCTCATTCCTCGTTGGGAACATCTGCACACACACACACACACACAGTCACCCTCACTACAACCAATACACCACGGTTTGACTGAATTATTTTCACTTGCTGACAATAGCAGAATAGCGACTGATAAACTTATCGTGATAAGTGGTTAAAACTGTTTTCCACGGCAGGACCTCACTCAGCTTCTGTGTCAGTGCCTATGTCTGCTCCTCCAAACTGGGAATGTGCAGATCCAAATGTAGTGCAGGTTATACACTGACGATACTATACTATAGAAGCACCTCACACATCAAATAACCCAATCACATGTATCACAATCGCTGTAACAAGTACTGTTCTCAAGTATTCTTCTTAGGAGGAAAATCACCAGTGAACCAAATGAAGGCCAAATGGAGGCCAAATGGAGGCCAAATGGAGGCGACCACGTAGACCATCTACATGGTCACATTCTCCACTCCAGTGCTTCATGCACACAAACACAACAGACCGCTTTCAAGGACAGTGATGATTTTATTCTCCTTCTTATTTTTATGTTGTTGTCACAGCTTGGCTTTATCATTCTCCTCTGGAGGAACTTCTAAAAGAAAAACAAACAGGTGAAACTTCCTCAATTAAAAAAATCTTTAAACTACCCCGCTCAGCATATATGTTTACTCATCCATAGAGAGAGATGGCTCTGCTATGTTCCTCTTTCAGTATCGTAATTTGTGTGGTTTTAAAGAAAAAACAAAAAAGCGTGGGTATTTTCTGAGATTTCTGTCGACAGATCAGCTTGACATATTGCAGGGAGTAATGGTTAAAGAAGAGACAGCCACAGTGAGTGGGTTAAACTAGAAGCCTCAGTCTGTGTACAGGCTCTTATCACAGTTTGAATGAGCAACAGGTGCAGTTCCTGTAATTTAAATATCCTGCTGGATTCTTTATTTTTAGAAGCCGTAAACTGTAAATCATTGAAATATTAATAATAGTAATAAAAAACACAAAAATATTTCACTCTACATCTAGCTAGCTATGTATAGTAAAACTATTGTAATTATTTCATTTTTGAAGTTTTAAAAACATACATAAATTGTAGTACAATAATTATATTACTACATTTGACACCAGACTCTCTCTCTCGCTCTATACTTTCTATATATATGTATATATATATATATATATGAAATTATTATTTTACATCTTAAAGTTTTGTGTGTAAAGTCATTGTATTGTAGATAAGGAGAGACTGTGAGCAAACAAACAAAAAAAAAAAAAAAAAAAGATCAAAACATCAAACACGATGGGAAATATTATGATATTTGATATTATCCACCTCGAGCTTTGAGTGAAGCTACAGATTAACCATTACAACATTAAGGGCTTTATGTGCCTCCATTTATGATATGTGCTCACCACATGTCTCAACAAAAAATGTCTTTGTTCAGGCCAATTGGCTGGTGGCCTCTCTGGAGCATTATCTCTGTGTGGCCTCTGTGGTTTCAGGTTTCTGAGAGTCACCTACTGGCCCCAGTTTAACAGGCCCAGACCAATACAGATTCTTTTCCTCTTAATTCCTGCCTGGAAATTTCATTTCTCTCCACCTCTAGCATAAATAGCTGATGATGCACGTTTACATACATCACATGTAAACACTGGAGTTTAATCTTTACATATTGTTTGAAGAGGTTTCCTTCAGGGATTATGGATTATTGGAAGGAAATAACCTTTCTGCTGTATTAGCTCTGGGTCTGCAGCCTACCTCAGGTTCTCTTGTCCATCTGTCCCAGCTGTTCTCGCATCAGCAGAATAATCAACTCAAACTTACAATGCTCATCTGAAATAATCCATCCATTTCTTTCTTCATTAATACCCCACCCCCTCCCTCACCGCTGTTTTTCTTACTTGCTCTTCCTCATTCTTTCCCTCATCCTGTTCAGATAACTCCCCACATCATCTGACCTGAGTTTCAGTGAGTTCACAAGTGCAAATCTGCTGGGATAATCTCTCTCTCTCTCTTTCTCTCTCTCCGTTTTCTGTTTCCTACCTTTCCCCTTCTCTGGCCTAATCCCCCTCGCTCCTCTCAGATTAAAAACACAGAGGGATAACCAAAAGGAAAAAAAAAAACTGTTGCGGTTGAGGCAGCAACACACTCACATCAGGATGCGTGGTGAAAAATTGGACAGTGAAGTGAGGTAGGGAGGGACAGACAACCAGAAAATAATACAGCAAAGAGTCAGTGAGGAAGTGTAAGATGTTAAATAGATGAAAAGACAATGATGAGAGGAAGTGGAAAAGGGTGCAGCCTTGGCAAGGAAGGAGCAATTTCATCATCTTCTCTTTTTTTTTTTTTTTGCTACAGAAACAGCACTGATCCATGTATGTACTTGCAAGTGGGGGGTCAGGGTGAGAACACGGCCAGCCAGAAGCAACACCCCTGGAAGAGGTTGGAGGTGTGGTGTGAAGTTCAAGGACAAACCAACACAGATGGACACATTGCAGGGTTGTCACATATATTGATCAGCGCTGGCTGGTGTTTCCAGGTCAAAAACAGGTCATCTGCAAACTTCTAAAGTTCACATTGAGCAGTTTTATATTGCTGATGCACCTGCTGCTGAGATTTAAGACTGTATTGACTGTACTGTCACAAAACATCAGAAAAGAAATAGAATAAAAGATCTGAATAGGCTACAATTTACTGTCACAATATACCATCACCTATTCACATATTTTACAAACACCATGGTTACATGGTATTTACTGTCCATACCTCTATAATGTTCTACAATTTTGCAAATTGAACGTTAAAAATTGCAGCAAGCAAATTACATTGGCCCTCTTCAGGACATTTAAAATTAACACATGAAATAGAAATGCCATATTCCACGTTGTTTTCTATATGGTTTGGATCATTTGTCATTTGAATGCTACTCTTAGTTACATTACCTAACTGTACTCTCATCTGCTACTAGGATTGATGGCACTAACTGGAGAAGTGATGTGTCTAACTCCCCAAATTCACACTCAACACTACAGGATGGAAATGATAGAAAACTATTTTCTTTTCTTTTTCTTTTTCTTTTTTTTTTCAAAATTCAAATTTTCAAATATTGGGTGCATGTAGAAATCTCTGAATACAGGTATAAGTAATGAAGAGCCAGCATGATCCAACAGTGATTTTTCTATGAATTCTGTGGGACAGCACTTCCCACAAGCATCGGCTACAAACTGAAATCCAAGGTGGTTGATAGATTCTCTACCTGACACATAACCAGATACTCTGAGCAGCTCAAGTTATGGATGGAGGGCGGGTCAAGGTCTAGTGTAGTTGGGGAGGGAGGGCAGGTCGACTCTTGTTAACAATGAGTCCATTGATTTCGAGTTCCCAGCCCCTTCTCAATCCTCCATTCTCCTTTTTCTCCCCCCTGCCTTCCATCTCTCCTTTCTCATTTTCTTCTCCTCTTCACCCTCTCCTTTTAATATCTTTAATCTTTTACTTCCGGACATTTGAGATGGTGCCATATCTTCAGGTTTTATTACGGTAAACTTTCTTTATCAGTTTCACTCCGTAGCCCAGCTTACTATTTCCTCCTTGTTATCACCCTTCCTTCTCTTTCCTGTTCAGGTAGCAGCTTTCATGTGGCTACAACACAAAAGACTGATTGTACATTGTGTGCGTCCGTGCCTTCTGTGTAAGTGTCTCAAAAAAAACAAGATAGATAACATGTTCAAGAGAAGAGGGCGGACAAGGAGTGGAAGATGAGGGAGCTGAAGCTGTATATCTCATCTATTGTCAAATAAGAGTTGAACATTTAATCCTGTGGTGAAAACACACATACAATATATGGTTAACCACATGGTGTACTGTCTACTATAGATGGCAGTTAAGATGACGATTAACTGTTTGACCCAACGAGATTTCACCTGTTGGAAAGGACTGAGAGCTCATAGGTTATTGTGGATTTCATGACAAAGCAAGAAAGCTCCAGTAAGCTCCAGTGAATTTTCACATTAGCCACCTGGAGTAGTGAATGTGGTCCCATGCAAACTAGCACGCTATCCTCATATTATAATGTTTACTAATGTACACCAGTAAAATGTGGGGTCTGCAGTAAACTGGAAAAACTGGTGCTCTGAGCAAAGTTATGTTACATGGCTATGACAACAGATGGAGCAAAAATCAGAAAAATGTGATGCTAAAAGATATATATATTCAAGTTAACAACAGCTCTGCCTATCTGCCTCACTATCACATGTGTTACCCAGGAAAAATCTTCCAAAATCATAGAAAATATGCTTTGACTCGTCACCAAAATACTGAAACAAGCACCTGATGCACGAATGGGATTACTGTGAGGAGATGACACAATCCCATCAACAGTATTACCCTCTTGCAGGGGCAGTAAATGGAAAGCCTCGCACACAGTGGATGAAATGGGCCAAAAGCGCAGCATTACAGAGGTGAGGTGATCATCAGTGAGTAGCGAGAGCTGTCTGGAAGCAAAGCCCAGAGCTGCTGAGAGTGATTGGCAAAAAAAAAATACAGTGGAAACACAAGATGGAAAAAAAATATTGTGTGGGACATTTTAGTAGAGTGTAATATTTTAAATCTGCACACGAAAAACATCAGCCAAATTTGATATTAAGGGGACAGATGAAATGAAAGCATGCTCATTAAAACAACAAAATATCAATTATGTAAGAGTGAAGCCAGTGAAGGAGTGAGCAGATTTCTCAGAGGATTTTCACTGGTGAGAAAAGACATGCGATGGATTCTGACTGTGGTTTATTGCTGGAGGTATTAATAGTCATCTTAATAATAGTAATGGTGTCAAAGTACCCTATGAAGCACTTTTATTTCATTTAGCTGGAGAAGTTGATGAATAATAAAAGGGATTTGAGAAGAATATGGACATTCTCATAGCTTTATTTCCAACACTTTTATGGATTTGTAACATTGAGGCTTTCAGTTGCTCTACAAAACCAGCAAGTGGCGTTCCTCTCCAGCCTAACCAGCCAGGGTCCCAATCACTTTCTCAGGTTAAAAGTAAAACTGGGGGGGGTGGGGGGAGTCCACCAAAAAGTAAAGGGGATGCCTAAGTGACTTGACAAAACCAAAGACTACATCCAGTGAGAAATCATTTCAATGTTAAATTTTGAAAAGCCTAAACTCTCTATTGCAATTACAATATAGTTGATGTTGGGGAAACGTGAGTTATGGTTAGTTAGGTTTAAGATTGGATGACTAATATAAAACAAGTTTAAGTGTGGGCAGAGTTTAGCAACTGAAAGGTTAAGATTGGGGATATCATGTGGAAAAAAAAGAATAAGAAATGGTAATTGCAGGAGAGGACACAGAATCTGGCCTCCGGTATTCGGGTCAAATGACACACACATTTATCACACCTCCACACCCTTACTCTCTGCCTTACTACGTAAAGGGCAATGGACAATAAATGACGGCACCAGGCAGAAATAGTGAGCTATGGAAGTGTACAAAGAGCACTTCTCCGTGGGATGCTGCTCTGCCTCTGACAGGAGTGGATGAACTGTAAATTGATGATGTGTGACTGGCTGACACGGAGTTAGTTTCACTTTCTTTCACAGCATTGTTGTTCATCGCCGTCCTAACTGTTTCTAATAAAAACAGAACACTTGTGCTCATAAAATCATGAGACAAACTGCTTCATTTTTTATCAAATGTATTTAAGAGACAGAAAGAGCAAAAAAAAAAAAAAAAATACAGATTAATAAGAAAAACCTCATGACTGTTCTATATTTTCTTGGGTTTCAGGCCAAATATAAACTTGAATAATTAGGGTGAATGCTGAAAGCATTCACACTATTGTTCTTCAAATCTTTATTAGGGTGAATGCTGAAAGCATTCACACTATTGTTATTCAAATCTTTATTATTATTATTATTATTCTTACTTCTTCTTCCGTTTTGGGTCTCCTACTACTTCTACATACTTTGTACTATTCAAACAATTCATATATCAAAACGTTCAGCTTCTTCTGGAGATTATCGGGTGTATACAACTTTTTCGTACTATTCATATTTTTCAAAATATTCATACTTTTCTGAAATTTTACTCTCATTAGAAATGCATTGGAACAGCCTTCAAACTCTTCAAATCTTCCCCTTCTTTGAACCTCTACTGCTTCAGCATACTTCCAGCTACAGACTTCATTTCACTTCTAAAACGTTCACAAAACTTTCAACTATTCATCTCTAATTCAGCTTATTGATATCTTCAACACTTTCTGATTTCTGACAGTTTAAAAATCATTGAAATTTTGGAGAAAATTCAAGTTTATAATGGGTGTGTATTGCGCGGAATGTTCAGGGCTAGAGTGGGTGACATCATCAGCTAGAGTGGGAGAGAGTCTAAAAATCGTCTGAAACTTTCTCTTTCTCTCGTCCTCCTGGCCACAATTAAACTGTACACACATGATTTTCTCCACAGTTGTAGTCCAACTTGTTCTAGCTCTCACAATGTGCTCAAAAAAGCAGAGAGACTTACAGAATTTGAATTGTGGGCCTCTCAGTGCAGCCTGGTGCTCCCTGCTGCTCATTCACTCCCATGCAAAAGTAGGAGCTGATTTTTGGAGAAAAGCAGAAATGCTGCCTGTTTCTAACTCGCGATATCTTCAACAATTTTTACTCTAGAAACACCAAAAGGCCATGTTTGCGTTCAGGAAGGTCTTACGGATCCAAACATATCAAGTTTTCACTCATATTAGGTACAGATTTGTCTGAAATTGGAGCAGTTTGAGGGGTTCATGGACCCCTTTCTCATCAAGTAGTTAAAGTCACCATGGCAACCTCTGAGCACATGCACACACACACACACACACACAAAGACTCTCTCTCTCTCTCTCCCCCTCTCTCTTACTCTCTCTCTCTCACTTACACACACACACACACACACACACTTTCTCTGTCTCTCTCCCCCTCTCTCTTACTCTCTCTCTCACTTAAACACACACAGACACACACACACTTTCTCTCTCTCTCTCTCTCTCCCCCTCTCTCTTACTCTCTCTCTCACTTAAACACAGACACATACACACACACTCTCTCTCCCTCTCTGTCTCACTCTCTCTCTCTCCCTCTCTCTCTCTCTCTCTCTCACTCTCTTTCTCCCTCTCTCTAATCAGCCTCTCAATGATTTTAAACCTTTGAGGGGAGTGTTTAAACATCTCATCAACACTTTCTTTCTATTTCATACACATCAGTTTGTTCTCCTAATGGAGATTTCAGGATTTGGAGCTTCTTCTTGTCCTGACTTTTGGCTTTTCCACCTCTTCAACCCTTACATTTTACTTTGAAGGATTTCAACTTTTTCTCATTATTTCCAACAATTCAGCTCATTCCTCAACCATTTAAGAGTCCCTTGTTTTTTATTTATATGTAACTTATATAGATTTCTCATTTATCACTCAGACTTTTCTTCAGCTACCTACTCTTCATACTAATCTTCAACAATTCAAGTAATTGCCAACCGTTTCATACAAAATCAGCCTCCTTCTTCCGAGTACTACTTTTTAATCTATTCTCATTTATTGCTTCAGCTATTTTAGCACTGGTACAAGTATACACTTCAGCTTTGGCGTCAGCCTTTTCAATATTACTTCAGCTGTTTCTTCAGCTAATTCAGCTTTGTTTCAACAATTTCTTTAGCTCATTCAGCATTGCTTCAGCAATGTCATTCAGCATTGCTTCAGCAATGTCATTCAGCTGCTTTCAGCATTCACCCGCATTCCCTTCTTGGGAATGCTTTTTCTAGTTATTATTATTCTTACTTCTTCTTCCGTTTTTGGGTCTCCTACTACTTCTACATACTTTGTACTATTCAAACAATTCATACATCAAACGTTCAGCTTCTTCTGGAGATTATCGGGTGTATACAACTTTTTCGTACTATTCATATTTTTCAAAATATTCATACTTTTCTGAAATTTTACTCTCATTAGAAATGCATTGGAACAGCCTTCAAACTCTTCAAATCTTCCCCTTCTTTGAACCTCTACTGCTTCAGCATACTTCCAGCTACAGACTTCATTTAACTTCTAAAACGTTCACAAAACTTTCAACTATTCATCTCTAATTCAGCTTATTGATATCTTCAACACTTTCTGATTTCTGACAGTTTAAAAATCATTGAAATTTCTGAGAAAATTCAAGTTTATAATGGGTGTGTATTGCGCGGAATGTTCAGGGCTAGAGTGGGTGACATCATCAGCTAGAGTGGAGAGAGTCTAAAAATTGTCTGAAACTTTTCTCTTTCTCTCGTCCTCCTGGCCACAAATTAAACTGTACACACATGATTTCTCCACAGTTGTAGTCAAACTTGTTCTAGCTCTCACAATGTGCTCAAAAAAGCACAGAGACTTACAGAATTTGAATTTTGGGCCTCTCAGTGCAGCCCGGTGCCTCCCTGCTGCTCATTCACTCCCATGCAAAAGTAGGAGCTGATTTTGGAGAAAAGCAGAAATGCTGCCTGTTTCTAACTCGCGATATTTTCAACAATTTTTACTCCAGAAACACCAAAAAGACATGTTTGCGTTCAGGAAGGTCTTATGGATCCAAACATATCAAGTTTTCACTCATATTAGGTACATATTTGTCTAAAATTGGAGCAGTTTGAGGGGTTCATGGACCCCTTTCTCATCAAGTAGTTAAAGTCACCATGGCAACCTCTGAGCACATGCACACACACACACACACACACACACACACACACTCTCTCTCTCTCTCTCCCTCTCTCTCCCCCTCTCTCTTACTCTCTCTCTCACTTACACACACACACACACACACTTTGTCTCTCTCTCTCCCCTCTATCTTACTCTCTCTCTCTCACTTACACACACACACATTTTCTCTCTCTCTCTCTCCCCCTCTCTCTTACTCTCTCTCTCACTTACACACACACACACACATTCTCTCTCTCTCTTTCTCCCTCTCTCTCTCTCTCACTCTCTTTCTCCCTCTCTCTAATCAGCCTCTCAATGATTTTAAACCTTTGAGGGGAGTGTTGAAACATCTCATCAACACTTTCTTTCTATTTCATACACATCAGTTTGTTCTCCTAATGGAGATTTCAGGATTTGGAGCTTCTTCTTGTCCTGACTTTTGGCTTGTCCACCTCTTCAACCCTTACATTTTACTTTGAAGGATTTCAACTTTTTCTCATTATTTCCAACAATTCAGCTCATTCCTCAACCATTTTAAGAGTTCTTATTTTTTATTTATATGTAACTTATATAGATTTCTCATTTATCACTCAGACTTTTCTTCAGCTAACCTACTCTTCATACTAATCTTCAACAATTCAAGTAATTGCCAACCGTTTCATACAAAATCAGCCTCATTCTTCCGAGTACTACTTTTTAATCTATTCTCACTTATTGCTTCAGGTATTTTAGCGCTGGTACAAGTTATACACTTCAGCTTTGGCGTCAGCCTTTTCAATATTACTTCAGCTGTTTCTTCAGCTAATTCAGCTTTGTTTCAACAATTTCTTTAGCTCATTCAGCATTGCTTCAGCAATGTCATTCAGCTGCTTTCAGCATTCACCCGCATTCCCTTCTTGGGAATGCTTTTTCTAGTTCCTTCTGCTCATCTGTATGAAATGGCCATTACTTTCCTGTGGATCACTATGTGCATATATTTTTAAATATTCTATTATTATCATAAAACATATCCCTACAAGGCTAAAACGGACTATTCACATAGAAGGCAGAATCCCTTGAGACACTGTGAAATACCGAGCTAATCTGTGATACAAAACACCTCCAGAGAACGTTACTGACTTTTAAGTAATGCTGCTGAAGGCTGTGGTATTTGTAGTAGAACTTCATGACAACTACTATAAAAGAAAGAGATCTATACTTGGAAGAAATTAAGGATTAAACTCCGCATCCACACGAAAACACTTGACTGGCTCAGCATGGACGCAAAGCTTCTTTGAGCTTGAGTACCCAAACTCATTAGTAGAAAACCACATCCTTTTGGGGGTAGATGTTTCATTAAATTAAACTTTAAAAGGTTCCACAGCAAAAAAAAAAAAAAAAAAAAGTTTAAATATTTGGGGCAGTTGATTTGTTGTTGATTATCACGGATGACTCTTCTCTTTCTCTGAAAGTTGCTGACATTTCTGGATCAAAAACTCACTGGAGGACTCCCCATGCACGGATGTATCAGTGGACTCGTTACAGAATGCAGAAAGCATTTCACTGTGAGTGGGTCGTCGACATTTGAAAGTGGCAGCAAAGCTTTCGTGCTTTCATTTTGTCACCCGCCATAGAGTATTATAAACTGAAGAGAGATCATGTATTAGTGAAAAGATAAAATAAATATCCATCATCTAAATCAACAAGCTTCTGCACATCTGTGAAAATATATTAATTCATAGATAAAATATTTCTCATTAAAGGTATGATAGAGCATGACTAGATCAGAAAGCTAAATGCTACATATTAAAGTCAGCCTTGTCCACCTGTTATTTCTGGATCTTTTTAAAAGGTTCAGCTTTGAAATTCCTTCATAAGCCACACTATATCCTCTCTGCCAAAAGTGAAAGTCATGTGACTGCGCAATTGACATTGGTGTTGTGTTTGTGATTCAGGTTTGATTTGGAGAGTTGGGGTGAACTACAATTAGGCTTGTGGTGGAAATGTGCAATCATATTTCTGGGATGGAGATAGATGTACTTAATACTTTCTCTACGATATCCATGATCTGGCTTCTATCCACATACTGTGCGGAGGCTACACCCTTATCCTGGATTACAGGGGCTATTGTTAGAATACAAAAGGTGTTGTAAAGAAAATCCACAAGAATATTCTGAGACACTCAAACCGTCTCTATCTACAGATGGAGAGAGACACACTGTGATTAACATTTACTTCAAGAAGAGAGAAAAAAAAAAGAAATTTCCGCCACAAATAGTGGGTTTACCTGCAGTCATGGGTAAACTGCCTAATAAAAGCTTTGCCTTTCTGTTCAGACTGAGGACACACACAACAGTAAGGAGTTATGTCATTTACAGAGTGCACACACAGAAGCAGTAGGGAGAGAGTGAGCTGCTAGCTGCTGTGCAATCTGGAACAACAGATCGGACTCATCACTTCCCCTGGTTGGTGCCCCTGAAAAATGTTGGAGCTTTGAACAGTGCTTGGGTGTTTTTGAAACTTATTTACAGGATGCAGCTCACTCAATCATCCCCGTGTGCAGGATACCTGCATTGTTTCTGATTTACAGCTCCATGCTGAGCATGTGGCAGGTGAGTTTTCAGTGTCTGTGCTCGGAAACATATTACAGCAGGAAAAGGGGTGAAAGTGTATCTGGGTGTTCTGTTTACTTCAGTGCAGATTGGAGTTGCTACGTACCCACAACCACAGCGGGGTCACTTGAGCTGGGCGTGAATGCACGGCATGCATTCCCTTTACAGCATGCACACACCCTTTGCCCTTTTCAATGGTCAACAAAAGCCTGATGTTAGTGGATCTTAGCAGGTTTTTTGACCAATGGGAATGAGTTTTTAGTGACGCTGACTCTAGCTGTCAATGATGCAACCTGGTTTTTCTGGTTTTCTTGTGTTAAATCCTCTGAGCTTATAGTTAAGTCTTCTCTTCATCGTTGAATGGATGAGCAATCAGCCTTGATCCTGGAGAGCATCTCTGACCTATGTGGTTGTCACCATGAAAATGATCTTCTGCACACTGACATGACTTGTGCTCCTCACTCTACTGGCTGATTTACCATTTTATACAGTCTCCTGCTCTTACTGTACGGTTCTTATGTCATCCTCTATCATATCCTCAGAAGTTCAGCTCACAGTCACAACAAATCGACACCATGACCCCTGCAACCACTGCTGCTTCTGACAAGTCAAGTGTTCGCATGCTCTTTCAAGTGTAGCCATATGCCATGACATGTATCTCATCTCACCAATAGAGTGTAGCTCTGTACTGTATAGTTCTGTATTGATACTCGTATTGGTTCTCTGTATTATTCCTCAAAGAATACAATTAAGAACAGAATTAGAACAAACAAAAATTGCTTGTAGAGCAGCAAGAAGATTTTTTTCAACCGCAGAGTCACTGTGTATAAACTAAATTATTACAACAGCCTAATGTCAAATGTTGGTAAACTTAATATTATTTCTGACATGATTACACGAGTGAAGTTGAAGGATGAAAAGACATCAGTCTCTATCGGTCATCTCGTCTGTCCTCTCTGCTGCTGATCTCGCCTGCAGGTTAGCTGCTGGAGAGTGGTGGGTGTGTGTGTCTGTGTGTGTGTGAGAGAGAGCGTGTGGGGTCACTGTAGTTGTAAGTTTACAAAAGTTTGGACGAACGAAGCTGCAGTCTACACAGAAAGTTTTCCTTTTAGGCAGAGGATCAGAGCATCATGGCTTTATCTCGAGTTTCCATCGCTGTAAAAATAACGACAATGGCTCTTTGTGCTGGTTCAGTGAGGATTATTTTTTTCTAATTCATCATATTTCACTGAGTTTTTGTGACGTGTTTATAGCACATGTTCATATCACGATGACAATAAAAATGTAATCAATGTGCTGCTACAGTAGGTAAACTGATAAAGCTTTTTGTGTATCTACAGAGAAATCAAGTGTTTGCCTGTCCTTATGTTCACAATATCACAAAATCTGTCAGTTTCACTCAACTGAAACAAGGTGCTGCTGCATACAATCACACTTTCCTCACTTGAAACAAAATCATTGTTGCCCTGAGTGTCACTTATACAAATCAATTTGCATTCTTAGTTCTGTCAAAAGGCTGTAGCAGGTGGAGCACTCAACAAGCAGCGTTTTGAAAAGATTTGCTAGACATTTAACACCTGGAACCACAGTCACCTTGGCACACACACAACAAACAGCATCATATCATTTGTAATCCCACATTTCCCATTGTGAAAATAAAAGAAAAATAATCAGGCTCTGTTGAATGCACCCTCATCCCCTCTCCGACACACACACACACACACGCTCACACAATGTTGTCAAGAGTCCTCTCGCGGAAACAACTTTTCCTCAAGAGCTGCCTTCCAAAAAACACTTGACAGTAACAGAAATTGGCAATTCATTCCTTTACTTGTTCATTTTTTCTAATTTTTTTCCAAGCTTTTTTTTTTTTATCGATCGCAATCACTTGCTGTCTGCACGTGTTCAAATTGTGTGAGAGCATTTTTGTCTGTGTGAGAAGAATGGCCTAATCAAGGCAAATTGGTGCTAATCTTCTCACTCTTTAATGGGAGATTTAAAGAGAGAACAATTCTGATAAAAAAAAAAAAATGAGGAGGGTAGACAGCTCTACTATACTGGGATTAACAGAGACGGCAACGGGCAGTGGTAAGCAGTGATCCCGTGAGAACCCCAAGGAGACACAAATGAACAGACAGGGGCAGGGTTGAAGTTGAACCTACCAGCTTGTTCAGCAGTCTAGCAGTTGAAGGGCACTGGATTGCTGAGAAGTTGTCCTATCATTCCTGTCTGTGGTTCCACTGCTAAAGACAGGAAAAAAAAAAAAAACACAGAAAGATGAATATCAGAAACAATAACTGACCAGGCCCTGATACAAGCATGAAGTATAAAAATCGCATTAACCCACTTCCTTTAAGTGTGAGAGCAGAAGTGGCTTTTTCAGGAAACATGCCGCATGGTGCCAACAATAAAAACCAGAACTGGTCCTGGCACTGTATGTTCCAACAATATGTTAGAGGTTCTTAATCAACCACAGCTGATCCTTAATCCAAAAAACCTTGCTATATTTATCATCTTGAGTCTTTTTTCTGTCTCTCTTCCGTCTTTTATGTTAATAGCAATGGTGGGACATGATAATTGTAAACACTAACAGGGCTTGTCAGGATTAAAAAAAAAAAAAGACAAACCCTGCAGGATCACCTGTATGGTTAAAATAAACTCATGTAGACACAAAATGCAAATTACAGTCAAAAGCACATGCCTGCACCCTCTGAGTTTCCAGTGAGATGTAACAGCGCAACATCACTTCTGCCTTTCCTGCAAACAGCATGCTTTTTGCAGCTTGGATAATTTGCACAACCACAGGGGGTGTCTTGGCAGGAAATGTTAACTATAGGTCATTATAACATGTCCCGACAACTTTTCTATGGTCTTTTTCTGCCGCTGCTGCTGCTTGTCTTCTGCAGGGAAACTGGTTCACTTTTCATCTGAGATGCGAATTATACAGTAGTTCATGTGTCCAAATGGCACAAGTTCAGGCTGACCTGCCAACTTTTAACAGGCACCTCTCAAGCCTCCACAGGTACTTCATTCAAAGACATATCAGAGGGATGCCGTTTTGTAAAGGGCACAGGACAAAGAGATGCCATGTGGTCAGATTTTGGCTAAGGTTTAAAAGTAGCAGATCAGGAAGCAAAATTTAAAAAACCCAATTTACACTCTTCTTTCTTAAGGTAAAAGCATCATAGGGGGTTGTCTTGAGTAAATTTAAACATCAAGAGTGTTGCCTTAATCACAGCTTTAGCGAGGGCACAAGTAGGTGCACAAATAAACGACCATATAATATCACTGTCCAATGAAAACCATGTTCTATGTTGTATGGCATTTCCACATTCCCCCCTACCCAACTGATGTGTTGGGTATCATCACATGACCAATTGAAAGACGCATTACGACACCATCTATTTAAAACGTATCTCCATTGGATGTCTGCACGTGTCCTACCACCCCACCCACAATTGAGGAAAAGCATCTGTGGAAGGCAGAAATTACACACCAGTATTGTTCACTGTCAATGTAAAGTCTGACCATGAACTTAATGTTTGACAACTGTGTTCAAGTTTGCACTAGTTCACAAAGATACATTTATTTTGGGCCATCAACACGGTTTTGTTGCCATCAACCTCCACTAATGTTGCCTGTATATTAGAGGATGACATTTGTATTAATCCCATGATTGGGACGGGACAGGAATGAAATGTCAACGAGAGCAGGCGGGAGCGGGAATGATATCAATCGCGCCTACCAAAAGGACAGAAGCGTCCATTTCTGTAGTTTTCTTTCCGTGAGCCAATGTTCTTTGACTTAAGGTAGCAAGTCAAAAGAACTAAACAAAACAACGGGAGTTAAAATCCACTCCCGTGTCATATAACTGCATATCAGACAGTTTGTCATGTCCGTGAACACAGACGACATACTGTTTATACTCAGTTTTTACAGCAGCCAACGCTGGGCTACTGTTATCATCCTAGCATTGAGTGTGGCTTTTTTGTTTTGATCACAACATTGTTGTTTACTTGTGCATTAGATTTCGGACTGATATGTATACATCAATGTCTGATGTGTCTGACGTATGCACTGTTTTCTCATTTTTCAGGATGGATATGTCTCTGTCATTAGAGGAGCTTTGTGAAATTGCCAAAGTAAAGTATGATAGGGCATTTGAGGTCAGTACAAGTGAAGAAGGTTTGTGCAGGAACCTTTTGCAACACTGGGTTATGCCAATATTGCATTCGGTATACTGAATCCATTTCTCTTTAATTTTTCTGAGAGTCACTCGATAGTGACAAGGGTGACTCTCCTGAGTATGTCCCAGAAGAATCTGAAAACTGCACTTCAAAAGGTTTTACAGATCTAGATTTAGTATCTGCAATTGTAAAAGGATGTTTTAAACCCTTAAGTGTTTTGTTGCTACTGTACTGCAGAACAATTAACCCGTCAGTGGGTGTCTTTGAAATCTCAGAATTTTAGAGAACACTTCACACTTTTTACAACACTGAATAATGTAACTTTTGCATGCAGTGTTCCTGTTTATCTTTTCAAGATTCACTTTGAAGTGAACAGGATGATACTCCTGTTTTTTGGCACAGATAGCTCTAAAAATGAAGGTGGGTATTATTATCAATAACAATGTTACCTTTATTTTTGTCATAAAAAACACAGCTCATTGCACTTCACAGATCATAGAATAAGAGGTAACAATGAAACAGTACTGAATAGCATTGACTCACTTGGCACACATGGAAGTGTGTGTATAATGTCTCACACGTGTGCACGCACAGACACATATCTCACACACTTCTTTTCTTTGTTTTTCTTTGAATCAGAGGGAGAAGCAGTGGAGGTGGACTCCTCAGGTGGTGAGGGCTGTCTGGGAAGGCAGAGGAAGAGGTCAAATCCTGTGACCTGGATGATAAGTGTCCAGAAAAGGGGGCGGGACCAAAGATTGGGACCAATGTTATTTTGGTAGGAAAAATAAAGAGACAGAGAGGCAAGACAAATGGGCATGCCATGCCAGTCTGGAGCCTGCCAAAAGTCAAAGACAGAGGAGATTTTCAAGTACTCCTGGGAGAAATTAGACTAGAAAGAGAGGAACATTTTTGACAAATCATTAGTGGAGTTGAACACTGTGAAGTGGCAGCGGACAGGAGCAGGGAGGGAGGTCACCGTCCATTTTTTATCACCTTATTGTAGGAGACTTAAATGTGTGTCAGTGCATCTTCATGTCAACATTAGGGATAAAGCAGTAGCAGAAGTGGGTAGGGAGAAGAGGGAAAAGTCCTCAGCAGACTGAGAGTGAGAGTGAGGGCGGCAACAAAAGAATAGGACTTCCTGAAGACCTTCCTTTTGTACCCACCAAAAGTTCAATCACACTACTATAGGTCCTTTTCTTCAAAGCTGTATCTGGAGCCTGTGTTCAAGTCCATCATTCACCTCCACAAACAGCATGAGCACTCTTGTGCAGAACATGGCATCCAGCCTCTGTCAAGGCAAATGTTTTCCACCATTTCCATTATTTAAACCTTTCTCTTTTTCATCCATAAAAAGACCAGCACAATACCTGCTGAGCATTCAAGGTGGGAAATATTGATGCTGCCATGTGGGAGGAGCACTGCCATAACAAAGAGCCATACGAATAATTGCAAATTAATCGTGCACCTTAAGAGGGTTGTTTTTCAAGCATATAACACTCCTACCAACATTGGAGTGGACCAATCTGTTTGCTATATGCAAATTTAAGTTTGTCATTATTTCAGCATTGAATTGTTCTACCTTTACACAACAACCTACTGAATAAATTGACAGTAAAACCAGTGGAATAAAAAGCATGCACTTCAGTTCATAGCAATCTTTATCTCGGCCGATTTGCATAGTATTGGAATCGATCGGAATTGTCAGTACGGCGGATCAAGAGAGCCGATCGTATGACGCAAAACACGCGACACATTTAGCGCGACACAACAGGCTCTAGAGAGAGTATAATGTTGCACATGGTGGTGCACATAGAGCTGTTGAATTTATTTTTATAAAAGGTTATTTGTTTTCCCACAGGAAGGTAACATTTAAAGCTGAGCCTCATGTGGAATGTTCCATATTCCTGCAAATAAAAGAGCTGTCAATTCACGATACTCTCTAATCTCTTTAATTTAATAATGCTTAATATACAGTGTCAAGAATAACTTGAATAAATAAATGAATAATTAATGCTATAAAAAGCAAGATTCAAATTCAAATAGAGGCTGTGTGATCGGTATCGGTGATACTGATTTCAGCGATCAGTGATTGGCCCCAAAAACCCTGATCGGATCACCCCTACTTTATTTATTTCTACTGTGGGACCAAAGTAAATCTATGGTCTCCGGTGAAGATTCATCTGCCTCATCTTTATCTAACATAGCATAATTTAGTTTTCAGGACAAATACATAAACTGAGGAGAACACAAAAGCTTTTTGAGCAGGAATTTTGTTGGTGAAGGCTAATTTAGTAATAGATGACCAGTGTGTTGTGACAAATCTTTGAACCAGTTCCCTTTGTCTCATTTCCAAAATAGGAGGAGGACAAGACAATGTGCAAAGTATGATAAAAAGGGATAAGGCTGCAAGGTTGAAATGTGCCCTCACCAAAAAAAAAAAAGAAAAATAGAAAAAAAAATCCACATATTCAGAAGTGGCCTGTGTCCAGTTATCTCCAGTGTATGAATATTTGATTTTTTCATGAATTTCTATGGTGTTTGAGTCTGCGAGCATGTGTCTATATCAAGGTTAAATACATACAGGTACCAAACTCTGACAAGCCCTAAGACAGACCATGTATCCACTGGAATCAACAGATATCACCAGAAGACAGCGTGAAACAGTCATCACAGAGATGAGCAAGATGTGATATCATTCAAGAACATTCATAATGTTGGACTCGCTATGCATGAAAGCTCTGACACATGAAAAGAGTTGGAGAAAGCAGGTCAGTCTTCGGCTTCCCTCTCACCTCCACAAAGATGGCCAATCGCAGGATGAAGGGAGTGTCACACCCAGGTCAAAGGACTCAGTGGCCCCATATCTATCTGCTCCAATCAACAGTGATGTAAAAAAAACTTGAGGGTGTAAGCAGACCTGCCACCTGTCCAGCACAGTGGCGTTTAAGCAGGAACACTGTGGCTACACTGGGCTCAGAGATGAAAGAGTGAGCTGCAGCCCTGACATAAGTTTTAAAAACACACAATCAAAGATCAAAGTGTCTCACAGAGGTATCAATATTTATAGCAGGATGAGATGCAACGGATGTGTTTTTCCTATTACAACCCACTCTTCCTCTCCTTCATCTCTGTGTGTGTTCTGTATCTGCATGTGATGACACTGGTTGCTGGAGTTGTTGGGAGTCGGCTCAGGCAAACTCAGCTGGCAAGTAGTCAATCACCCATTTTAGCTGGTTCACCCACATCTAAAAAAAAAAAGAGAAGAAACCCACTTACACCTGCTCATTTGGGTGGAAAAGGGGTGTAAGTTATCCAAACATCTGACAAGCACTTTGGAGTGAGTATAAAGGCCACTTCAGTGTCATGCTGTGTGCACGAGGGCGTGGCTAAGAGGGAGAGACACTGAACATAAAACAGAAAATCAGATTGAGAGAGATACAGCAACTAATGTTTTTATGGTGATCAAATAAAAACTCAAATGCAAAGTCAAAATGCTTGTAAGCAGGAACACACACACACACACACACTAGAGACTAGAGAGGTCCAACTCTTCAATGTGACATTGAGCTAATCAGATTTGAGGGAGGAAAGTGTTTGTTAAACAAATCGCTCCCCCTCCCCCGCTACTCTTCTATAGCTCTCCCCTACTTTCTCACTAATCAGTAGAAGAGCTTTTAGAGTGCAGAGAAGGATTCCTATTTACTCACTAATGCATGTCAACAGCCAAATCTACTCCATGACAATGAATAAACAACTATTTACCCCATAACCAGTCTTAACAGGAAAAAGCCAACTCCTTCACAAAAGCTGCAAAGCCTCACTGCAGCAGGGCACCACCACCACCCCAATGAAGGGCACGGTGAAATAGATTCTAAATAATAAATCATGATGTGCATGTAACTACACATGCAAGTGAGTCTTTTGAAATATCCAAGACGTCACTGAAAACAACAGCTACACCATGGTCAATAAAATCAACAAACGTTTGACAGGGGTCAACAGGTCAACACAACGGCTGCTGCATGATCCATGGAATCAACTCACATATATATAATGCAACATTTCTCACATGGCTCAAACTGAATGCTGTGACATAAGAGAAGTAGACTTAATGTTATAGAGACTGTGTACAGTGAAATAATGCTGAAATAAATGATGAAATAGTGTAAACTTTAACTGCAGAGGAGGTGATCCTGACATCAGATTGGCCTACTTTTCAAAGTGTATTTAGGCCTACACTGCATATTTCTTCCCCTGGAAGTGGGAGGCAAAGAAAATTCATCATTATCCCAGTTTTTAAGTTTGATTCATGCCAACTGCTTAGAAGATGACAATCCAGCAGAAGAAGAAGAAGACAACTTCATAGCCTACTGCATGTGAGTAAAGCAAGCTCTGAGGATACACACCCATCCATCTGGATGTTAGTTATCTTTGCTTTAGAGTTTTAATTGGTGCTCACTTTGCTCACCCCTTTATGTGTTATTTAGTTTGGCCAAATGTTTTGTTGACATATTATTTCATATATCAATCTGTGAAGGTAATTTTGTTTTTGAAAAAGAGTAAATACTCACACCTGTTCTGAATGTGAAGTCATGGAAAAATTCAAAAACACGTAATTTTCATTTACAGAAATACACACAGCTGCAAACTTTGAGTTTTTATACTTTTTTCAATATTTGAAACCACAGGGGTCATTGGAAGTTCACATATGTGCGCCCTCACACCACAAAGCTATCACTGAATCTAATGTTGTGTAAACATCAATCTAAAACAGCTGTGTGAAAACTTCAGCATACAAGTTCACATTTTCAAGTTCTCACACACACACACACACACACACACACACCGAGAATTTCCAGCTCACTGTGATCTTTGACCATCCTCCTATACAATTTATATTGGAAAAAAAAAAAAAAAAAAATCAGATGTGCAGATAAAGACGCAAAGATTTGATTCAACTTTCCTCACTTTGTGTGGCTCCTAACAGGTCGATATAATATCAGTTTTTCGTGATATAAAATCAAAATTAGACTAAAACTGTTTTTTTTTGTAACAAGGATAACAATTATCACCACAAAAAATAAAAGAATTAAAAAAAGCACAGGTTCAGTGATAGTGAAAATAATATAGTGGAGAAAGATGAGGAAGGAGAGAAGGATAAGAGGAGTGGGAGGAGGGGGAGGAGGACAGCAGGTCCAAAGAGCCTTTGGCACTGCTGCGGTGATAATGAGACACATGTCACCATGTCACCTCTCCACCTCTTTAGCATATGAAGCCTTACAGTTCGCCTACACTACAGCCAAAATATAAGTCCATCTGTCTATTAAGTAAGCTGCCGTTTCTCATGTACTGTTACTTATCTAAGAGCAATTTTGTGCTGCATCTAAAGCATGTCAATCATTCCAGTCTAAAACAATATATAGGTAATTCCACTATACAATGATTTCCAATAAATGCTTACATATTTTAAATGAAGGTGTGTTTCTGATGTGCATTTATTCTAACATGACCATTCATAAAGAAAGTGTTTTCTCAGTCTGATATGGAAGAATTTCTCTGGTCTACACAGAGCCCTGACCTTAACCCTGTCCAGCACATTTGGGATGGACTGGAGTGCCCACTGTGAGTCAGCCTGTGTTGCCAGACATTAGTGGCTGACCTCACTAATGCTCTCGTGGCTCAGCGGGAGCAAATCCCCGCAGCCAGATTCCAACATCTGGTGGAAAGAAGCCCACAACCAGAAGAGCAGAGGCAGTTACAAGCAAGCAGATGAATGGCTTTGGTGCTGGTTAAGGATGAACATGAATGGAAAAAGTGAAAGCAAAGTAACCTACAAGTGCAGCAAATTAAAAGAACTTCTGTTAAGAACTTCTAGAACTTGTAGAAGAACACGCTGAGTGAGTTCGGCTGCTGATCGAGACCAGAGCACTCCACGCCTTTGTGTTCATTTGTATGAGGGTATATTCTATCATCATTTCCTTTTCAGCATCTGACCTGTTGAATACTTCATTCTGGGGAAAAAAAATCAAATATGCCATACCAGATTTCAAGTATCTGCATGTAGAATCAGAATAACCTTACAACAAAAAAATGCTTGTGAATGTGTAAGTTTAACCATCACCATTATTACATGCAAGTAAATCCATTCTTGCATTTATCTGTGTTTTGTATCTCTTTTAACTGGAGGTTTTTTGTCCTCTCTCTGCCAAGGAAGCAGGGTAACATTCTGCACGTAGGAGGGCTGGCTGAGCTGTACTGTTCCTTCTCCATATTTATGACTGAGAGGTGTGCAAGGAATCGCTTCCACACCCCCTCCCACTTCATCTCCTCTTCATCTTCCAACTATTTATCTATCCATCTGTCCATCCTTGCATAGTACCTGCTGATCAGTGGGTTTTCCACAATAGTGTAGGTACATTTTCAATGATGAGATTCACTGTGCTCTTCAATGTCTTCCTGAACCTGACAGTTTTGCTTTTATCTGCTGTCTAGCATCAACAGACTTCAGTCCAAGTGATGTTTTCTCCTCTGTTGGCATTAGGTTTGGGAAATATCCCTGAACGTCTGAAACTTTATTGCAGCTGCTTTCTTAATATGATTAATTTCATTATCAGTATAGTAGCATTAGCTATAGTAGTATCAGCAGAACTAGTGTTTTTATTGTCTGTCTTTTGCTGATGCTCAAATTGTTGAAAGTTGGACACACAAAATTGCACATGATGTGTGATGTTTCCAAAGAGACATGAGGCCAACGGGCCAGATGGTGGCGCTGTAATTAATGGCTAAAAATGCAATTTTGGAACTCACACTATAAATCTGAGTGGATTGAAACTTGGCACCTATAGTCCTGTGCTCTACAAAAAGCCTCTTGGACAGTAAAAGTCCACTATATTAGATTTTCATGTGAACTAATTTGAGCAAATTTAAAATATACTTTTCAGATTTTTATTTTATCAACACCAAATTCAGTGAACAGCCCTGGGGGCCAAACCATTGGTCAAAATACATGACCACCATAGACCAAAATATCTTCACAATGGGCAAGGCTTAGTGAATAATGGTTATAATTAGGGCTGATCGATTAATCTTATCTTCATCGTCATCACGATGTCAACATGCACGATAAACACATTGCAAAAGGTTCCTTGAAATGCGATGAGTAAGTTTAATTTACAGGCGTCATGCCTTCAACGCACTTCACGCTTGTACACTTCATAACTGTAACCTGAGCTACGCTGCTAGACGTAACGTAACAATAACCATTATGGTGGCCTTCTGTCGGGCCCCTTTGATACAAAACCTGAAACGTGTCCATGTGGCATTGATAAGCATATCTGTACTGGCACGACTTCTCCTGTTTAGTTGCCTTATAATGTTTGGAGTTTGTTTACAGCACGCAAGGTGTCCACTCTTCTTCCCTGTTTTTGATGTACATTACAGTGCCACTACAGGCCTGGCATATGCACTACAGTGTACCGAGTAATTTTCAGAAAGACACAGGAGATGCATGGTTAATATGCACACCTGAATAGTTGCTAATTTATCGCAAGCCATATCGTCATCGCTATACTGAACAGTGTCATTGTACATTGGACATTTTGCTGATATCGTGTAGGCCTAGTTAGAATCAACAATTTTTTTTATTGAAACCTTGGAGGGTATCTTCAGATGAAAAGATCTATTAAACAATGTTGGGCCCTTCCCAAAGGTGAAACTACAGCTAACAAAGAGGTGTACCTCAAAACCTGGTGGACAAAATTTCACCAAGTTTTGTACAAATCAAACAGCTCAAATGTGTCATATTGATTTATGAATGCAAGCGAAGCTGCTTCATAATTCTCTGCTATCTGTTGCTCAATCTGCTGTGAGCTGGAACAGACTAGAGGCATGAAAATTGGAACCATACCTAGAAATGATGGGCAAATGCTTCACAAAAATATGATCCCAATCAGCACAATAACTCAAACAAATTGAAAACAACTCAGGGTGGACCCATCAAAACATAAGTCCTATTTAGCTCATAACTACAATTCAGTATACTACTACAAAAATCCTCTGGAACAATATGAGCCACCATGATGGATTTTTGGCTAATTTGTATGATGTCAACAAGTAAAAGAAAGAAAAAAAAAACTATCGTTTAAGGATTTTGGTTCAGTCAGATCACATTTATATTATAAATGAATTAGCCTAAAGACACTGATGTTTTCAACTGAAACAACGCTGCAAAGGACAAAACAACTGCTGGGCAGAACTCACTCATGTTGATACTGATCCAACTTGCTGAACTGCCAGTCTTCTCAGTGTCTGAGAAGGTTTACAGTTTGCACTAAAAGTAATATTGTAAATACTCTGTTTAAAAAGTTTTCTTTTTACCTGATGGGAATCTAATAATAAACATTGAACCAATACTGAATACATTTTTGTGTGCATTACTTCAAGGATGTTCCATTCTCTAAATTTCAGATTTAATGCCCGATAAATCAACGATACATAAAACATATTGTAGCTTAAATGTCAAGGTGGAATTTAAATGTAATATATCAACAAATGAATGAATTTGGATTCATTTACTTTAATTGCTCAATCTAATTTTAAAGTTTCACACTACTTTACTAACTTCTGAAACTTTTTATTACTTTAACATTGTCTCATATATTTTCTCTGAATTTCTCAGAATATCTTTTGTCTCTAACTCGGTTTCTTACAGTTTCTTGAGTTGAAATTAAGGCTGAATATATGTGAATATCTTATGAGTTTTGCTTTACTCAAGAGACTACTGAGTGACCTGGGAAACTTCATATGCATATACACATGCTTATTAGAAAGCCTGATTTTCTCTCCTGATTAGTTTGAAGGTTAATGATCAATCAAAGGAGATGGACAACAAGGCTATGGAGAGGAAAACATTGTTTACATAATAAGAGGTTAAGATGAAACTCATCATCTCCTCAGTCAATCAAACAGCCGCATAGTAAAATTATAATGATGGCATTTAATCCTGTGATGACTACCATCGCTCATGCAAGAAATCCGCTGGCCAGCTTTTGTTGAATCCAGATTTACACATAATATGAGATTTTAACATCACAAAAAATGTTATAAATTATGCAACAGGTCTGATAAAGGGTAAGACTGCACCTGCTACACCTGCTAATATTTCAGTTGAACTATTATGGTATGTTGAAAAAAGGAAGGAAAGATGATAAATAAAGAAACGTTAGTTCTGTTATGACTGCAAAGTACAGAAAACGACAAAAAACACTGCAAACGGGTGTGGCGCTCACAGAATAAAGCCCATGGTTAGGGCAAGATTGGTTTTAGAAGGAGGCAGGTCACAAGCGTAGTGAAGTTTAAAGTGATGGCCTTTAAATCTGTATTTGAAAATGGTGTGTGAAGTTCTGTTTGAGAGGAAAAGGTCACAACAACTGTGTGTTTTTTTTTTTTTAAGTGAACTGATAGAAGCTTTATATCTGTGGTGATCACAATTAACATCAGAAAAACGGAGTGGTGGAGAAAACTTCTCAAAGAGCTGTGAGAAACACTTCCACACATGCACCAAAAGCCAATAAAGAAGACTGCAAGCTAATGAACATGTACATAAAGAGTACATCACTTGGTGCTTCTTTTTTTTTTTTTACTGAGGGAAGGCTGAGGGCTACATACAACAGATTTATGAATGTAGATAGAGGCTTTGTTTGCAAGGAAACTCCACAGGGGATATTTAATTAATCAGGGAAAAATCAAGTGGTGCAGAATGGTCATGAAGGCAGGGAATGAGAAGAGCTGGAGCAGGAGGTCCATAAAATCCTTAATGAGTTGGGTTTACTGAGAGACTAATGTAGCCAATGTACGATCGTCACTTGTTGGAGAACCACAACCAAGGTATTTGTCAAATGTGCAACAGCTACAGGAGTCAATGCACCTGCAGTGATGATATAGAGGTCAATTACTGGATTAGAGTACAACTGAGGCAATGAGAGAACATATATTGAGATATCTTTCAGAGTTTTTTACAAGTACCTGTGGCAGATCAGAGCTGCTGCAGCAGGAAAAGTGATAATATACAACATAAAAGCAAGACTGCAAAACATGCCAACAGTGGACTTTATCATCACTCATGTGATCTACGTTCAAGGAGAAATTGATGTGGCAAGTCCCAACAAAACAGCTGTTACACAATGAGCTGTCAGCCATTGAACTCGTCTAGGCCAACCCCGACCTCCTGTGTGAACTATTTCGCAGTTTAATTGCTGAGCATTTTTCCGAGGCTGTGCCAGTCTCTTTGGATCACAGGGGGCAAGGATTTCTTTTAATTTTGCACTCATCCTCTGAAGATAATGCCCTGAACCATTCATGATAAGGACAATGTGCTCCTCTTCTATATATTTATTTATTTATCTATCTATCTATCTATCTATTTATTTATTTACTGATATTGCTTGACCATGTTTGGATATTGCTAATTAATTAATATGAACCCAGATAATGCTCATATTGTATTGTATATATGGTATTTTACTAACTGCACAGACTGACCTGACATTGAGATGTTTAGTTTTTGTCTGCCTACTGTTTACATTTATTTTTCAATACACTGATTACATAAAGAATGTAATGAAGGTAGTCAAAGCACTTGGATGCCTTTGTATTATAGTACAGCAAAAATAATCATGATTGTTTAGTAAGATATAAAAGAGATTCACAGGAAAAGCATCAAGCGGTCAGCACTACTCAAGCACGACAGACAGAAGGTACAAAAGATAAATCCTTGCTAGACTGGCAAGACTATACATCACTGAGTAAATATCTTAGACTTATATTTTAAATATTTACATGAATACATCACATAGTGTTTCAATATTTGCTGTCATGTTGCTGCCATTAATCAATTCCAATACAACCTGGAGACTGGAAAGCACCTGAAGTCCCCTGACTTCAATGTTCATGAATCCAGTTAGAGACGATTGCTGACAAATTCTAACCCCATTACTATCTGCTGCAAAATCCAGACATATCAGATCAGGTATTCAACTGTCCAGTGTTGGTGAGTGTGTGTCCACTGCAGCGTCAGGTTTCAGTTATTGGCTAAATGTATAAGGTGTCATGGTTGTAGCACATCTGCTTCAAGGCCGGATGTGTTGTTAAGAGTGGTTATCTGAGTGACTGTTGTCTTTCTGTCTGCTCGATCCACAAGGGACATATCTCTTCAACAAGGCATTTCCATCCACAGAAATATTGCACAGTGGATGTTCTTTATTTCTGGATCAATTCTGACTCTAGACAATGAAAATCCAAGGAGATCATCAGCTTCAAAAACACTCAGAACCAACGATCATATCACAAAGTTGCTCATTTTTATGTTTGATGAGGATTTTACACATTGTACTGCTTCTACATGATTGGTAGACTGACCTTGAAACTTTGAGAACCACCAATTAAACCCCACAGGCCATCTGTTCAGAGATGTGAAGATGCAGTTTGAAGACACATCCCATCCAGTCTGACAAAACATGAGAGAATCTGCCAAAGAAAATAAGTTAAACTGCCCAAATCCAGCTGTGCAGAGCTGGTGGAAACTTACCCAAGAAAGCTATGACCACTGCAGAAGTTTATCATGTTTTTAAAATGAGGGGGAAAAAAATCACTTACATTGCAATTCTTTATTTATTCCCCAACAATTTTTAAACACCATGAGGATTTCTGAATCAATATTACCAATACACAAGTGTAATAACAGTAAACCAGTGAGCTAGTTAGTGTTGCAAGATCAGTGAATGGACCATTGCTTGTTTGAACAGCAGGTTGCCAGTTTCTTACATGTTTGATGCCGCTGCTGACTGGGACCCAAACTTAATTGCTGGGTGTTGTTGTGAGCGTCTCTGTTGACCAGAAGCTTCAAGTTCTCAGCTACTTCAGAATGAAAGCAATGAGAGCATTTTATTCAACTTTATTATAACAGCACTGTAACCCTAACTTCACTGTCCTCGTAAATTTCTCCTTCTGTCTCTCAAATGTATTGTTTGCATGACTTTAAAGGGATAGTGCAGTTTTTATGAAGTTGGGTTGAATGAGGTACAAATGGCCACTAAAGTATAATATCTATTTATATATCTATGTATATATCTTAGTGGCCATTTGTACCTCATACAACCCCACTTCAAAAAACTGAACTATCCCTTTAAAGAGATTCAAGGGTATTTAAAGCAATAACACTGCTGAAATAAACTTTACAATGTTTAACATGTGATGTGCATTTTTTGGGAAATAATACTCATAATATCTAGAGTCTTTAAAAGTTGTATAATCTCTTTTTTTCTTTTCAGGTGTTTCAAGTGTTAAAAAGTGCAAAATCCAAATACTGAATTGCTGTACTTCACATCACAATATCTTATATCCTGTAGATATCAATTCTAGACCCAAATTTTGTAAATGCATATAATCACAAGCTCAACATCCAGGCCCGGCCTTGGGGGTTTCAGTTTCTGATTTTTAATGAATTTGCAAAAATTTGAAAAGACATTTCTCCTTGTCATGATGAGTGTAACCTGATGATTTAAATGCCAGATTTCATTTTCAACTAACATCTACACATACACACGCAATGAGTTACGCAAACAGAGAAGGGCTGCGAATACTTAATGAATCCACTGTTTGTGCATATATAGAAATACTGCAGCTAAAAACCCAAACACTGACTCATACTCAACCTTTGTGGGAGAGACAGGTGACTGTGTTGGCCTCAAAGCAGCAGCTACATATGACCTCACATGACCCTTAAGGTTGTCATAGCAGCGTCAGACTTGTTCCCACAACACCACACTGTTCCATTACTGAGGAACATAATTTATTTATGAAACCATCGCTTTACAGACTCACTGTGTGTGTGTGTGTGTGTGTGTGTGTGTGTGTGTGTGTGTGTGTGCGTGCGTGTGTGTGCGTATGTGTGTATCACAGAGAAAGAGAGGCATTTTTTTTGTCTCTTCACATGAGCGAGTATAAGGATATGTTCACAATGACTGTTTGCAAGTGCTTGAGTCATTTGATGTGTGAGGCTGTGCAGCCATTAAACAAGACAACATGTAAACCCTGTAAACAGCTGAACTGTGCATCTACAGAGGTCAATAGCAGAACTTCATTCCAGGGAAGACTACATGCCTTGTCCTTTCCTAATGGTAGGGGTGATCATAACAATAGGTTAAATACAGAAATGCTAACCCCCCCTTTCGTTACCATGGAAAGAAATCACTAGGCCAGCCATGCCAAGCACTTCTTCATAAACTTAAAGAGTCAATGGAAAATAATCTGGAAATGGAACCTGACAAAACGCTGTCAGCTATTGGCGTAGGAGTACGAGCACTGACAGTGCAAGGCCATTTCTGATTTTACTGTTGTTTACATTATAGATTGTTCCATGGTTGAACAGGCCAGAAGCACTGGCCACCACATCACAGGGCCAGTCAAAAAAAAAAAAAAAAAAAAAAAATCCATCAAGTCTTTACCACCCATCTCAGTGTGCCCTCAATGACTTTACTTGAGCTGCTGCTGCCATCATCACCTTTGAGGGGGTGGATGAAATTTGTCCCCATCAGAGATAAACATGATATTGTAGAGGCAGGGATAGACGAAAGCTAAACAGTTAACCTTTGATTTAATACACTCAACAACACTTTATTTTCACCACTTTGCTGGACTTGGGAGCTTCACCTCCATTAGCTTAACTACCGTACTTTTATTACATGTACCATTAGTGCTAACGGCGGCAGAGGAAAACTAAACAAAAGACAAACCGAGCAGAGAGTAAGGCGAGTGGAAACTTTACAAATTTGAATGACATGTGAACAACAGAAACATCAGTTGAGACAGTACACCTTCTGCAGCACAAAAGTACAGCAACAAAAGCCCTGATAATAAATAAAGGGTTTCTGTCAATGAAATGCTCGACTGATTTTAATTTGAAACAGTTACAGGACGTGTTAAGTGAGGCATAATGCATAAACTTTAACATGGCAAAAAAGCATCTAAGATAACTGTCATCGGTCTACAACAAGCATCTCTAAAATAAAGACGAGGCTGAGGTTACTGTGGGCTGAAGTGATGGGTAGATGTCTAACTGTAGAGCGATGAGAGGAGCGAAACCGAACCATTTCTATATTTGTAATTCATGCTCTCAGGAGCTTCAGCCTCATTAGTAGTGCACACCGTGATCAAGAATATGATGCTGAGAAGTTATGAGTTTAATAAGTGTAGTGTAATCAGTGTAGAAATGTTTGCAAATAGGACGTAGTGTCAAGGTTCATGGTTGTTCATTTTTGTTAATGATATACACAAACTTCTTTCACCTGAATGACAACTTCACATCTTCTATTTTACAGTTAGTTTGTTTTTTATCATGCGGGCTCAAGCACAGCCCTCAGAGAAGTCGATTCTTCATTTTATTTGAAAACACTGAGGAAACATCAATTTTGGGGGCAACAATTTGACTCAGTTGTAACTCAGCAGCGGTGGAGGCTCTGCCACAGCACATGCACATCACAGCAGATATTATACACATAACATACAGTAACATATGAGTGCAGGACATGGACACTCATAAGAGTCATTCTATACTCCACCATGTCCAAACAGGATGTTGTGATAACACAGCCATAAATAATTACTGATATGGCTTTTGACCAGACTTTTGCAGCTTTGGTTTCATCTCAGTTTTAAATACATTAAAGTAAAGCACGTGGCCATTAGGCCAGTGCTGATTAAAGCAACAATACATCATAGAGCACAAAATGTGAGAAGGAAATCTACCTGAGATGTGTGCGTTGGTGAGTCTGTGCGCCATAACCTTGTGTGTGTTCGCTCCCTGTCACTATCTGAGGCGCCTGCAGTCTGAAGGAAAGCATCTGGTTTCAGCATCTGGACACACACAGACACACACACACACACACACACACACATAGATTGGTTGGAAGTGTGTTTGATAGAGTCAGTGAGAGGACACCAAGAAGGTTATCTGTGATCAGAGCCTGCAGTTATTTTACACATGCCCACATACACACATACACACAAATGTGCGCACAATGAAAAGCAAAGACAAAGACACAGAGATTCAGTGTCTCATTTTCTATCTCTCTCTTTGTGAGTTGTCACACTTTGTTTTTCTCTGCCTTCTTTCCTTGCATGTTCACACATACAGGGCACGAAAGAGCAGCGGATCTGTGGCATCAGTGAATCAGCAAACCTCCAGCAGCCTGATAATCCAGACAGATGCTGTTCATGTCTTCACTGACTTCCATTTTATTACATGGGCTTATCTATGTGCTGATACAGACATGGTGCTGCTTAAAGGGATGCTGATTGTTTACAAATAAGCTCTTTGACGTAGTCACAACTCATTGTCCATGGCAGAATGAGCTCCTCTGTAGTGTTAAATTATGGTAATCAGGTAGTGAAGGTTTGCATCACAATGATACATGGGTTTGATATTGATCTTTTATTAAAACTAAATCTGGACCAAAGGTCTGTATGAACATAAAAAACAGTTTTCAGAGTCTTGATTGTAACCAACTGTGCTTCTGCAGTTACTCACTGCTCAGCGGATAAAGTTAGATTTAAGTGGCTGTTTGACACAAGCAGAGTAGAAACATAGTGGGATTTCAGTGAATTTGGTTAAACTTGATTGGACATGTTGTCATTATCATGATGATGACAGATCCACATCCACCTCCCCTGATTCTCTCAGCCCTCAGCTCCTTCCTTTAGTCAACATCTGGTCATCAGCCCAGTGTAGTTGGCAGGAATGGGATGTTGTGGACACCATTTTCTTTTAATATGTAATCAAATCTGTTTTCCATTTGTCTACCCGAGCTAGGGACGAAAACTTTAAGCAGTTTTTTTTAATCAGTAGCCTCACACGTTAACAATCAATAACACAGTAATTTATGAAACACAGTGTTCTTTTTCTCTAAATCACTGGCGTGACCTATGCTTGCCACAAAATCAGACTAAATTAGGAATTTAAAGAACAGATTGATTGAACACTCGGTTACTTATAAATTAAACAAAACAAAACACAACAATGACTCGCCGCGGAGCTTCCACTCCCGACTGCTGATATTCAGTGATTAGCCAGACAAAGTCCAATGTATTGACCTGTGTTAAGTGAACAGCTGCTCACCGCTGCTGCCGAAGACATTGCTGGGTGAACCCGACAGCTGCTGAACAACAACTTCATGGGATTGTCTCAACAAGAACGATGCAGACTTATTTCTTCCTCCAACTACAAAGAGCTGTGTTTGTTTTATAATTTGTTCAGCCCTCGCCTCCCGCGCTGTCAATCAATATATTCCTCTTTGATTTAATTATCAAGTGTCCTGTCTGTTTTGTGAAAAAACAAGTTCTGCAAGATAACAAGACAAAGTAAATAATGGAAATCATGTAAAGTTTTATATTAGATAGACAGAAGGTATCTGTGCAATAATGTGAAAAATCTTTTTTTTTTTTTTTTGAGGTTTTCAAAACCAGAAAACAAATTAACAAGTACAGGTTCTGTATAGTTTCACTCACAGTGTGTCTAACAGCACCAGAGTGTAACTGAACTGTTTACTCGGATTAGGAAATGTCAGCTGTATGCATGAGCTCTGCAGTGTACTCACCCTGCACATGACTGATGCAGTTTTACAGTGGCTTGTATGTGTCAAATGCTAATTGTGTGGGTGTAAATAAATGGGTGTGTATCAGCATCCAGGTTCCTTCCTGCTGGAAACCGCAGGGACCAATGACAGGTCCTTTTGGAGCAATCTGAGCCTATGAAGATGTACTAGCGGGAAGGTGAGCGCTAATTAGAGCAACAGAGGCGCGTGGAGACTGCTCAGATGAACAGAGGCAGATCGAAGTATCCACTGTGGATCTGTTCGTTGACTAATTCGTTTACTATGGTTTAGTGCCCTGGTTTTGCTTTATTCCAAACTGACAAGTCCATTAATATGGTTCACTAAACATGAAGTACCAGGATGCAGCTGAACATATCCAGCAGTTTCTTTTAAAAATGTTAATACACAGCGATGTTACTGAAACAGTGAACAGACAAACAAAGGATTCAATTATACAAATTAAGCTGAATGCAGGCCCAACCAAATTTTAGCATGGCAAAAATAAAGTTAAATCAGGAACTATGCGAGTTGGAGGTAGGTATGTGATGACTTATTCAACCCCAACCCGAACCCCAACCCTAACTCATAAGTTGCTCTTGTCCATACTGAATACATCGTGCAGGGTAAATTGAAGAAGTATATGAATCTGTAAGGCTGCTGAAGGGTGTTCGCAAAAAAAGACAGAAGCCTTTACAGGGTAATCTCAAAGGCTTTAGATTTTCGTATATCAACAGTTAGACCAACTCCCTATGAATGGAAACAATTTAGTTCTGTAGTTTTGTACAAACTCCTCAGTCCCCAAAGTAACTGAACATCAAATCACAGTGCACAGTGGCATGGAACATGGAGGCAGGATGCCACCATTCATTATGTACAAAGACCACTGCACACCAATGTGAAAACCTCACGCTGTGGGTGAAGTATGGTGACAGGAGCATCATAATCTGGGGCTTTGTTGCTTCTGGGCCTGGATAGTTTCATATCATTGAAGGGATATTAACTCCCAAGATATCTCACAGGATAATATCAAACACCTTACACTGCCACAGAGCCACTGCATGATGCAGCAGGACAATGCTATTTAATAAATCATCAAACAAAGAAAGCTTTAAATCTGTAGAGATGCTGTTCACACTGGACATCCTGAGGATGCTGCTGGACTGAATCAGTTCAGTGAAGATGAATGTGCCTCTTGAAAGTTAGGTTCAATCAGCTGGTAGTGTGTTTGCTGCTGACAAAGGAGGTTTGACCGATTACATCCAGCAGTCCACTTACTTTTTCCACCCGCTGTTTTAATGCATATAATTTAATGAGTGTGTTCAATAAAGACAAAGAAGATTATTATATTGTGTAGGTTATTATTATCAACAAATTCTGTTAGATGAAGATCAGACCACATTTTACACTATGGCCAATTAAACCCAAAGCTTCACATTCATTTTTCTCACTCTACTGTGTATACAGGGTGCAGCAATTGCATTTCGAGAAAAAAGGACCTGTGTTTTTCTGCCTTTGCCCATTTGGTATGTTGGTGCCCCTTGTGGTCCTATTTTAAACACAAGCGTATACGGAGAGAGCAAAACCAAACATTTCATCAATTGTCAGTATATTGTGGTATAACTACATCAGGGACAAGCAGACGGAGTGATGGATGGATGGAGTGATAAATGGTTGGAACAAAAGTAACCTGTTGTGACAAGTCAATTTCTCCCTCTCGCTGGGGAAGTGAAAGACCTCTAATTTTCAATTCAAAATCGAACCAAAGAGTCAATCTGAAGACAAAACATTCTGCGACAAATAAATGTGAAGACCCAAGGTGCCCATGGTACAGCCATCAATACACACCCGGACACACAAGCAGATCTATGCTCTTGTCGCTAAACACAGTGCTCTCACTCAATCAAACCAACCAAACACATCATTATGAAGTCAAAGTCACATCAGAGCAACAAACCGTTTCACAAGGTAATTGTTAATGTATTTTCATTTAATTGCACACATGCAAGTTCAGTCCATGCACATGTGCACACACATACACAAGCCCTCATGGATAAACACACTCACACAACAGCACACTACACATTTTTTCAAAAAAGAAAAAAAAGGATTTCTTCCATTGATTATTATCTGGGCGTTGGTTAGATCCTTAGCCTTTGCTAGATCGGTAGCTTTGCCCTAACTTGGGTGTTGTTTCAGCCTCAAGGCGTCATTTGGCCATGCTCAGCTCCACCCATGCCCCATCTATTTGTCCAATCTTGGATTAGAGAAGATGATAAAGGCTGAGCCACCCACACTGAGCTCCAAATATGCACTTCAGAAACCTTTCAGGGTCATATCTGAAAAGCTTTTTTCATCTTTATATCAATTCTATGATCAACAGCAGTCCCCTTTTACAGAAAACCTGCTTAATTGCAACGAAGAAACCCCATTATACCTTTGTTGTGTTTGCACTCAGCATAACAGCATAAAATAATGACATAACCTTGCAGAGTTTTTGATTTGATTTACAAGTTGCATTACTCAGTGTTACTTTGTATATGAAACATATTGTTTTCCATGGCCCAAGTGCATTTAACTCATGTTACTTCTTTGTCATCTGGTGTGCCTTCTTTCATTCCTTCTGTGTTTCGATCTTTTCCTGAATCACTGTGTTTTCCTCATTTTCAAAAGCATATCTTCTGTTCTCTATCACGGTTTCCTGTGAGATTGACTTAAGAATTTGGTTTACTATCTCTCTTTCTCTTTTTCTTATTAGCTATGTGCACAGAAAAAAAACTGTGTGTGAGTGTATCCAAACTATTCTGTGCTGTGTGCACTTTACACATAGCAACCAAGGTTGAGAACCTGAACCACACAAGAAAATCTACACAACAAAAGGCAGCATGGTGAACATTGGCCTGCAGTAGTGTGTGGTATGTGCAGCAGTATGAATATTTCTTTCTTTTCTTTTTTTTTATATCTGGATGTTCTCACTGGTCTCCACAAGCAAAACCTATCAATTATACCTGTAAACATAAACAGTCGAAACACTGTAACTGTCAACACTAAATATAGCAAAACAAACACCCAGTCACTTAACCCAAGTAAAACTTTCTCCACTCACTTCACTACCATAACAAGGGAATCACCACACATCAATTACAAATCCAATCAACGTAATTAGCACTTAGCTTGCTAATTAGCAATTAAATGTACAATTACATCAACAATATGCTAACAAGACCTTGCTAATAACTGGCTGGATTCTCATCAACACCAGGCTTTGATTGCAGCAGTCTTACAGGACTTTGGTGGGCTTTTGTTTTCTGTAATGAAATAACATGTAAGATGTATAAAATGGAATTAACATCTGCATTAATAAAGAATCAAGTTCAAATTTACCAACAAGGGCACAAATCCACAAATGACCAATTATCTGCAATACTGTGATACATCTGACCTACTCTTACTGTAAAATGGATGGCCTTCCAACACAATGAGGTGGGTCCCAAGATGCAAAGGATACATGAAAGATATTTTGTGCAATACACATAAAGATAGAGAGATAAACTATAAATTAGCTACCATGGCACATATATAATTTTTTCCATAACACAACAGCTTCACTTAAAGACACATCAGATAGCATCAAATATGCAGATATCATCTGCAACATATCATACCATCATATGATCATCACGCTTGTGCATGGTTTAGTAAACTGCTGAGTCACTGAATAGATACAGGCTCAAATCCTGTGAGACAAAATGTGTGAAATATGAAAATTTCACCTGAAAAGGCTGGAAATCATATCAGTATAGCCCTCGCCAGATCACCACACCACAAACAAAATGAACAGTTGTGGGAAATAATGGAGCAACATATCATACAGCACTCTCCACAAGTCATCAAACGTGGTCCTTTTTTGTAGAATGATGTTCATCCTTCCGGTACTGTGGGATTTTTGTTCCTGTTCCAGTGAGATTTCCACATATTCCTCCTACCAGCATGCTTTTATCTTTGTTCCTTACGATTACATACCTTTGTTCCTGCCAGACATCACTGTCAACTTGTCTGCTTTTAAATCTGCCTTTATTATTAAAGCTCTTTCACATGATCTGCCAATGTTGGAGTCTGAAGGACTTTCCAGGCTCAATTCCTTCAATTTCAAGGACCCAACGTGGCATAGTTTGAGACACAGATCAAGGTTAATAACAACAAAGACTATTATTATGATGAGAACTAGCAGGATTATAGAAGCTTAAGGAGAGTGGCTTGAATGTGCTTACACTTGTCTGTCTCAAAACAACAGTTTTTTTTCTTGCAGAGCAACAGAGACCAACATATTTATGGGTTAAAGTGAAAAAAAAGTAAAAAAGTAGTCTGGGTATTGATTCAGAATCTTATTTTGGTACCATGATCCACCAAGAATTATGGCAGAGGATGAGTCTTCCACCTTAACACCCAACCACCCATGTTTCATGTCTCCCAGTATGTTGGCTACAAGCTTATCTCCCAGTTGGCAAGCTACAAGCCAGTTCCCAAAGTCGTGCAGTATCTGCCAACTTGCTGACTGCTCGGTTAGCTTTAACCTGAGTAACTTCCTGTTTTTGTCAAGATGCTGAAGAGCAGTATCCCTTCCTGAGGAGCTACAAAGCTTTTCCTGGAAGATATCTGGAAGTTGGAGAACCTAAACAGAGCTGCCCAACATCATGATCAGCATCATACTGAACCCTGACCCAGACCATCCATTGGCTGTTGTCGACGATATCCTGCGTCTGTCCCACCTGTTCCTCAGTCTGTTCCTGTGTCGGGGTCCTGGCCAACATGTTATCCATTCCTGAGTCACAGCTCGCAGTCTCACATCTGTTCTCCAATCAGCAGTCCAGCCATCTTGTGCTCCCGACATCTTTTTCAGTATGTCCAGTACAGTTCCAAATCTCATGTCAACAGTTCTTTCTGACAAACTGCTTAACCCTCCAGGTCATCAGATGGTCATCTTTTCCAATGCACAGCCAGATCTTCAGCTGTGCATGGTCTCTTCCTCCAGCAAGAGATCAGGCGTCACCAACATTCTCTTGATCTCTTCTCCGTTTGAGAGGACCCAAGTGTTTTGATGGCCTCCTCTTCAACCATCAGCCTGACCTCATCCACCTGCCATCCACCCACCAGTCCAGTGCTGTTGCCCACCTTTGCCCAATTATCTTCTCCTCACTGGTGTATTTCAGTCTCTGTTCAAGATTAGTCAGCTACTTAGTTTTAGTTTCCTGTGATAATCCAGAGTGGTTTATGTTCTAGTTTCTGTGGCTGTGGCTGGTTTCAATCCCCAAGTATCTTGACTGTCCTGGATGCAGCATTTGTGTCCAACCTGCTTGAGCCATCACACCTGAAGCAAGCTACCTTCATAAAACCCTCAGACCAATCCATAAACCCAATCAGCTTCCCTTGCTTGCAACCTAACTCACCTCACTATGCAGAAAGCTTTACTATTTTTTTTATTATCCATATGATAATAAATCCTTTGACTTAACACTTAGACTTGAATATGTCAGTCCTCTCAGATGACCAGTTCACCAGCCACTGCAACCCACAGCCTCCACAGCACGTTGGCTGATACCCTGTTAGGTCCTGAGTCAGCTATCCTGGCTTGCACTCAGCCAGCTACAGTCTGCCTGCCCTAATCTCGAGTCAGAGTTCCTGCAACCATCCAATAGTGGGGCTTCTATACAACAACTCACAGAATTCCTGCTTCCATAAGCCAGTGGGACGTAGGGCTCTAAATCATCCTCCTGAGTTGGTATGTTCATCAGTTGTACCTTGTCCATCCATAGCAGCTTCTCCCATCCATCCTGCCTCCTGGTCATCCCTCTGAATGGCTTTGCCCATGATTTAGATCTTCTTGTAGTTCTGTTGTTCAGCCTCTTCTACCTTCTACCTCTACAGGGCTCCCACTCTCAAGCTTAGCTATTCTTTTGCCCAAAGGCTATATCGCATCAACCTGAGGCATCCTGGTCTTCAACCCCTGGGCCATTCATTCAAGGTTGCCTGCTCCTCAGTCTTTTAACCCGTCCAGACCATGACACCAATAGTCATGACACAAATTAACATAGGGGATGAGGAATACAATTTAAATACAGTAGATCAAAATATTACATTGATTAACTAATATGTGTATAATGTGTGTGTCTGAACTGTGTTCACTACATTAAACTCTTTACAAAACAATCTTTAGCTTTCAGTTTCAATGTATGTGCATTTGTGTATGTGGGTTGACTTGATTTGACATGTGCAGTGGTTCAGGCTTTTTCCCTCTACCCAGGTACAGTGCAGTTCAGTGCACCTACAGAGCAGGTGCAACCCCTTGTCTCTTTTCACAGCTACATGAGTATCATGTTTTACCTGTGAGGCAGATGCATGACGTTTTGACAGCTATGTCAGCTGAAGACTCAATCACAGAGGACAGCAGTTTGTGGCAGCAAATGTTTCAAAAGTATTTTAGGTAACTTCACTGACATTCAGGAGTGGAGCTGTGAGCAATGAACAAAAACAAGCTGCACTGCTTTGTGTCACTCTGATCAGTTTCTACCACCTGTTTCCATTTCACTTGGTTTGGCAGAGACAGGAACTGGTTCACAATTTTAAAGCCTGCTGTGCAGTTATCTTGCAACTCTCTATATAAAAACAGTGCAACCATTTGACTGAGAAACAGGGAGTGAAAAGCCTGCAGTGATAGTAAAACTCACAATTATTTACACGCACGCACACATGCACAGTAAACCAAAATTGGCTTTTCTTCTCCAGTGCATCACAGAAAAATAGAAATAGAGGTTTCACTATAGAAGTCAAAGTTTGATGTATCCATCTTTCCTATACATTTTTTGTATTTTCCGCTACTGTAATCTCATAAGTAATTATTTCCTAAAGAATATGTCAATGCAGTGGTTTCTTGACTGATTACCTCTTACTTATGTTTCTTAGTTTATTGGTTATTATTTATTTATTTTAATGCCTGTGGTTTGATTTATTCTACTAGTTCTCAAAAGATTTTGTATCATCTATTGTAACTCATTCATTACCTTTAGTCTTTCCATCCGTTCAGTCTTGCAAAATAGCAGTTTTTTTTTTTTTTTTCACGTGACATGTCTTTAGAAATGAAGGCAGCAATTTGGATATGTGCTTGTGGCCGGTAAAAAATCATCTTACCTGACGATCGATGGCACCAAAGATGGAAATTACCAAAAACATTAAACAGACCATATTTGTCACAATTTGGAACAATATACAACATAGTATGAGAATTGATTAAGCAATGCCCAGTAGGCCTGATTTTATAATTTACAGAGGAATAATTTTATTTTGGAGAAAAGTTCACTCTACAGCTGTTTATAGGTCTTTTTCCATTGTCTGATGTGACTGTATATGTGTACACTTCTGGGGACTAAGACAAACATTAATATATGAATTTAGCTTGAAAACTAAAATATATTTCAGTGTGACTGCTGACGAATATCAATACAAACAAGAAAAAGAGATGATTGAGATCATTCTCTTTGCTCTTCAGGCTTAAAAAAGGAAAACAAAAAGTAGAACATCTGTTCAGGAATCTACTGTACAGTATACCAATCACAGTGCAACTGTCTGGAGCATAGTGTCACAGGGGCCAACACACTACATGATTCAGGTTTTCCGTAGAGCAGCTTCACACTCCACAATTACTGTCTTACAGGTGATGAAAAAAACTAAAATCACTGTATACCAACATAAAAACAACATCTATACACTGAAGTACAGTCATGGGAGCATCATGATTTGGGCCTGTTGCTGCCTCTGGGCCTTGGTGGTGTTTATTGAGGAGGAGATGTGAGGCCATGAAAGAGGAGTAAACCATGTGAGAATACTACCTAATTCATTCTGTCCCTGCTGGGCAGCTAACACTTTGCTAACCAGCTGTTGGCAGACGTTGGGCTGATCTCCTCTCAGCACAAACAGAGCAGATGAACTGGTCCACTTTCTGACATGTCTGTGCTCAAAGTCATCATTTATGCAGATGTCTGCACCTCTGCTGAATCATCTGCTGCCGACAGCCTGTGTGTGGTTGTCCATGTGGTTGTAAAAATTATATTTCAGTCGTTTTGCAATTTGTCAGAAAAATAAATCCCTGGTCTACAGTTTTATAACTGTGAGATTTGGCCTGTAAGGTGTACTTTGACACCATAGGAACAGTAAAGTAAGTTCATTTATATGGCAGCTTTCACAGATAAGAAATCAGAAAGTGTTTTATATCATAAAAAACTAAAAAAGTTCAAAAGAAGCAAAAAAAACACATAAAGAGGGATAAAATAACAAGAGCAGGCAGACTGACCAAAAGACAGTCTGAATAAAAATACTTCCAGCTGCTTCATGAAGACATCACAGGGGCCTAGGGATGGCAGGGTTAGAGAGAGCATCCCACGCTGTAGGTGCTGTAGCCTAAAAGCTTGGTCACCTCAGGTCTTATAACAGTTTTGTGTGATGGCCAATAATGTTTGTTCAGTATACCTCTGAGAACCTGATTTATCATTTGGGGAGAAGGAGGAGGTTATGAATGTGTTATGATGTTTTGCCTAAAGGTGAGCACCAGTATTTTGAAATCCAGATCAGATTTTGACTGGGAGCCAGTGGAGGGAGTATAAAAGGGATGATATGTGATCAGGGTTAAAAGCAGCTAGATTTTAGACAATCTTGAAAAGGTTCAAAGAAGTTTGATTCAGACAAATAAAAAAGGGTGCAATAATCTAAACAAGGAAAAATTAAACCATGAATAATCACCTCCATCTCAGCCTTGGCCACACATCTTAATCTGGTTCTTAATTCATCTAATTTTGTTCCTCTAATGAGGAAAAAAAAAAAAAAAAAAACATCAGCATGTGATTGACATGATTATCAAATGAAAATGCTTTAAAAGACACCTACATTTCTAAGGTTTTTAAAGCTGGATATTTTAAGTTACATACGAGCCTCTGTCTTATTTGCACTGAGCTGATGGCAGTTGTCAGTCATCCACGTCTTTGTGGCCTCTAAACATTCATTTAAAATGGATAATTGTTTTCCCTCATCAGGTTCAAAACAGAAGTACAGCTGGATACCACTGGCATAAAAATGGTGAGAGGTGGCTGCCAAATACTGTGTGCTGAAATGGGAAAAAGGGGGAGGAGTACATCACTTCTTAAGGTCCAAGACACAAAAACCTATAGTCTTGTTGCATTTGTATATGTAGGATTATGTGTAGTAACACCTTAAGCTTCAATCTCTATACATATATATGCCTGACTGTGTGTTAAGGATTCTGCATGTGTATGTGTGTGTGTGTGTGCGTGTGCATGTATGTGTGTGCGTGTGGGTGTGCATGCATGCGTGTGTGTGCCCTTCAATGCATGTTTAAATCCAAGCTCACTGTTCTGTTAAAATCACTGTGGGACTTTTTAGTGTTTTGGTCAGACAACATCATACATCATCGTGGTTATTATAACCCAAAGAGCCGCTTGAAAAAGAACACGAGGAACTGTGTCTGTTGTGTGTGTGTGTGTGTGTGTGTGTGTGTGTGTGTGTGTGTGTAGTAGGGGGGTGTGGGTCCAGCAGGTTGACAACACAGAAAAAATAAGCAGAAGACGATGAAGACTTGAAATGTCATAGTCCAACAGATGTAACTAAAATGCCATAAAACAGTTTTTCCTAAGAGATTGATTTAATTATTTTTGACTGAATTGTCAAAACTGTCATTTACTGTATGTAGAATAAGCCCTAGACTTCCCCAACCCCATGACTAAAGGTGAAAAGGTTAAAATCAGTCATACTAATGAATAGACAGGACTTGAGAATAAAGTAATCCTTCAGATCTGTGCAATGAAAAATAATAACAATGGTTAAACAAGACAAGTCAACAATGATATCTCCGTTTGCAACAATATCGCACATTGTCAAGTGCATGCCAACCTAAGATCATCACTCACACAGCTTTATTTTTATCTTCCTCTTAACAATTAGCCATTAGCTTTATATATGTTTTTTTTCTTTCTTTCTTTTTTCCTTCTTACTGCCCTTACAGCGACATAAAAGTGCAGTTCACCTGGTTCAGTGTGTCCACTGCTTCCTCTCTGCTCTACTGCTCACTCTGTGTGAGTGTGAGTGTGTGTCTGTGTGTGCGTGTGAGTGAGAGAGAGTCAGTGTGTGTATGCGCACTGCTCCAGGCAAAGGGTAGAGGAGGGCATAGCAGAAGAAGCAGAGCGACTATAAATGATAATCTGCGGCAGTGAATGCTGATATCGTGGCTGGCTGCCACAAATAAATCAATACATGGAAAACAATGCATCGATTTAGAATATTGATGTTGCCATAATTTTAGTGTTGACTTCATTGATTATGGCGACAAACCATAGATAATAGGTTTTTTTTGTTGTTGCTTTTTGTAAACCTTACAATAAGCACATACACACAGATACAAAAGAAAATACCGTCATTGGTCAAAGTATTGATTTATGGTGTTGATGTAGTTTTCTTCAAGGTTTTGTCGCTGTTGCAAAAATGCAGTGCAACTAAGTCTGTGCTGATTATTTCTGCCTTTAGATGATGTGTACTAAGTAGGTCAGGACTATTTTCACACAAGCAGATGCAACAACAATATAGATGTGGCAACATTGCTGACAATATGGATAGATTGTCAGTGAACATCACCATGAAAACAATCACCAGTAGAAAAGAAAGAAAGGGCATGTGAGGGTAACGTAGTTGTTGTATTTTCAGTTCTTTCAAATACTATGTGCATCAAACTGTATTTACTATAAAGGCGCACACATTTGGATTTATCTTGGTTTAATGCCAAGCATGTATACATGAGTCAGTTTGCCAGATTTGTGTTAGACACATACACACTCCTCCATGCACGTTCTGTAAAAATGTCTACAACACGAAAAAAACATAATATAACCAAGCAAAAAAAAAAAAAAAAAAAAAAAAAAATGTTTATCAAAGTTTTCAGACATCCTCCTCCCTCCTTGCTTTCCCAAGCTTTGTGAGTCCAGAACAGTGGTGATAAGCTGCAGCTTTTAGCCAGCTGACAGAGTATAGCATAAATGAAATGAAAATTGAATAATGTGCTCCAGCTCTGTGTGCTGGGTGTTTATGGCTTAAAACGTTACTCTCTGGGAGTCCCACCAAGTCCCTGTACGACAAATGAGAGCCAATACCGTCTAAAGACCTGAACTCAGCCAGCTCTCCTCTGGACCGAGTGTGCTGCAAGCATGCACACACACACACACACACACACAAACATGCAAACACGCACATGAGCACACACTGGCCCATTTGGCACCTGTAGTTCTTTTCCAGCCCTTGCGGCAGACATAGCATTTGTGTTTATGCATCCATGTGTGTCTGTAGGTGTGTGTGTGTCTGAGTGCTGTCATACATCGTTACCTGTGCTGGCAGGTGTGATGCAGAAGGGAGCCTTACATTGAAGCATCAGTGTCGTTCAAGACTGGACAGCAGTGCGAAGCGCTACGAAAAAAAGAAAGGAAAAAAAAAAAGAGAGAGAACAAGCAAACATGTTAGAATTGTACCGACAGAGCTGGGTGCTCATTTGAGTGCACACCTGAATTGGCTTCATATCCCGCACTGTACACGTCCTTTTTTAAACATAAATGGTCAATGCAAACCACCTCATGAATGCGGTCGGCATATAAATGAGCCTGGCGTGCAATTGTTCTGTCGTTGTTGTGAATAATGGCTGCAGGTGAGAAAAGAACGACAAAAGAAAGTTCCCACAGGCAGACAGAAACCCTTATGTGGGAGGTAGAGACCCGAAGAAACATGCTATTTGGAGGCCACAGCAGTGGAATCACTAACAAGAGGGAGAAGAGCGAGTGGCAACACATTGCTGCCAATGGGATCAGTGGCAGAGAGCGCACGGTGGGAGAGCTTAAAAATAGTGCTGCGATCTGACGGTACACATCTTTTTACACGTTTACTGACACGTAATTTGAACTCTGATGTATTGACTACCCAAATGAACAATGCCATTCAAAACTGCAGGCATTATGGCACTCGGGGAACAGCTGTGTATACTCACAGGATGAAATTAAACAGAATTATATCCAAAGGAGGCCTTAATGAGAAAGTACACAATTAGCTATAGGTAAGATGAAGCTATATAAAACAATAATTCCCGCTGTTAACAGCCGGTTGCCAGGAACCCCATAGCGGTGAGGACCTGTGTTTGCGTCAGGGTGGCGTGGCTCTTGCACGTTTCCCTGTCCAATGCTGGACCCAGTTCAGCACATCGTTCCAGGGGCTCAGCTCTGAGGAATCTAAAATGGCTTATTAGCCAGTGATCATCATGGGCCCTCCTGCTGGACAATATGATGGCGAAAGAGTGGTGATTAAGATATATAGAAAGAATTTTGATTCCAGATTTCAGTGAGATTTTACAAGGTGTTTACGAAACATTTACTCCTTGTACAAAATAACGCTGTTAAATAAAAATTAAATCATAGTGACAACGTCAATCTAAAGTATGACAAAGGTTATGATACAGGATGAAATTAAATATGTGAAGGACATCAATAATTATAATCGCCAATTCCCCTCTTCTCCAGAGTTTGTGAACAGGTGCGCACTGTCTCCCATCAAGTATGTTTTTAAAAATCACCTCAAACTTTGAGGCCCCTGGAGTCTTACTGGTCCCAGTATTTAAGCCCAGTGCAGCCAATCATCCAGGAAAACCCAGGGATGGGTCTACTAGCCTTTGTGGAAGGTTCAGATTGCCATGAGCTTTAGGAGAATCTTCATTCTTGTAGAGTTATTTGAATGTACACATTTTTTTTTTTTTTTTTTTTTTTACAAAACTCATCAATTAGTGCATATGCTGGAAAGACATTTATCACTCATACTACTGCATATGATTTAACTTTTGCATCATCACGTCATCAGGACTTTGCTCTTTTGGTAAAAACACCCACAATTTTTATTTTTGTTTTTTTTTGTTGTTATTTTGTGTCGCTGTTTGAAGCTCCTGTGATGTCCCATTTGTCGAATCTCATTTACACATTAAGAACTCTGGAAGTGGAGATAAGGACACACAGTAACATATTACAAAACCATGCAGGGTGGTTTTGCAGTTCAACAGTCAACTCAGTTTTGCTTCTGGTGTGATCTAATTTTTTCTGTCAGCAGCTGTAAATCTGGCATTTTCCCCATTCACTCTACTTCACTATCAAAGTAAAAAGGGATGAAGAAGCCCAATACGAGTGAGTGAAGAAGCAAGGAAATAACACTCTGCTGACACTGAAATGGGTTGGCACTTATTTTGACGTTGAGGTCATTACTGAATCAGAAGTAGGAGCAGGTAAATCTCAGCTGGACTCAGGTAGCAGGCAAGCTGACACACAGCAAACAGCACTGACACACTCGGCAAGGCTGCGGCAAACATCAAGTGTTTGATATTGAGTTCAGTAGGGATGAGTACTGAATGTGGTACTTCTATTGGTACTGACCGTATTCCCACAGTAATCCCAAGTATTGATTCACGTAAAATCAAACTGTACCACATTTCGATACCTGAGCACACCCCTGTGTCTGTGAGATAGTGGAGGAGTATCTGGCTGACGCGAACACAACATGTTTATTTCCTTATGTAGCTATAACATTGCCCCTCCTTGGGGGGGGGGGGGGTTCAGCCAGAGAATTAATGCTAGCGAGTCGAGCCATGTCGGGTCCGGGCTTCAATACATGCACTTCGGTCCAGGTTGGGTTTTAATTTTCAGGCCGGTTGAATCTGTGAACAGCCCCACCTCTCTGTGCACACGCTGCAGCTGGTTTTAAACTGAGATCCCACTATAATGCTGTTAAGGAGGACCCGTTATTATGCCTGCTTTGCTTGGTTACACAGTAAACAAAACTATAAATATTAAAAATCAGAAGTTTGAACACATACACACAAAAACGTACCAAAAACAGGTGCCACTGGACACCGGTGCCATATCATTTTACATGTGAATGGTACCCGTCTGTAGAGCTCAGTTGGAGATGTGTTCTCACAGATTCACAGCCGTTCTGAGTATTTGACTCATCTCTAACCTGATGCATCAGCCCACTTGGTAAAAAGGCCACTAATTGCATGTCTTTGTGTTCCTGCCTTCTTCATTGATATTTTGCTGTTTCCTGAGTCTATTTGTAAGTGTCACACTCTCATATTTGTTTGTGCTAACACCTAGTCAAATTTTACACATTTCCACTCTTTGCACCACCGCCAGAACACATTACAAATCAGCACATCATGACAGAAAGAGTGAAGCGGAGAGACAGAGAGAGGATCTGAAGATACACAGAACAAGAGTGCTGCACTGGACTAATGATGTAGCTGTGTCTGTTAGATTTATGACTGCATTAAAGGACAGAATTGTTCAGAGGGACTGACCTTTCTGAAACTAGCAGTGCATTGTTTGTGCTCATGATTCACTTAAAAGTATAATCGAGGAGATTTTTTTTTTTTTTCTTGTTGTTTGTGCATTTAAGGAAAACAACAGAAACCAAACACAGACATCTTCAGTCTAGAGTCAGGCCCAAGAACATCAACATAAATATCACTAAGAGTATGCCAGTAAGAAGCACAGCTGTGTTAGGTAAACAAACACATGGTGCACATGAACTGCAGAGCAGCAAAATGTTTAGCAGATGTACATAAGAAGACGATTTCATTAACTTGTGTTATTGAAACAGACAAGCGTAACATACACACACCGGCGCTAACTAGTGGCAGTGGAGCAATATGCAAAACACATTTTGTTGTTTGTTGTTGTTTGGGATTAACAAGCATAACCACCCAAACACAATTTGTGTCTTTAATACTGAGTATACTCCATAATATATTTTCATCATATTTGAATACATATACATATGTAATAATCTTATTTCATTGTAGTCTTTCTCTCTCTTGCTCGCTCGTTCTCTCTCTCTATCAAACACACTGCCAACATGACTGTCTTAGTCAGAGTGTCCACTGGGAGCACTAAGGGAAATCTCACCACATCGGTGGGCTGATGGACTGTGGAGAAAAAAAACCCCATAAAGTTTTTACCGTTCCTGTGTGTCTCTTTACTGGCCCTGTGCGTGTGCCTGTCATTTGGGGTGCACATGAGAGCACACAATGAACGTGTGCTAGGACTGGGCTCACTGACCAATCATAATATGTAATTGACCCTCACCAAGCTGACCTGAATGCTCACCCTCCCATCAGCCTCGGCCTCAAAGAGAATCTAATTCTCTGAAAAAATGACCTAAAAGACTTCTGGCCCTGAATCTGGTCCTGCTCCAGAATCTGCTCTGACTCTCCGCTGTACATGACTTCACCACCAGCAGCCACATCTTAAACTTCAAAATAACAAGCGCTCTTCCTGGTGAAGCTCTCAAGGCTGTCACTGAAATAAACACAGTTGGCAGCAAGTTGTTCATTCAAAAGGGCCTCAGCTTATATTTAGGATGTACCTGTGTGAAGGAATACACCCAGGACTACACACATTTCTGCATAGGTTCATGCAACTAACACTTGTGAGTCATGCAACAAAGCGTGCACAGAAGAAACAGGGAGGGCATTCAACACAAGAAAAAAAGAACAACACAAGGAAAGCAAAAGAGAAACATCAGGACGACTCACAAGAACAACCAAAGAAAAAGCAGAGCAAGAAAACCTCAAATCCGCCATAACAGAGCATTGCTAAAGGAACAATCGCATTACAGACTGGAGCGACGCAAAAATAACTGGATCAGAGAGGAACAAACAAAAAATGATGGATCAAGGAGGCCATCGATATCAGAAAGCGGACCCAGGGGACAATCAACAGGCACCAAGGGGTCTACATGCTCTCACACACCTGGGACTCGTGACCAGCCCGGGAAAAAACTGCCAAGCCGGTCACGCCTACACAGAACCTGAGCTTCTGAGGAAGACTGCAGCTGCTGGTCCAAACAAGTCAAGGTGAATACACAATTTTCCGATGCGTCTGTCTAAAAGAATATAATAAGTGATGACCTGCTGGTGTCTATAATCTATTGCTGGATGTTACTCTATTAGTGAGACTAAAATTCAAGTTATGCTTTCTCTGCAAACATTTATCCAGTCCTCTGTGTATGGCTTGTGCAGTTTAAGAATACAGAGCCCATACACCATGCAGACCCCAATAGCTGGACACTATAACATTGCTATGTTTAAAATTGGTTGAAAAAAAATTAACTGCTTAACACACTACCTGCTCAATATTTACCAATAACCATATTACACCTGCAGTGTAAATATACAGGTTTACTACAGAAGGATGTGGAGTGTGGAGAGTTTGAAAAGATTCATGCCTCTGGGATGAAGCATAACATACATACACTCTCCCACTGGACACTAACCCCACTGCTAAATCATGCATTACATTAAACAGAATACCATGACCAAAACTTCACACCTGAGGTATCCACACATACCTACCATCATCATTTTTACTGTTGGGACCAGTAGACTTTTCAGAAGTGCAGCTGCAGTTTCTTATAGCATTTCATCATCAGTAATTTATGTTTGGTAGAACACACAGAATATGGAAAGACAAGGTCATTTCGAAAATATATGATTCATTTACCTTTCATGTCCTTACACAGCTCTATATAGCCCATACAGTAACCACGGATATCAGTATGAGACTGGGAGCCAGGATCAATATCTGACCTAATCTATCCAACAACCAGAACATCCATATAGGCTGTTTTATCATTACTCTGACACAACCCAGACAAGTCTCACCTGACACAGTGCCTCTTCAGCAATAAGCATACAAGACAAAAATAACAATGTGGACTGCGCTACATGTGGTGTACCTCTGTCACAATGGTTTGAATCACAAAAAGGTTGAATTAACAAGCTGATTAATAAGCTGCTAAAGACCTGTGGGCTGTTCGTTGTTTTACAAGACACCCTCGCTCACTCATGATAAATACACCTCACTCACGTTCTCTCTACAATGGATATTGAATATTTCCATTGTAAGCAGGTCAGTCTGTCCCCTGTTGCAGAAGTTTCCATCAGTGTCACTTGCAGGTTTGCTTTGCTTTCACTTTCTGTTCAGTTCTTCTCAAACCAGCTCCACAGGGTTTAAACCTGCAGACTGTGCTGGTAGGAGCTCGGCAATAACTATAATCAATAATTAAAATATCCCCCAATAGACGAGCCGGTGGTGGTGGTGGATAGCGGGTAACCATGTTCACGCTTCTCGGAACACCCAGAGAAAACTCCTCTGTGATACTCACATAAGAAAGTGCATTTCATTTTTAAGCCTCGGCGACCAGAACATGCTAACTGTATGTGTGTGTGTGTGTGTGTGTGTGTGTGTACATATATAAGAAAGAGGTGAAAACAATGATTAGACGAGGTGCTGAAGCCTGAATCACAGCAGGCAAAATTCTCTCACAGCGACAGTCGTAGGTGCTGGTCTTCCATCATGTGAAGCGACTGTCTAGGTCTGTTCCTCTTATGTTGTGGCTCATTACGTTGCTGGCGGATGAAGCCCTGGCCTGATCAGTCTGCCTTCCTTTGTTACTGCCTTTCTCTCATCATTCTGACAGAAATATACAGTACAGCACTGTCCTGATAATGCATAGTTTGTTCCAACATTGCCTTTGTACTAACAGAAGATTTGTCGGTCATCAATCTGTAGTTATTATTGGCATTAACTGTCAAGAAAAAAAAAAAAACACTCGTATAACTGCAGGAAAGATGGAAGTCTTCATTGCTTTTTTAACTTTTTCTGTTTCCTGCTTGGCTTTGTACCATTGCAGGTTATTCACTAGATTAGAACTGTTTAAGTTTAAATAAATAGTGGAGACATGGGGAAGTTTTTAACACTTAATCAATATTGTATACAGCATAAAATGATAAATAGGTGGGACTACATTGTTAATTACACTAAATGACCCGGCGAACTCAGCCACTTCAGTCTGGTCTTGTGAATCATGGCTTGTGAAGAAGCTACTGAACATAAACTAAAACACACCTTCAGCAGTGGATAGAAGAGCCACACTATCAGCAGCAGAAGATGCAGTGGCCTCGCTCCAAAATACCACACACACGTCTAAACTTTCTCATCAGTATACCAGAAGACACTCTCCTCAGTGAAGTGATTCCCTGTTCACATGAGTGTTTCACTGATGATCAGACAACGCAAAGAATATTGTGTGAATTTAACCTCTAGGGGAAAAAAAAAAAAAGTAATCAATCAATCTTTAAGACCCAGAAAAGACAGCTGAGGGGAGCTGTGTGGCGTAGTGGGTAGAGCAAGCGCCCCATATGCAGAGGCTACAATCATCGCTGCAGTTGGCCCCGGTCCGAATCCCACATCAGGTAGACCTTTACCGCTTCTCATTCCCCTCTCTCTGCCTCCCCATTTCCTGTCTCTCTCATACTGTACTATCAAATAAAGGCGAAAAAGCCCAAAAATATACTTTAAAAAAAAAAGAAAAGACAGCTGATGAATGCTTGCACCAAATGTGGTCCGGCATGTTTCGAAAGAGACCAGGCCAGGACTCTGAAAAATCATACAACTGTAATGAAGGGTGAACCTTTCATTGTAGTTCAATTAGTCCAACATTTCCATTTCTGTTCTACATTAATTCCCTTCTTTCATCTTGGGCTCTGGCTCAGCAACAAATGAAACTGTATTAAATGGACAAGATTTGTAATTACAAAACAATTCCATTACATTTTGTGGTAATGGCAAGGTGTGTATTCAGTAAACAACACAGAGAAGCAGTTACTGTGTGACTCAAATGAATAAATATTAAGTTTAGTGCTTATTAAAATGAAAATAAAAAAGTATGGGAATGTAGGGGCAGATGTTTTCAGGTACCGTATCTCTCCGAGTTGGCGAGGGCTGATGTAAATGTAGAGATATGAGCATATTTCTACATATTACATATACATACTACATATACACAGAAAGGTGATAGATGTTTAAATGACACCTTAAAATGCAGGCAGTGTCAGTGAACTGGAAGTCAGTGTGATTGACATTTCAGTTTATTTTCTTGTAAACTAATTTTTGTAGGTGGAGAGGACTTACCCTCTCTTCAACAGGCCACCAGAGGACCCCCACTCTCGCTTTATTCTCTCTTCTTGGAGAGACCTGCTTACTTCATAGCCAAGCTACGATCCCTGGGGACCTCTCACTCTTCTCCCTCATTCGCCCGACACCTTGGAGCCCCTACGCATCAGCTGGCTCCCCCAGCCCAGACCTCTTTTCCTCCCTCTCTACCTGTGTTGTCAATAAAAAAGTCCTCTGGGACAAAGAACATGCTCCACACAGCATTTCCCCACACCATGGTACCTTGTATTTATGTGCTGCTTTACTGCTTTAAGGAAGAACATTAAACTGCCCAGTCTATCATCGACAGAGGGGCTAAGGTTTTTCAATAGGACCTATTCATGTCACCCCCACTTGTTCCCGCCGTAAAGATACCATGAAACTGCAAGTCATGCTGTTTGCATTCATCTGAGCAGGTGACACAGTCCCTGTGAGATATAACATGATCAAACTTTCACCATGCAGCTTTATGTTACAAGCAAAAATCCCACTGTGTCTCTCTCCTGTCCCTAAAACGTTGCCTGTTTTCCACCTACTGTAGTGACCTGTTGTAGGTGTAAATACCGATCACATTAACTCACAGAGCACAAGCCCACATAAAAAGTTCAGGCATAGACAAACAACTGATTTGTCATTAACTGCATGACAATGACAGTGAGGTGTTTGCAAACAGAAGTAGGCATGGTTAAAATGTAAAACTAGAGATATACATGTGAAGATAATGAAAAAAAAATTAAAAAAAATAAGATTCCAGCAGCAACTCAATGCAAAAACTTGTCGTAATAAACTATCATGTTTCAATAACTTCAGATATACAAATTGTTGGTTCACGTGTTTCCAATTTATCCATACGATGATTATTATAACATCTTACATATTTAATATCCACTAAAATATAACATATATAGGGTTTTTGTATTAGGTGGATTTCCTTCACAGTCAAAAGGAAGAATTATTTTTTCCTGAAATATGCTCTACAGTCAAGGACAGAAGCGATGCTGCAGCGTGGTTCATGTTAAAGAGGCAAAAAAGAGAGAGGAGAGGCTAACAGAGTGAAAGCAGAATCTGAGAGCAGAGGTCAAAGATGAGAAATGTTGAAGCTGTAGGGAAGCGTTCTCTGCCATACTCACATTTGCACAGGAAAATATATATGTTCACGTTGCTCCATGCTATATATCACTCCCAATGTTCCCTTGTGCACTTGAGTCACTGGACTGAGAACACGGCTCAAGCCCCATGGCATGGAGGATTTTACGCACACAGACTACACTGCACATACTAGTCTTTATGCCCGGCTGAGCACCAATGAGCCTGCTTTTAATATAACTACATGCACTGAAACGCTGTTTGTGTGTGTGTGTGTGACGCACATGAGACCCACAGTGGTCTGGAGTGCAGGGTGGCAATGATCCCGTAACCACACAGGCCACACGTTCCGTTGCTGAATGGCTGGTTACAGACAGACAAAGAGACAATACTACTTAGACTTATACAACAACACTGTTGTGTGTTTCTGTGCGCAAAGGGGCATCACCATGCACAAATAGCTGAGCACTACTATATTTCTTAAGTTTAGTAAGTGTTTTACACTGCAGCTTAGCATGCATCAAATAAAATGGTCCTGGAATACAGCATAAAATAATATAGTATGTTATAATGATACCCAGCAATAACACTGTATATCACAATATTCGGGTTGCGAAATTATGTATCTTAAAAATAAATAATATAGTCTTTATACGGTCAAAGGATTTTAAAGGTTCACACATTAAATAATGGAAAATAAGCTGAATCATTTTAATCTTCATTATTGTTCTTCATCAAAACTGTGATTTTTTTTGTTGTTTTTTTTTTTTTACATTGTCAGAACTTGCAAATACACATCACCTGATTATACTGTATGCTGTCAATTACATTTGTACCAATCATCTACATCACAGTTCGTGTCTTTGTTACTTGTAGTGTTAATAGTTTCATCGGCCTCCTCCACATGTAACTGACATAACACTGACACACACATACACACGCTGACCAACCGCCTAGGAAAGTGATGGACAGAGAGAAAGAGAAAAATAGTGAATGACCAAAAACAAAACAGATGTTGAGTGATAGTGATTCATTATTGCTCATCAGTGATTGTTGGGAGTGCTCATTAATGTAGCCAATTAATGTGTGAAATGACAATTTTGTTTAGTTTCATCACATTAGGTTTAGTTTCATCATATCACCCTGTTGTCATCACTCACGCTGACCGAGAAAGCGTGAGAGAGAGTGGCGAGAGAAACTTGACGCTCTCTTGCTCGCTCTCGCTCTCTCTCTCTCTCTCTCTCTCTCCACCCCCTCATGACCATCTCAGCTAGATCTGCAATCTCACAGGATGACGAGGTGATGATTTGAGTATGGGTTAAATTGTGCAACTAGTCTGGGAGCCTGAGTCTATATTATCATCAACATTTACTATCATTATTCCATTCTGCAGATAGAATTCCTCCAAAAGCACCAAAATGGCCGACCGTCACCCTGATATTATTTTCCAGACCTGATCAAAGGCCAGAGATGAGATAATCAAACCACCAGGATTTGATTATGAACTGTTGCCAAATCTTCTGTAACCACCACTTTTTAGAAACCAGAAACATCATCTTCGATCTAGTGGCACAAAATACCCATGTCACCAGTGTAGAATGTGAACGGCCACACAGGAGATCCTAAACTTTATTAAAAAAAAGAGCGTAAGTGTATTTTCATCAGTTTTGTATTTATACTCATGACACTCACTCCTGCAACTGTTGCCTCTTTCTGACTCTCACAAACACTCCCTACACACACACACACACACAATCACAACCACTACACACACACCTTCTGTCAACGGAGTGTATGACAAAATGACACATGAGGTTAAGTGTTGTTGTAAAGTGAGAGTGAGTATGTTTGCGTCAATGAGGGGGAGAGAATGCACTCCTCCCCGTGATGTGTGTGTGTGTGTGTTGTATCAAAAATCTTTGGAATATCAGGTGAAACTATCACTGTATATCTGAGTGTAGGTTTGTACTGATGCGTGCACTTTATCCTTCCACTTAACCATCATAACTGAAATGTTTTTGTGTCATACGTCTCTGTGTCATGGACACATTACTTTGATTTCCGTATTCACTATTTACAAGTTAATTTCTTGCTAAGCTGTAAGCAGCTGTAAGCAGTGTACAGCTGTAAGCTATAAACTGTAAGTTAAAGTTTATTTTAAAACTTTATTTTGTTCCCTGTTTTACTTTTATATTTTTATAAATTGGACACATGATTACTATAGCAGTTTATCACTGGCTTCAAAATTAGACTCAAATTGTGTACTATCAGTAAAACCATTGAGCTAAATAAGCATAGCACAAGTATTCAAATCAAATACTTTCTCTTGCCTTGCAAAGGAACCTTGGTCAGCACTTGGCAGACATGACCTTTCACTCTCTGTTCGCACAATGCAGCACACTAAACCATACATGCTATTGTGTCTTTGTAGTTCTTTATATTCTTCAACCACAGGTGAAGCGTTCACTGCAGCAGCTGCTAGATCTCTGTGTGTGCAACCGCTAACATCTCCATCTCTCAATCCCAGCAATACCACAGTGGCATCCCCGAGTGAGGATAATGCTCAGTGCGAACCTTGGGAAGGGTAAACAGCACAAAATGGCTCAGGCATACCTCAGTCCTTAGTAAAGCTTCTAGAGGCCTAGGCGGCTGGTGAATCATACTCCTCACTCATCCCTCCCTCTCTCTCCATACCTACACATTCATCCACCATCAAGACACATTACTGCTTTTGCTTCCCCCCTTTGTCTCTCTACCTCTCTCTGTGTTTCGGATTTCAGATCACCTAATTCTACCATGACCCACTTCAACACCAAGTGGAAACCTCTGATGAGGCCAATATGGAAGTACAAAAAAAATGCATTTCTTCTAATGACCACTAGAGGCTGGTTTTGATCTCTATAGCTACTTTCCTCATTTGTGACAACTCTACAGGGGTGAATGTTTAGAAAACTGACTTTTATTAAGGGTTATAGTAAACCACAAATGAAGGTGTGGTCACTTGTGAGTGACATGAGGTGAGCATTGTAGTCTCTGCTCCACACATGGCCCTCCTCTTTGCCCACCTATTGACCATGCACTTGTTGGCAAGATGGTAAGAACAACCTCAGCTTCAAAACTGCTTCTCAGATACGTGCGGGCGACATCACGAAGGCTACGTCCATTTTTACTTGGGCTGTGCTCAACACCCACTTCTGCAATTATTAATATTCTCAGTGTCTCATTATACATTTCTATGTATTTCTCTCTCGCTCTACCCAATCGGTGGAGGCAGATGGCCGCTCACTATGCGCCAGGTTCTGCTCAAGGGTTCTACCGATGTAAGGGAGATTTTCCTTTGCCTCTGTCGCCAAGTGTTTGCACATGGGAGAATAGTTGGTGTCTATTAATGATATTATATGTAGTATAGTCCAGATCTGCTTTATATGAAAGGGGGCCTGATGTAACTTGTTATGTTGTAATTCAGTGTAATAGAAATAAAAGTGAACTGAAATGAATTATCTGCTGTGGAGGTTATTAAAGCATAGTACACGTTCAGACGCATTTTTTGTAACAGATTTGACATTTTTGACTCTCAATAGTAAAGTGGAACCATTTTTAGATTTTTTTTAGATTTTAGATTTTATTTTATTTAACTGAAAATGAAAAAGTGAATTTTTTTTATCGTTATTTACAAAAGAGCCAAGAAAAAGAGCAGAAAAAATATATATCATGTCGCAAAGCCAAATAAAAAAAATAAAAATAAATAATCAATATTAAAATTAAAATGTAGCTAATTCCAAATTATGTTGTTATTACCCGCCAATTCAAGTCAATCCGTACGATTTCACTGCAATTTTTAAACTCATCTTACAAAATAAGGAAGTTTTGTGCAAAATCATAAGAGCATGGGAGCAGTAGGTGTGTGGTGCATGAGCTGCAAAATTCCCCATGAGTCACTGACGAAGCTAAAACATTTTGTTTACGCAAGATTTTCAGCTAAGATTTGGGCTCAGTACACACACACACACACACACACACACATACACACAGACTCTGCTGTTGGACAGCGGCTCTATTTATGAAGCTCCAGGTAGCTTTCATCAGCTGGATCTTCAATCTGAGCACTCCCTGGATAACACACACACACAATTTGAGGGTTCTCATGGTAATTATTGGAAACACACATCTCTTTCTCTCTCTCTCTCTCCTTTTCTCTCACTCACTCACTCACACAGTAGAACAGTCCACAGGGTACATATGCACACAGAAATCTCCACACAGCATACTTACACATGCATACAGCAGTCACAGACACGCCTGCGCACACACAATTGCTTCATTCTGTTAATATGCAGAGAATAGAAACTTGCTAATATGCTAAACACAAAGCTAAATATGCAAAGGCATACCAGACTAGTACACTGTTACCATGACAAGTGTGCGTGCCTGTCTACATGTCTGTTGCTCTGTCTTATTTTCTCACACACACACACACACACACACACACCCACCTACACACACACTCTCTTTGAGATTGCTTGTTTGGTAAAGACTAAACCATTTGCACTTCAATAAAACCTCTTATGCTGTGTATACATTAGGGATGCACCGAAATGAAAATTCTTGGCCAAAACCGAAAATCAAAACGAAAATTAATTAAAATTTTTAGTACCATTGCGTTTATGGCTATGACTCTGTACTGACATCACTAAAATCAAGGCATTACAGTTGCATAAATTAATATTCATGCTTTAAAGAAACCAATTACAAAATTATGAAAATATTTATTTAGCACTGACATTCCAACAACGCACGATATAAAAGAAAATTCTAAGTAAAATGTCTTACTTGACCCCACTCATGAATAACCTACAGGCCTATAACTGACTAGCCTATTAATGGCTACTGAAAGATTGTAAAATTAAATATGATATGTAAAAATTTATAGATAACAATTCCTTTAAAAACTTAAGTGCAGCCACAGCGTGTGTTTCCACACATAGCTACTGGCTGTATACAGTGATACGTTGTTCCAGTTTTCAGCTCGTACACACATTTGTTTTCCAAACGCTGCACCACTGACAGAGCGTCATGTTGTTTACATGACTCCTGATTGTACAAAATAAAACTCTGAGGACTAATGCTAAACTTTAACAACAGAGACTCACGTACCCTGTACACTAGCACGCGGGGTATTTGTAGCGCTGCTCATTTCATTTTATAAACGGATTGCTCCAGAGTTGGACTGTAGCCGCGCTAACAGAACTAACTGGTAAACAGATACACGTGGTATTGGATCGCTGCCTGGACTCCAGTACCCGCCGACACCGATGTTGGCATGTTCGGCGGGTTTTTGCTTGCATCATCACAACATCCTGTTTCGGACGTGTTGTTTCGCTGTTAAAAGTCTTTCAGCCAAAAACCGAAATATTATTCGGTGCATCTCTAGTATACATTATATCAATTTCAGTTTAAGTTGTGTGGTGTCTAATCTGTTATTAGACATCACAATATCATGTCATTAGAAACCAAAATATTTATATACTGAGGAGAAAATAACACTGTTTTATCGTTAACATGCCTCTGAGGTGATGTGATCACAAGTGGCCATCTTTAAGTATATCAGTTCCCCTGTGGCATGAAGATGCATCTCAGGATGTGTCTCCAGTGACCACTTGTGATCACATCTCTTGTCACAGCTTTATATGCAAATAAACAGGTATGTGTTGTTGTTTTTACTTAGCATGTGTTTGTAAAAGAGAGAGCCAGAGAGAAAGACAGCAGTGCGGAGGAGTGAATAAATGTGCTTGGCACAGCTCTACAGCAACAAGGTTTAACCCATTTTAAACAGTTAAATATTCAGTTCATGATCAAACTGTGTTGGGATGAATCAGACAATGTCATTCAAAGTGGTCCAGGACACATTGTGTTCACACTGCTAAAAGAATATGGCCACATGTGACTCACACAACTGTAAAATGGGGTCTGAGTGATCAGATCTCAGATCTGCCTTCACTGAGTCTGGGTTCCCTCACACCTGAGCTGTCCACTTGTTATTGTATGACCTGAGATAGATATTAACACTAGGTCTGAAACCAGCCAACTGTTTATCCAAGTAGTTGTTTTCCCACATGGAGGAATCTTTTATTTGCCTTGCGGCCAAGCCAAGCCCACTGTATGTCTGTGTGTACACAGCCAAAATTTGTCTCTGTGGCAAAATCAAGGTATCTTTTTTTACCTGACACAGTTATCCACAATGACTCTCAATGGTTTAAAGTTTTAACTGCTGTCTTGTCTAAAAGCCGCAAGGCAAAATTATAATCAACAAAATTAGAATATGTCATAAAAACTCAAAACTAAGATCCAATAAACAGGATGAAAAAAAAAAATCACCTGATGGTGGCGTAATGTTTGAGCGCTACAGAGAGCTTCATTCTAGTTGTTTTTTGTTTTGATTTTTTTTTTTTTTGAATGAATGAATGAATGAAATCAGGATGAATCACAATAATTGATAGAACATGTTTAAAAAGTGTGTATGTGTAAAGTGTGTAAGGATTGTTATTTAAAAAAAAAAAAAAAAAAAAAAAAACTGCACTTAAAACTTTTTTTTCCTACCTAAATTTTCCTATTTTCTGCTGTTATTATATTTGAACAGTGTAACAAATACGGCCCTCCCCCCTCTGTTCCTTCAGAAGCTCTGTGCACCAATTCTATGGATGTGCATTCCTAAGGCTACGGCACAATGGTGCAATCCAGAGCATCTTAGGAAACTGGATACTCTCTCATAGTAGAAGCAGAGCAAACCTTATCATCAAATAAACCTTATACTCACATACACACCCACACACACACACATTAGTTCAGAACACAGCGAGGTGTTTACATTGCATTACATACAAAACTACAGTGACAGAAGAGAGGAAGCCAACGATGGCAGTAGTGTTGGCTGTTGTAGCATCACTAATTATGCGTCCGACAAATAAATCCACTGTTCCAGCAAACTTGTGATTTTAGTTCTTTTTTGCTATAAAACCTTTCACACATTGTAGGAATAAATCCAGTGATAATGAGCAAATGAGGAGACGGCAACCTGTGGTTACACTGAGGAGAGCTACAGAAAGGTATCCTAAGGTAAACTGCAGACTGCAAAACGTACAACTCACCTGCTACTAAAGCAAACGTCACACCAAAAAATCTCTCTCCCTGTCCAACTGCGCAGCTTCCACCATTAGAGAGCCACACTGATGCTACTGCGGACTTTCTTCTTTGCCTTATTATTGCACCTTCTCACTAGTTGCTTTTTCGGATCCTCTCCTCCTCGGCTGTTCCTCAGCCATCTCTCCTCTCCCTTTTGACAAAGTCACATTTGGGAAGTATACGCCACTGTCATGCCTCTGCAGGTAGATGCTCCCTCTGAACACATACCTAAATGTTGCTGCCAGCCTCTCCTTTAGACTTCCCCGCATTAAAAACAACATGGTTGACGGTGACAGAGAGGTGTATTTTATTTTCTATATCTCTCGTAACACTTAGATTGGTTTTATCCATTAGCATGAACATGACCACCATCAAAATTAACAAGGAAAAGAAAGCGCTACAACCAAAACCTAGTCTAGAATTTAAGTAATTTCTGGCGGTGTAGCTGTAGTTTTAGTTTTTGTGTCTGGTGATGGACAAATTAAATCCATAAGTGATTTTACTCTGGTTACAGCAATATTCATAGGTTATCATGTTTGACACACAAATGTGGTTAAATCTATAAATGATGGTAGCGATATACTTTTCTCACCACAATAGTGAACAGGCATTATGTTCTAAATTTTCTTCGCTTTCCATAGTCACATATGAAGTGTGCTGCAGTGTCTGTGCAAACACCCAGTTCATTTTCACCGTCCTCTTTATCCTGTTTGCTATCATATGGTCAGGCTGCTGTACGTCATACTTAGATTTCTCTGTGGAAACCCAATGCCAATGTGGTACTGGTTCCTATGCCACCAGAACCTGCCAACCAAAAGATCTGAGCCGCTTTAATGCCTGTGCTTTTCACAGAAATATTTGCCCTCTGGTGCTCAAAGATGGATGTTGGATGCAGAAGCATCACGTGCCACTGCAAGTCAATACAACGTCAGCACTACTGGCAGCAGATAGCCTACTGTTACCTAGTAGCTATCATTAACACGGTTAAAACGCCTAAAGCTAAACAATCAAAAGTGTAGCTGTATTTCACTCGAAAGGATTCCAACACCTGGAGGGGTGACAAATGTTAAAAACCATACCGTGCAAAGGGAGAACGTGCCAAACTTAATGAAGCATCTGGCAACACATGGGATACACTTGAAAGAAAAGGAAGGCACCGTATTTGACTGCTCAGTGGCTCCATGCCAAGCACACCAGCCGACAGTGTGGGCATCCCTCGCTCTGGCGATGGGGTGACAATAGGCGCGTTCGACATCGACTTCGCCTGATTCAACGGTCAATATGAACTGCCGGTTACTGCAGGGGTGGAGTTTAAAAAAAGACTGCAGTAAAGCAAGTGAGCTCAGTTCACCTGTGTCACAGCAGCAGGTTGTTCACACAGCTCATTGAGGAAAAAGACTGCAACATTTTTTTTTAACTCTGTTTTGCAAAACTTATACACTCTGTTTACTCATGCAAACATATGTTACTTCAACATAACAATTTCAGGCCAAACACATTATATTCAATCCAAATAATTTTTTTGAAAACACTGAAAGCGGAAAGAGTATGAGGAGAAAGGTTACATTTAGAATGCCTGTTAGTGAAAAACACTTAAAGAGATCATCTCTTTCCTGAAAGAATAGGAAATATGATGTACGAAATACTAACAAATGATCAAATTACTGTGAATTCATTCTTTAAATCCACTGGCCCTTTGTGCTTTTATACACCTTAGTGTTACTGATAATGTCTTTAACGTATTGTTTTTTGTTTATTTTTGGTTTACGATGATACCTGACACTACTCATACAGGTTAAAACGTGTGAAGGTACCACTACATATGCATTTAATGCCTGTATTGTTTAGCTGTGGTTCATGTAAGGCAAGAGAGAGGCTTCACTGAGGACCTGCACCACAACCAGCCACTGTAAAGGAATTATGAAGGGAGAGGGAGGGAATGTCTTGTACATATCCATACGTACAAGTAAGATTCTAGATATTACGTATCCACACCCAGATCACTGTCAATAATGATAATAATAATAGTAATAAAATTGACTTTACAATAAGTATTTTGCCTATATCTAATTTACATAAGCAGCAGTTATACAGACACTTCCGCTTCCACACAGGCAGACGACAACCGCCATTTCATCACCTTTCCAGCAAAATCATGGTTATGATAAAAATGTATTGAGAACTGACGAAACCAACTTCTGTACCTCCACTAATCATTTTATCAGTGACACAGATGCAGCAAAGATACAGCCAGGATCAAAACCACATAACATCAGACCTTTTTAATTGATTATTTTGCTCAAGGTCACAGTTAACACAACTTTCACCTTTGCAGCCCCCCACAGCCATGCCACTGTTGTACAGCAGCTACAGAAGATCCACTTTCTCAACGAGAGCGCTGCAATTTCCACAAAGTATCATGCAAGGTTTTCCAAGAAATGTAACTTTAATATTGTATCTGCTTATATATACCAGAGCACAAAAACTTAATAGGACAAAGTTACCTATCATTGAGAGCCATCAAGAGACCATGAGGTCAAAGCAGAGGCTGAGTTCACATAAAAACAGACTCCCAAAATAGAGTGTAGGCTTGTAAGAGATACAGAGTGCACAAATACTCATCGCACATTTTACATAAGGGCAATTAAGGACACTGCAGGACCTGCAGGAGATTACCAGCCAAACAGAGCCACTAGATATTTAAGGGACACAGAAGACGTGAAGTAGAAGGCGAGAAAAAGCCACTTAGAGTCGACCCTGCCAGTTTCCCTTCACTGGTGTGAATTCCTGCAACTACAACCTTTCATACAACAGCCTGACAGCACCTTTACCTTCCACTAGAACACACGCAACACACACAAAGGCAGGCACTCCTCTTCCAAATTGGCATCTTACTTATTATCACTACCAGAAAAGGATGGCAATAATACAAATGTTCCAACTGTAATAACCGCGCCTATTGTACTCCAGTTGCTTTTTCTAGCAAATGCAACAACACTGAGGAGGAACAGGTTCTTTTCAGTGTTATTTAGTCATTCATAAGAGGGAGGACATTTACAATGGTCTTTAGTAGCCCATCTCCCTAGATGTAAAATTAATTCATAAAACGACCATACAGAAGTAGTAAAATTAATTCAATCAACACATATATGACACAGGGCTACTTAAATGTGTGTGTACAAGCAATTTTTCCCAGTGATTACTTTGATATGCGGTTGGTTTTCAGGGTTAAATAACTCCATTTGAGCCCCCCCCCCCCCGCTCTTACCGCACCTTTAAATTTCCCTCCGCGTGCACTAACACATCAAAAGGTAGACGATGAAATCAATCGCCTTTATTAGCCAACGACTTTTATGAGATTATGCAGCCAAGTGTCGCTCTCTACTCTCCACTTAAACATGACAATAAAACACACTGAACTGTGGAGCTGGACCACAAATATACGGACAGAGAGACGACGTTAAAAGTGGGACGTTATATTTGTGTGTGTGTGTGTGTGTGTGTGTGTGTGTTCGCTTAGATGCGCTGAGCCCATTCAATAAAATGAACTTTCCTACCAGGTTCTGTTGTTTGCTTCGGTGGGGAACGAAATAAAAAAAAAAGCCAAGCTAAAGAGAAAAGTTACAATTGTATTTTCAAAGTGGCGTTTGCGTGTGTTTCCTCGGAGCCAAACAGAAGCGGTATCTCGGTTATTTCACGTCACTAAAAACATGTCTTGTGTGGTACGTATCGACATGCCAGGCAGCAGTGACCTGCCATTTTTTAACGGAGAGGAGGGCATCCGTCGTTAACCTCGGAATGGTTGCCAAGCTGAGAACAATGCAAGCAAACACCTTTGTCGCCTTTCACTTGACTGTCTTTTCCATTTCCCTTTTCTTTCTCTCTTTCTTTCCTTGGGGCTACTTTCTTTCTTGGCTCTTTCCTTTTCTTGGTTTGTGTGGTGGCGTTGAGTGTTTGTCAGGTCTGTCCTACCTGTTTGTCCTCGTGCTGGGGATCCTCCTCGGCCACCGTCATGCAGCCGCTTGTTTTCTTCCACTTTCTTCCCCCTCCAAAATGAAAAAAAACTTCCTCTACTTGTTTAGCTCGACTTCTTCGAACCTTTTTGTTGAAAAAAAGAGAAAGAAACTAGAAATAGCGCCCTATTCGCCGTCTTTTTCACTTCACCCACATTTCTAAACGAGCTTAATTCGACCAAAGCCGATGGGGAAAAAAAGAAAAGAAAAAGTGCAGTTAAATGTAAAAATGTATCTTTCTTTAAAAAAGAAAAGAAAGAAAGAAAAGGCAAAGCTCAGAGACAGTTGGTTGTGTCCAAGGCTGCACGGCGCGCTCGGCTGTCACACAAACACGCAGTTAAGTGAAATGAATGAAGTGTTGCTTCAGAGGACAGACTAACTGGAGGCTTCTCCGGTCTCTACAACGGGGAAACTACAAGTCAACTGGCTCAGTCAACTGATGCTGCCCGTCCGAAGCGTTTATCTCTGTTTTCTTTAGTGAAGAATTCACTCACTCACTCAGGTGGTGAACCACCCTTTCCTCTCTTTAGCCTACTCTCCGCTCTCCTCTCCTCGCGCTGCCCCGGCCGCCCGGCGCGTGCTACAGTCAAACACTCGGCTACACAGAAATCTGGAAGAGAGTGAGAGATGGAGAGAGAGAGAGAGAGAGAGATGGAGAGCGAGGGAGACGGCGCTCCGGTGAAACGGAGAAACAAGACTGTCCTCCGTTATTGCTGCCCTCTGCAAGTGTGAGCCGGAGCGAGCTTATCTCCCCCCGCTAAAAGATGATGATACGCCAAGCGAGGCAGAAACGGGAATGCTGGGGGATCCCCTGCTGCGTCCAATCCTGACGTCTCTACCGGTGTGCCGGCGAGCGCGTGTGCGCGACTGACTCTGTGTGTCTCTGTTTTAGTGAGTGTGAGTGTACATGAGTGATCGGTACGGGAATTGTTGTGAGGTGGAGGGGGGTCAGCCGTGACTTTGAACTCTTTGCCCCGACTGTGGCAGGTGACGGCGGAGGGGCGGGGGGGGGGGGGGGGGGGGGCACGAGCAGCCCACACTGTAAGACACCCGGTTAATGAGGGTTTTTCCTTCCTTTCAGTCTGACAGTTTACACACAGAGATACACAAGAGATGCTATAAAACTGAGCGCACAGACATATTAATACTGATCAAAATAATGTTGTGGAGGACGTTCACACGCGTCTTTCAATTAAACAAACAATATATTGTCATAGGAGGAAACAGAATCAGTGGTCGATCCTCCAGTCTCAGCAGCGGGGAAGCTGCAATTAAACCCACACACTGTAGCCTACATTAAAGCTGGGTAATGCTGTCCAGTGCTGGGAACAAGTCATCTCGGCTCGTCAAATCATACTACACGCATACGCACGCACGCGCACACACACACTCACACACACACTTTATACATATGATAGCCTATATAAACACACACAGAAAAACACGCGTGTGTGAGTGAGTGGGAACAATGAAATACAGTGCTAAATCTAATATTCAAATGACCTTTATATTCAAGCACCAAGCCTATCAAAAATATCACTGGAGCATTGTGCTCCACTGTTTTTAAGCACATGGCTAGCTATGTCTGTGTGTGTGTGTGTGTGTGTGTGTGTAGGCTACTTTTAAATATTCGTATAGGCCTACACATCTGAGAAACAGACAGATGCCCCCCGGAGCTGTTTGTGGGTCACTGCCTTGCTCAAGGGCAAATCAGCCGCTTTGGAATGGATTGCTAACAGATACAGAATAATACATGCATATTCATTGTTTTAAGAAAAAAGGGTGGTAGTGGGAGGTGGAGCATAACTGGGAACTGGGACTGAACAATTCCTATGTCTATGCATAAGAAATGTTGTGATTAAGTCGTATGTTATGATGTTGCATTTACAGAAAAATGCTGCATATGTCCCTTAGGAGTAATTGTAAAGATTGTATAATGCTATTGTATAAAACACCAATGAGGTAATCAAGGTAATATGGTTATGGTTATTGGCGAGTCCCCATAATTCTGATGTACATAAACATCTCTTTTGAGAGCTGGAGGAGACATTGTGAGAGGTACACAAGGGAGATCATTTTGGAAACAATGCAAACATCATCATGAAACAACAAAAAAACAGTGACAGCACTGTCACAATGTGCAGTAAACATCATGTACTATGTTAACATGAACATCACACTACACTTTATTTGCAACGTCTGTCGTGGTTAATCATTACAGATTGCGTCATTTTGCAGATTAAAGTCAATGTGAGATGACCCCTAACCTGAACCCTGATACATCCCAATTCAGAGTTACCAATTCAACCAAAATGCATAAGAAAGTTTCTGTGTGTGAGTGTGAAAGTATTTTGTTTACACCCGAGGCACCCTATGGCTCTGAGGGAAAATATAATGTAAGCACCTGAACAGAAATAGTGAATGGCATTAATTTACAGTTTCAAAAAATATTGTAACAGTTTAACTCTTTCCACTATGGAAAAAAGTGTGTGTTTTTTGAATAATAAACAAACATGGTCTAATAGGGAGTATGTCTGTCTGAGCTGGAGTAAGAAGAGCTTAAAAGTCAGAAGAAGGTAAAGCAAATAATAATATACTTATTAAAGCAAATGTGCATAAAACAAAAAAGCCAAAGAAAAAGGAAACACAGTAAGTCTTGGTGCGTTACGGCATGAGCACATCAGTAGCTGGGCACTCAGGCTTCTGTGGAAAGGAGAGGACAATTACAAGGCTGAAAAGTAAACTGAGCTGAGGCTGCAGCCTGGGATTCCAGGGAAATAAAGAGAGACTAATCAGTTGAGCAAAATATAATATTCATGATTCATTGTAATTTATAATAAATAAATAAATAGCGACAATAATGAGAAGAAACACGTGTAGCAGTACTGGCCTCAAACTATAACATTTGTAACACAGTACATAGGTTTTCAACATCTATAATCTAAACTGACACAGTAACATATAACTGTTCAGTAATGTAACTTATGTTTGCAACTGTGTGTTTCCAAAAAGTTGTAAAATCTTGACTTTGTAGCACCATCAAATCGGACTGTTGAAATCTATTCAGTATTTCACAAAGTGAAATTCTGGCAACCTAAAATCTGAAAGAATGAGAAGTCAAATGTCAGTGGCAGGTAAAATTCAGTGTTATTTAAATTTCAACTTCAAGTATTCAGTTTGATTACATTTCAGGTTTTGGTTTACATTTGCTGACATGATTTAAATGATTATGGGAAGTGTATGTGGCAAGAGTCTGACTGTGTACGGACATGTATGTGTTTACAGTGGAGTTACCTGATTACCTGAGAGCTAGGGGTGTCCTGAGGAAGAGGTTCAGCCCTATACTGTTATATGTTTGCATTCAAAAGTGGATATTATGTACTCCGTTTCCTTAACCTGTAACACATCATGTTTACCTGTCACATATTCATCACTCACAACGCAAACTTTGCGCTGACTCTCTCAGGATTAGAGTTTCAAGAGTGGAAGTATTGTAGGTAAAATGAAAAATACTGATAAAGTGTCTATTAATTTCATAAACTTTAGGTTAGGTTTGCACACAGAAAAATAATAATAATAAAATTGTAACATAAAGACATAATGTAAAAAAAAAAAAAGTTCAAAATCTTGACCCTATGTATGGACTTCAGTAGAGACATAAAAAATAATAATCCTAATAAAAAAAAACTGCCACAAAAGACTTTGCAAATATTTTTTCAACACAAATGCAAACTGAATCTTTCAATTATTTCATCTTTCAATAAACTCTGCTCACTTCTACAAGGTCTAGTGGCAATGTGTCTGACCCTTATAAAGCCATAACCAATTGCTTAATAAAACAGGATGAGTCCTGTGTCAGTGAAGTCAAGTCAATGTCAGCTTCCAATTCCGACTGATGTTTAACAGAAAATGCAGCACAAGAAAATGAAAAAAATGTGTTAAGTGTTTTTTTTTTTATATATTTTCACACATTTGTTTCTTTTTTCCTTTCCTTCTATGACAAACTCCCTCAGATATATCTTTCATTCAGTGTTTTAATTTCAAATACCAACACCAAAAGATGTTATTGAGTGAAAGATGAATGAACTGAGGCAGGGCCCAAATAATATCATCAGATTTTCCTCATTCATTTTCTCTATTAAAATACTCAACACACACTCAGATTGACTCGTGCACACACACCTAAGTGTCCACATGAAAACACTGACATGCCACAATCTGACTCACTGACACACTACATCTGGGGACATTTCTGAAGGAAAATCATGCAGATTTATTCCTCCTATGGGTCAAAAGAGAGAGAACCCTGGGGAGCGAGTGAGCGAGTGAGCGAGAAAGAGAGCGAGAGAGCGATAAAGAAAGTAAGAATGAAAAAAACAGGGAGCTAGAAGAAAAGTACAGAATAATAATAATAATAAAACCAAGGGACACAGAGAGAGTAGGGCTGTTGTACAGGACAGGAGGAGCTGTCTGTGTACATGAATACTGCGGAGGCCCTTTGACACACACACTCACACACACAGGGAGCATGGCCTGTGGTCATGGTCAGGCTGTGTGCTGTGTACCATAGAGCAAAAGGACAGGTGTGTATTCAAGCGAAAATTCTCTCTGTGTCACTGTCAGTGTGTTGTGTGCACATATGTGAGTGTTAATGTGTGTGGTGACTGTGGCTTTGGCTAAGAGTTCTGCTCAACGATGTGCACGAATCTCCCTCTGTTATCCACGCACGCAGGCATGCACGCACACACACACACACACACACAAATGCTTTGTCATGTTGTCAGTAATCTATGGCATATGTAATACAGCAGTAAACACACCCTTTAACTTAGTGACACACTGAGGCAGATGCTCTTACATGTCTGTCAAAGTCTTAGGACAAACCATCTATAGCTTGTCTCCTTTCCATTTCTCTCTCTTTCTCTCTCTCTCTCTCTCTCTAGGTAGAGGGGATGTCCCGACATATTACCAACAGGAATGATATCACCCCAAATCACATGAGCACATTCAGTACATATCACATAAGCTGTGTTTCCACTGCGGGAGTTCCTGGTAAAGGGAGGGGGGTAGGAACTTTAGAGGAACCATCCTCTCGCACGGCCCTGTCAGCCGTCATGTCTCCACTGCTCTCTAAATGTCTTATTTTCTTTTTTTCTGCTGCTTATTTTGGGGTTTTCTCTTGGCGTCACATCCCACCCTGAGTACACCCAATCAGCACAGAGTAAACCTTACACCCCACCCGGGAGTCTTTCGGGGCCGTTCTGAGTATCTACCCTGAGGCAGGGACTAATTTAGCCCCCGTAAAAGTTCTGGGACATGGTCCTTCAGGGGCGGTTCCTGCAGTCGAGACACACACCAACCGGGTAAAATTACCCCGAAAAATTACCAGCCCAGTAAAATTACCCCGAAGTCCCTGCAGTGGAAACGCCCCTATAGGTATAAATATGGACATAAAGATGCTGCTGTTATACGGCTGTAAGTGTGACCAGGTAAATTAATACCTATTATGCAATACTTCACGGTTATTTGATGTGTGGTTTTGTGTGATAATCATGCATAGTTAGTGTGTTACCTGCAGTGGACTCAGATCAGTGTGCTGCCAGTTAGGAGAGGCAGCAGGGAACGTGTTACACTAGCAGAAAGATGTGCTGCTGTGCACAGGGCCAGAAGACAAACTGTTTTAGACATTCTTAAAGGACGCCCACCAAAACAATCTAATATGTATCTCTTAGAAAGTATGCTTCATGCTGTGCATTTTCTGCCTGTATCTCCTGTGGTGTCCACCTCCATCATGACACCAAATGAGGGAATATATTTCAGAAGAATGGTGTTCATTCCACCAGTCCAGTCCAGAGGCTTATAATCTATACGGAGGAGCACTGAAGCTGCTCTGATGGCACTGAGACATTTCTCTAGCGGGCTTAGCGCTGTCTTGGCCCCCAATCAACAGTCAACTTCACCAGCACCACCTGCTAAAATTTGCCTGGTCATGGTAAAAAGACAAAAGAGAGCATCCCCTGTTGTCTGTCATCTGGATGCACACAGTGTCATAACCATGTTCATAGCCATTATACATCATTATACATCAAATGTTAACCTACAAAATCATTAGCCTGGTGGTGTGTGTACGCATCATATAGTGAGCATTACCCATAAAGGAGTTCTGAAAACTTCCTTTTACATTACATGTTTATCCACAGGGATGGAAGCTTGTTCTTTCTTCCTCTTTGTTAGGTACAAATGTGATAATGTGAACACAGTCTCCTATATGTCCATCTGTATTATCAAGACACACACAATATATGGTCTCACCAGTTTTAGGTTCAAGTGGTTATGCGGCTTGGTTGAAGGAATGTTTGACTCATAGGGAAATGGACACGCACACAGCTATGAAAATATGTTTGAAACCACTCTGGGATGTCTCTGTGTCAGTCTCCCATGTACCTATGTACGTACATACTCACATACACACATTGTGCACAAATTCCCATTCATAGATCACTTTACTAATGGCTATGCGTTAAGTGCCAGATGAACTCGCCTTAAGGGGGGTTTAAATGTGTTTTCTTAGCTGAGTGCCTGTGTGTATCGCTCTTTTTTAGACACTGAGGTCACTGGGGCTTTCTTTCTTTCTTTTCTACTTTCTTTCTTTCTTTCTTTCTTTCACAAATCCCCCCTGCCCTGTCCATTTTGATCCTGATGTATTTGGCTGGTGTCTGGTCATGTAGAATTTTCTGCCCAATTAGGTACATTTTCTCTGCATTCACACTGCGGCCACATCACTTAAAGTCCATTCATTTCCTTTAAACAGAACCAGCGGTGTGATTTGGTCAGTTCCCTGCTTGTCAACAACTTTGTGCCCCAAACTGTGTCTTTTGATGTCCACAGTCCTCCAAATTGCCTTAACAATATTGATAATGTGCCAGGTTCAGTGAGGCATGCCACATGTACAGCTATTTATACTGTACATTCTCCATTGATTTCAGCTCTGGTGTATGTATCAGGTCTTAATGGATAAGAAAATACAAATATCTGGTGCTGTGTATTTTAGTATGTAATCAATACCAATAAATACCAAACAAAGTCTCTTAACAATTAATCAAATTCAGAATTCTACGTATGTACTGTTTCATGATGACACTCCTGTATGAGCTCTGTACTCCTTACTATTTGCATGGTTTCATGAAGGGCACTCTACTTCGTGCACTGATACTTCACATTGTGATGATGTGTGGAATCATCCAAAATGGACATAAATGCAGGACTAATGTGGATTCACATTGTGAAATTGGAAAATTCCAGTGATTTAGATTAATTAATATTCAAGACTATAAAGTAATAACGTTCAACATCTTGAATGGTGGGAGAGGGATGGTGAGTGGCTGCTAAGTCTGTCTCATTATTTGGGTAATTGATTTGTAGCAGGGGTACAAAGTCCTATTGATCAGTGTGAGTGCTATCAGTTTGCAGTGGCTGGTATTAGTGTGTCATGTGCTGTGGAGGTAATCACTTCTTTGTAGAAAGAGAAGAGGTCCACAAAGGTGGCACTGGGATACAACAACAGTTTAACCTGAGCTTTTACTCTCTTGACCTCAATTATTTTAAATGTGAAAAATTTGACATGTTTGAGAACAGCTAAAATAATTCAAGGATGTGTGTGTGTTTTGTTCTAATGAAATGAAAGATAAAAATAAATTTGTAGATAAACATACTAAAAGAAACATGTAAGGACATTATTTTCATGGATGAATGGATGAATAAATGAATTGTGATTGATAAATACAAGGTCTTCATTTCTTTTGGCCTGATGAGTGTACTAAAGGAAAGGTCAGGGGCATATCATTAATGAGAATTCATAATGAATCTAATACACGCTACATATATTTTGTTGCTCAAAGGCTGTTTTCACTTTGCCGTTACCAAAGAAGAAATTAAAAAAAAAAGCTAATTTAAGATTCAATAATCCCAGCCAGTTAAATTATTAGAGCTACGAAACAACCATGAAAACGCTGCAGAAGGTTTTGTTTCCATTTTGATGGTGACTTTGGGAGGAAGGATGGAAGGGCAAAAAAAAATCAAACAATGTGGAAATGAAAAAAAGAGGTGTCGGTCAACACCATTTACATGAAATATGGCCAATATCCAGCCGTCTAATTTTCCTTTCGGGGCAGAGTGTGCGTGTCTGGGGAGAAAACTATCCAAGCTGGTGGATCCACACTAAGTCCTGCTGACTGGGCACTTTTGCATGGAAAATAAAAGGGGATGGGAGGCTGTAAGATGGAGCCATTCACACATTTTACACACATGCACACATCACACGCAAACACACACAAATGCACTTATATGGGAATATGTCTATGTACACACATAGATTCTTGTTCTCTATGGCAGTTCATCTCCTCTAGCACCAGCTTTATGTTGTCAGGTGTAGCGGTTTCTGTCATCCTTATGGCAGTTATACTATTTATTCACACAGCACATTATTACATCAAAATCTATAAAAATCTGTATTATTACAGAAAAAGTGTTTCCAAGTCAGACCAAACAGAAGCAAGAAAATCACTGACATGGCAGTTTTGAAAGCATTTTCAAAATGTAACGGCTGTGTAGACACAGACGCTGCATTATTCTGGAAAAAAACCCTCCACATGGAGACAAAATCATCATCTAAAATTCATCGTCCATTGTGGGGATTCAGTTATCACAATATGTGCACTGGGCTCCAAAGTTGGCTCTGAAAAGTAAACCCTTTTCATCCTCCACCACTAATGGGAAGTGAAAACGTTTCTTAAAAAGCACTAAGTTTTGGTACCATAATGTTATAACAGAAACTCTAAACCCACTCTTAATGTCACCTTATTTATCATTGAGCTGGAGATGTTTCTGTATATACAGTGGTGTGTTCTGAATCCAATGTTATGGTTTCCAAGGTAAAAATCCCATTTAACATAATATTATTGTAAAAAGGATTCCACTTTTTTAGTAAAATTCATTTCATATTTTCTTTAGCCAATTATAAAATAACTTAATTTGTTTAGTGGCTATAGATATAATCTTTTCTTCAGTGGTGTGGCCATGTTGTACAGTCATAATTTTACAGAACTTAGACTTTCCTTTCTTCTTCGTTAATGCAGCAGATTCTTTCGTGGACCCGTGCCGATTTTGTTATCTGGTTTCTCTTTTCAAGAAGAAAAAATAGTTAACTTACTCAGAAAATGAAAATGAAAATAAAAGATTACCTTGGACCTGTGCATATTGCAGACAGCTCATATTTCATATTGAGTATAGTATGTTAGGTACAATGTCTGACTTTCCTGTCAAACTGGAATTTATGACATCAGTTTGACACTACAGTGTAAATCCAGATGGAGACACACCATATTGTATCCTAATACATTAATGGGGAAATATGACCAAATGATCAGCGATCAATGATCGACAACATTAAACATAGTTAGGTTATGTCGTTGGTTAGCCTGTAAGTGACATTGGCTGATACAGTAATGACTGAATCTTTGGGACGGGGGAAATAGCAGAAAGTATCAGGGTTAGTGGGTTAGGTTGAGCCTCAGTCAGATCCAGATTCAGAATCAGAGCTGCATTAATCAGAGTCTTATTAAAATAGTTAGTATCTTATGCTGTAGTCAGACCTGGCTCGTTTGGAGCAGTTGCTCCGAAACAGGGAGTGTTTAACCCCAAAAATCGGTTTGTTTGGGCAAATGTGACCAGAGCAATCATTCTCAGATGTGAGATAAAGCAAGCTAAGATCGCCAAGAAGGGGTGTTCTTGGTTCGCTTCCATTCGAGGCCTGGAGCAGTTCATTTGCAGTGAGAATGTAACTGACTCAGCAACGGACAAACTGACCTAAAAAACCAGACTAGCCAACCACACTGCTGATGTTTCCTGGTTTTTGTTTTTCACGGTTAAACTCCTCCTCCTTCTAGGTAAGATTTCTGACCAAGGAGAGAACAGTTGGTTCACACATGGCATTTGACTTTGGACTACTTGGGACAGTTACCTTGTGAACACAATCAACCCAAAAGAAAAATGCAACAATTGTATCGTTTTAACCTGTGAACCAGAACAAAGCAAACGAGCCACATGTCTGAAACACCCTAAATGTTGTTTGTTAACTAGCTAGTACCTGGCAGGGCCAGCTACAAGTCAAAAAGGACCATCTGTGCTTCACTATCCTTAGCGGTCAGCAAGCAGTAGCAACCAGACAAAAGACAGACCAAGTTCTGCAGTTGTGGCTCCCAGTCACAATTTCAGGATCTCAGGGAAACAAAGGGGTTACACTTACAACAGTGTTTAGTAGCATTACCGGCGAAATCAAGGTACTAGTCTGGAGAATTAGTTACCTCAACAAAGAAGGTCAAAATCATGCAACTCTTACTGTATCTGGAGCATGTGCAGTCTGCACCTCTGCTCAGCATGGTCAAACATGCTGGGGGACGTCCATCTAAGGGACAAGTATTTACTGTCCAGTGTGCAGCTCTTTGGTGTGCTTTGATATGGTGTCAGTCTCATCTGCCGCTTCTCCAATGACTACAATAACTCCACCTTGTCTCCATGAATCTCTCTTTTCAGAAGCATCAGCCATAACCTCCCTAACTATCCCTTGCTTGCTTTCCTCATGGAAATCTCTTTGCAGTTGGTGAAATGTGTTATTTTTTTATTTTCTTAATATTCATGTCAATTCAGGGTTGCAAACATAAACACTCTCCATTTGCACTAGCAACTGCCATCCAAGGAAATGAAGGAAAACAGTCCTTCCTCATACATAATCATGTTTTGTTTGACTGCGCACAAAGAAGAGGGGTTGCTCACGGACAGGTCATCAGAGTGGTTGCCAGAGAGGAAGATAGTGTGACATCTGTCTGGCCAAGTGGTGCCATTTTCACAATGACAGCAGGAGGAGAATAGGGTATCAGGTGTAACCCTGAAATATACTTCACATATTTATGATATTATTTTCATCCTTATATCTGTCTAGCCTATGGGGATCCAGGTCCTTGACAAAATTCCCTAGTTATCCAGTGCTGAATATGACATAATTATCCAAGACAAACCAGTTCACTGTGCAAACCATTATTACCTGAAGCTGTAATATTCACTTTTGAAAGGATTTCTGTTTCAGCTGTCAGTCACATTCCAAGCAAGAAAAACACAAGGACAAGAATAGAGAAAGAACCACAAAGCCAGCTTCTAAAGGTGATAACATGTCTCTCTGCCACACTGTTATAGCACAGTGTCAAAGTTTGGGATCATGATTGTGATTAAAACTTGCTGAGTTATGAACACAGCTTTCCACCAAATCCTAGCTTCACTTCTGTGCTTTGCAATTACACTCAACAACATGTCATAATGTGTCAGTACGTGTCTCTCTGGCACACCCTCCACTTGCAGTGTGGTGCATTAACCATTTCTCCTCATTCTCTTCAGCGGGTACTTTTTTTTGGTGATCTGACAGCTGTAGTCTGCCATTTTGCTATTGTGCTGAGGTTAATCTTAAAAAAGTTGTGGTGTTGAAGTGTCCTGTTTTCTTTTTCTTTCGGTTTCACCTGCTTTTACCTTTTCCTGTGTTAGTCAACTATGTCATTGTCTTTTTCTAAAAGAGACAATTTAAATTATGTAAAATAAATCATTCCCATAAGGCTTGTACATTCATTAAAGGCCCCATGTTGTATAAATGTAGAATATTCGTTTGTTTCTTGATTATGGATCACATCTAGTTTCAATGTTATGTGGAAGTTTGAAAGTCTGAGTGCACAGGGAAATGCACTGTTTTCAGAAACTGAGCCTTAAAAAATTTATGGGGACTGCTGCAACTTTGTGATGTCACAACAAAGCAGTCACCAACCTCAGCTTTTCTAGAGAGTCATTCCCATCTACATTATCGGGCATAGAAACAAGAGCCGGGTGAATGTTGAAGAAAAGTCATAGTGATAGACTGGCACTGATATTTAAGTTTGATCTTCATTCATCCTCACTGGTTTCTCTCCTATGGTTTGGATCTACTCTTAGGGTTAGAATGCACAAAAGTGCAATGTATAGAATATTACTAACACAATCTTACTGTAAACTTTCTGAAAATCAGAACATCTCTCTAAACCTGTGTTTGTATATTCCCTTAAGCACATGTGCATCCAGGCAACCAGGCAGGCAGCCTACATCTTTTTCTCTCATTCCCATCCCTCCTTTTTTCTCCTCTCTGGCCTCTCTTTTCATTCAGGCTCTTTGTGCTGGACCATCATCTGTCCTGGGACCTCCCTCCCACTAATGGATGCACATGCCTTTCCCCAGATGTTTTAGACCTAGATCTTTGTCCTCCAGGAGTCCAGCGTCCTCCTACTCTCTCTCTTCTTCTACCTGTTTGTTTGCTCCTCCTAGATGGATGAGTGATGTGTGTTTGCCTTTTATAGGTTTGTGTATATCCACATAGTGTAGAGGAGCTGTGTAGCTCATGTCATATCTGTAGGCAGATATAATTGGAAGGTTGCTCAACAATCTATAATGTTGTCATCCTGTCATCATGAAAAGGCTTTCATGAGGAAGAAAAGAGGCTGGAGTTTTACAATAAAGATCACAACCCCCCAAAAATGGTGATACTTGATATTGCGCTATATAAATAAAATCTGACTTTACTTGACAGCAAACAACCTATGCCCCATTTTTTGGCCCTGACCCATCACTAAATGCTTACAGCAATGAGAACAGTGACGAAGATATAATTGCCATGAATATTTATGTGGTATACAGGGCTATCCTCTGTGATATATTGAATCCAAACTCAAGCCATTTGACAGTTGCGGTATTTGAAGAATCACAGGAGGGGGCTGCTTGAAAATCCCCTACTGTGGTGGTTCTTTAAACTTTCTCAGCTTGGGACAGAAATGGAATATATTTGGCTTCTCCCATGGACTCAAACTCATTAGGACTCTTGTTATGGTGAAACCAACCAAAAAACAGGGACCATGACCCAGTTTTGGGGTCTCCACTTATAACATAAAGAAATACTCCATTTTGGCAAAAGAGTTGCAATTACAGTACTGTACAGAGTGTGCCTGTGCTGGCTATCGAATTTTCAAACCTACTTTCAAACTAGGCAGTCGGCCCTGATGCTGAGACTTTTTATTACTGATATCAAGACATCAAGACATGATTGCTTTATGGATTGACCAGATATTTAAAATTGATTTTCAAATACTCAAAAAAACAAACAAACAAACAAACAAAAAAAAAAAAACTGCTGTGAATTCAAAAAGAATCCTAAGCAAAATTTAATAATTCAGCCTAAATCAAAAATATAGTTGTATTTGTTTATGATTTTACCAGTATGTATATTTGTTAGATAATTGTTTGTGGTATTATGAATTTGAAATATGTATATCTGGTATTGCAGATGTAAAGTCAAAAATATATATTGATATATGATTGGATGGTGCTGGTAATTAATTTTATTGGATTACTTCAATGATTAACATCTTGAAAAAGTGGTTTTGTCCATGTCAAAGCAGAAAAGCATATTTGCAGTATTGTAGAACACTGGTTTATGATATGATTCTGATAAATCCCGTCAAGTTAGAAACTGTTGTTGTCAGCATATTGTAAGAAAACATACAGTGGGATAAAATCAGGTTAATTTTGCCAGACCTCCTATGAGCTGGGTAACCCACAGGGCAGCTTGCTTTAGGATGTGCAGATATAGCTCAGCAGATCTGACAGGGTTGCTCCGGGATTGGCAGTAAAACTGTGTCTGATTCATTAGAAACAGAAGTGACACTGCATATTTGACAGTGTTAACTCCATATATGGTTTCTGTATAGGCTGATGCAGACCATTGGGTATACTTGCATATGGTGTGGGTGTGTATGTAATTGGCCATGTGTCTCTTCTACCTACACTGCATGTACAATTATGCAAGTTACAGTTATGTAAAATGACGCAGTGTGGTTATGGGTTTATAATGAGCATGGCTCTGTTGACTGGCCATATGTAGTGTGTCCTGGACTGGCAGTATGTGTTTGAGTGAGTGCATTAGTGTGACAATTTGCAGACTGTACTTGTGTGATCAGGTGGGAGGCAGAAGAATTCTGACATATGACGGAGGTAAGGGAACATTGAGATTGACAGACCAGACTGTATTGTGACTGCTTGGTCCTTGGGGTCCTTCAGAAAAGGCCATGTCTTCAACGTGCTGACGTGATTTCCATAGCTATTGGACCAGTCATAATATTTGAGACACTTTTGGGACCAATTCTTTGATTGAAAGAACAGTTTGAGAAAGAAAGAAAGAAAGAAAGAAAGAAAGAAAGAAAGAAAGAAAGAAAGAAAGAAAGAAAGAAAGAAAGAGGAAGAACACATGATCACTCAGAGAACAGAAGATTGAAACGTAAATCCTAAGAAAGGGTAAAAAAAAAAGCAGATCTGACCTTTTCCAATCAATAGCAACTTTCAGTCAGATTTCATAAGGCTTCTGCATCATACACATGATCATATACTTTCTCTATAATGGTTGTCTCTTTTTATTTACATCCGGTCTGTGCAGTTTCTGTTCAGTGGCAGATTCATTTAGACTTTGAACTCAACTTGCCTCTTTGAAGCAGGAAGTAATGAGGCATTCCTGATGGTCCATTTAGCTGTGGGTGGCTCAAATAATAACAATGTTAAAGATCTGCGTCATATAGATATCTAGAACATACTGATACCTAAATGTGTGGCGGAAGCTTAAGAGAGAAAGAAAGATGCTGAGATGGAGCAATAGTCTTTGGGACTGCCTGGGTGGTTCCAGTAATGATCATTATCGTAGGGCAGCTTCTCACTCTGTGGGATTTCATCCACTGACCATTGACTAAACATATACTGTCAGTCATGGTCAGGAATGTCCAACAGAAAATGTTTCAAGGCTAGTATGATGAGTTTGCTGATGTTGTATCACATTTAATCATCATATACTGGTCAGATTATGGTTTTGGGAAACCACAATATGAGATACTGGAATAATGTGGCATGTAAACAGCCGCCAAAGTACTTAGGTGCAAAAACTTTACTGTTAAGCCATCACATTCATCTGTGACCAGAGGGTGGTGTGTGTGTATGGAGGGGGTGGGGGGTCTCTCTTTTAAAGCCCTGCTGTCATCATTAACCTCTATTTTAATTCATTGCATGTTATGTAGTGGCCACAAAACAAGTTTGCTTGAGTTCTCCTCAAGAGTGAGGGAGAAATGCTCCCTCACTCTTTCTGCTCAGCGGTGTGTGTGTGTGTGTTTGTGTATGTTTCTTTTGCCCTCGCCTCCTAATTACACAAACAAAAAAATTGCTTCTGCTGTGTGCATGTGTGTGTTGAGAAAAAGTCAGTGACAAATGAAATGCATTACACACATTCACAAGTGAATTTCAGGCTCGGGATGCAAGAGGCAGAGATAGACTCAGCATGTTAAAATTGTAGAGTGGAGAAAAGAGCTGTGGGTCTCTCACTCTCTTTCATTCTCTCTCTCTGTCTCTGTCTCTCTCTCTCACACACACACACACACACACACACACACTGTTTGTGTGTGGTAAAGGTATTAGAACAAGATCAGCCCGCAGTTCCTGGTAACCGAGAGGTGGTGAAGAATTACGTCAAAGCTTTAACGATGGTTTGTGCAGTGGGTTTTTTTCATGGCGACGTGCCTCTGGAAAATAAGTGGAAGCTCAATAGAAACAAGTTCTCAGACTGTGTCCTCGGCAGTGTAACCGCACAGTAAAACAGTGAACACACCTGATTGGGTTTATCCACGATCTGGCAGGTGCAGGAAGTTTTACAGAGTTGTTTTAGGATATGATCATATGTCTCAGTGACACAAAGATTCATGAAAAACAAGGAGCAGAGAAATATCTCAACGGTCTCATTAAATGCAGCAGAGGTACCTCACGATAACTGCACAGTATCAGAAGTAGGAGTGAAAATCTGTCTGTAGTTCTGACTGATCCACCTCCAGAATTTTGCCACTGACTTCCTCCAGAGCTGAAACTCTTGCTCTCGCTCTGGCTCCTCTCTGCAGCTGCATAGCTAAGCACACTTTTAAGCAGGAGCCTAACCTGGAGTCAGGAGATAATGATAGAAAGCAGCTCAGACTGAGGCACCTGTGTGACCTCTGAGGATCAGATCAGCCCTTTCCCAGGTATACCGCTGCCATAGGGACAACCACTAAGCCAGGAGACTCTAACAGGAAGCAGCAGACAGATATAGCACAATGCATTGTATATTATTCAAGTAATGACTGTGTAAAGTGGGATTAGCCACAAACTCACAATCAAATGCTGCTACACTCACAAATGGTCAAACAAAGTAACAACGCAATGTAGATTCAAGCTGCGCAAAACTCCTCATATACTGCACTAGGCTGGATGAGCCTAATCAAAACTCCTATACCGGCCAGTGCTTTGCCTCTTTGTGACAACTCACTATTAACAACAATTTCACTTCTACAAGTGGCAAATGGTACAACCTGTTCTGGAGGATGCCAGGCTGTAGGCTGCTTGAGAGGCTAAATTTCAGTTTCTGAAGTCCTTAACATACCTGTCTCAGTCTGACAAATCTGTCCAAGCCCAGGGTTACTTTGCAGGCAAGGAAGGCAAAATAATAGGAGTGTGTGATGGAAAGACTGATACAGCCCAGACTGACCTGTCTACCTGAAGAACCTTCTGATTAACTTGTAGAAGTCCAGACCATACAGCCACTAGAGACAGTACTTACACAGAGAAACACTAACTTATGCAATAAATCTATTTCTTGGTCTTCTCTTATCTGATTTGTATGAGGGATTTTTGGCCTTTATTTTTCATATGAATTGTTCTCTTCTGCTTCTCGATCTGGGAGCTATGCAAGTCTGGTCGCTTTTTTTCTGTTTGGCTAAGCCCTTCCCCCGGCTATGTGCATTTGTTTTAAAGAAAGCCGGCGAGGAGGCAATCCATGGAATGGTGGATATCGTTATGTCATATATGTTTTACGATTTGTATATTTGTGTAGTCTTATCTATCATAAACAAGAGATTACCGATTAAGGGGCATATTTGTGTCGTAGTGCCGCTGAGACATGAGCTGGGACACTGGCTCGGAGGCTCTGATCTTGCAACGTTGGTTTTCAGCCAAGAGACATTATGTGGAAGGCTGCTCAAGGCAGAGAGCCTCCATTCTCCCTGTAATGAGTTACAAGTCATTTATCACAATTACTCCAAAGCTGTTTAATTAAGGCAAACAATCTTGCATAGTTCACCTTTAAGTCTAAAAGACAAAGATATATTTAAAATGTATACTATATATAGCTAATTAATAATGTAAAATATAAATAAACAAATTTTGGTGCTGTTTTATCAAAGGAATAAATTCCAGGATTTTTTTTTTTTTTTGTTAACATGACACTTCCTTGCTGCACCTCTCTGCCCTCTCTTTTGGAGGGACAGCGTTAACAGTTCTTTTGAGCTGTATTGTGAGGACTTGCAATAAAAGTGCTCTCAAGCTCTCAGACAAATGACAGGAACTGTAATTTTCACAAATCATTCCAATTTCCCTGCACTACACATTATAATGAAAGCAGTTGTCAACAAGCAATTCATCATAACACTTACCTTTGACTTTTGACATTGGTGTATTTGAAGATTTTGTAAAAAAAAAAAAAAAAAGAGAGCGAGAGAAGAGATGCCACTGTTTCAAAATCTGACCTACTCAAATATATGTTGTTCATCATAAAATCTATAAATGAAATGTATTATTATTATTAGTAGTAATAGTATTACTTTGGCTGATGGGCAGTATCATAGAAAGTGGACATTATACACAGAAAAGGGAACTCCTGTGATGAGACAATGACATCACACCATGTCAATGTGACCAATTCTTTTAGCGAGTACACTGACGCCTGCTTTTTTGAAACTACAGTGGGACAAAACCCTGTTGCAAAAAGCAAGCCGAGAAGCAATATAAACATGAATGAATTAGATCACAGAATATACCAAATAAATATGCCAATACAATATATAGCACATTATAATATGGGTATACTCTGATACTCTACTTATACTCTAATGAAAGCACTTGAAGTGGATATCTTAAGAAACATTTTGAGAAAACAGTCGTAGGCCTTTTCACAGTAGGTATTTGGACGTGTGCTATAGTAGATGTCTGGATTATAACATGACAGAGTGAGCCAGTGTAACCCAGAAACTGAACAACTTAATGTTGTTTTCATACTTCAAACATCTATCATTGTTTTTAATTCAAATGATCAAAAAAGAAACATTTTAAAAAATATAATAAATAAAAGATTATGACAGGCTTTCCACCCACTTATTAAGTAGGCGTAAACGATGTCAGCAGTGAGGTTTCATTGTTTTCACCTTTAAATATGACAATGGTGAAAGTGCAAATACATTGATACTGGATATATCAAATGTTCACGGACAAAATATTTATTTTCAAACTTATTTTCAATCAGTTGAACACTTTGTACACTGCAATCCTTTGCAGCCGCCTCATGGTAACCCTGCTGCTATTAATAAAAATGTTGCTTCAGTACTTCATTCATTCAACATGATCTGGCCAGGCATTATATTTCCTACATGACAGGTTTGCTGTAGCTGTTTATTAGTCAATCATGTTAATGTCATTTTTACAAGCAAGGCTTTGTCTTACTGATGGGTGTTTAGATTCAGGACAACAATGGAACTCTATGGCGCAAGAGAAGAAAGAGAAAAGATCTTAAGGAAGATCAAACTGATAGTTCATTCAGTTTTTTTTATGACCTTTGTTTGCAACAAACAAAATATAGAGTGTCTTCGGACTTATTTGGGACCTGAGAGATGACAGAAGTGACTTTGTACTTTCGTTCACCTTCAAGAAAACTATCTGTTGCAGATTTGGGGGATTATTGGGGAACAAAGTGGATTTAGAGAATCAAACTTTGCAGTGCTACCAGCATGCTTCCCCAACTTCCACAGGTGTTGATTGGAGGTAGTACAGGTTAGAGCTGGTTTCCTTCGGGCTGAAGGTCAGAAATGACTTGCTGAGATTTTGAATTGGTGAGTGATACACAGCCTGGCTACAAGTGCTGTCTGAGAAGATTACTTCAGGGGATAGAAAAGCTTTAATAAATTTATAAGGAGGGGGATTTCTGGAGGTCTGGTTTGATTGAAGGTGGCCTTTTGGCAGGAGATCTTAATTGGATTCTTCATGTGGAAACTTTGGCAGCTTTGGTAAAACTCTGATCCATTCCTTTAGATTTGAGAGTTCTTTAGAGGATTTAAGAAATTATGGGCCAATGTCTGTGATTACAGCATTAGTATCTTATCATTTCATTAAATATGATTTACGGCCCACTCTAAACAGTCAGGCTGAATGACACAGGGTAGCAGCAAAACTACAAGAGACAAGAAGAAGGTCAAAGCAAGGGTTTGACATTTATACCACAAGGAATCCATTCACTCTCCTTCTTCATCTCTTTGTAGCAATGCAGACATTTTAAAAGTTGTGCCCCCCCCCCCCCCTTTTTTTTTAGATAATTATCTTTTAATTGCTGTTCTTTTCCTCTTTTTTCAACTGCAGCCTTCTTCTTCTTTCACCCTTTTTAAATCTCTCTGTAACAAAAGGTCAGAGTGCGCCAAGTGTGATGCCACCGCTGGGTCTGTGTGCAATGGAGATGGACAGATCTATAATTGTGCAGGTCATGCTCTTTGTGCATGCCATTTGCCATGGTAACTGGTAGTCAAATGGAATGCCATGCAGTCAGACCCAGGCCAAAGGAGGAGAACAAAGGAAAGATGAAGGGAAATGGAAAGGGTGGACAAAGAGGGAGGACAAGGACAGCTGTAAGGGTCAAGGGAGTAGTCTCTTTCTTGATAGACAGAATTATTGTGGAACTGGAAGAGAGAGATATGTCTGAGCGAATGTGTATTTGTTTGTGTGTCCTTTAGAGGGTGAGGTCTATTTGTGTGTATTTACTCTAACAAAACCAGTGAAGGTATGCACTTTTGTGTGTGTGTCTGTGTGTGTGTGAGATAGACTGTGTGAGCATCTCCCACTCTGTTTGGGTCAAGCGTCCTCTTGCTCAGCGTGTGGTCTCAACGCCCTCACTACCCATAATCCTTTTCTCCCCAGGTGCTTCACTCTCCCACAACTGGCCCCCATGCTGAGATGAAGTTATCACACTATGCACACTACCCTTGCTTGTCAACCCCGGTGTGTGTGTGTGTGTGTGTGTGTCTCTATGTGGTGTTGTGTAAACCTCACCCATTATTACTTGCCCTCCTCTTTCTGTGAAAAGGTTCTGCTGTCAGACATGCCTGTTTACTGCATAATAAGGCAAAGCTGCTGCAAATTCTGTTTTATTCACACAAACGAATAGGAAATGAGAGTCTGTGAATACCCTCTCTCTGCTTCACTCAGACATGGGCACTGCACAACTCATACACATGATGCTTCCTCTCCTTCCTCCAGTAAAACAGATTCAGAGATCATCTAAGCAGCTTATTACAACACACATTTATGTTTTATTGTTAGGGGGTCTCTAGTAGGCTGCTCAAGTATGGCAAATATCATATTTATGGTTATTTTTTGACACGATAACTTATTAACTCTGGAAACATGCAAAAAGAAAAAAAATGAGGAAAAAAATAAATAAAGATGGATTTACAAACAAAGAGCATTGTGTCCATGCCGCTTTCCAGTTATACACATTAGAAGGTAAAGATATCTGAGCATAGGAAAGTCACTGCTCAAGATCTTACTACTTTTATCAATCTGTAACTTAGACCACCTACTTTTTAATCATTTTTCAAGGGGAAAAAAACATTAAAGTCAAGTCAATTTTACTTATAAAGCACCAGTTCCCAACAGAAATTATCTCAAGGTGCTTTACAAATAGAGAAGGTCTAGACCTTCTCTTTATAATAGTAATTAAATAACAGAATGGCTGTGCTGCTTTATTATTTTTTTATGTTCTCAATTAACAGATGCTCTGGCCAATTCATATTGAAATTAAGGACACACTCAGAGCAGTCAGATAATTACTTTTCATTACTATCCAGTGTCGGTATATTGTGGTTAATTTGGGCTACAGGCTGCAGCAAACAAAACACACCTGGTGCAACGACGGATGAGCTATGAGCTGGTCGGTGGAAAACTGTCCATTTCTCTGTCTGTACGTGACAAACTTTCACTTTTCACTTCCATGATTCTGTCCTTAAATGAGAAAGACGTTCATGTGCTGCCAGGTGTGTGAGAGCGCTGCCCCACTCCTCCAACACACCGGCTCAGAGAAAGAGAGGTGCAGCAGGCAACGGCGAAAATGCATCACCGGAAAACATCTTTATCAGAGAAGGAGCAGCTGAATGTGCAAGAGAAGTTTAATGTTGGGGAAATGTATTTGCCTGAGTAACAGAGTAAGGCAGAGCAGGAGGAAGATGGGGTGGATAGCCTGGTCAATAAAATATACGAGTTGGACAGAGTTCATTTCCTGACCTTCATGACCTTAGTTGTGTATTTATTACTGTAACTATCATGACAAAAAGTCCTTAAAGACATATTTCTACCCTAATCCTGACCTTACCTATCCCTCCTTGTGCCTAAACCATCAAATTGTTACAATATATCCTGAGATATATAGCAATTCATGCAAGTGATTCAGTCTGGATCAAAGTGCTGGACCCAACAACACTGACCACCACTTAAATGCGCCTTGTACTCCAATGATGTACACAAATTTAAAAAGTTGACTTCGTTGTAAAGGTCTACAATCAAAAATAGCCCAGTCATTTTTCTTTAGTCAAACGTGATTTGAAGTACATTGCATGTCAAATCCACCCAAAAGATGACCATTCTTTTTTATTTAGGCTACTTCATGCCACAGTCAGGTCATCTGCACATCTACAACCAAAAAAAGTAGAATGTTCGCATAATTCTTCAAAAACTCAATTTCTCAGAGGACTACCAGGAGGAAAGAAAGTCAGCAAGTCAGACAGACAGAAACTGCAAGGAAACAAACATACCTAATGAAACAAAGATAAGAATAGAATTTCTGAGACGAACTCTAGAGATTTGCTGTGAATGCCAAATGTCACCTCTGCATCTCTGTAGCTTTGGGTTGTCCCAGTTTGGTTTGAGATGCAAAACACTGCACTTAAAAGGCTGCATCAGGCTCATTTAATGTGCGAAAAAAACTCTTGTATTAACTAACCACAAAACAAGGAAGAGTACCCCATTTCTCATTAACTGAAATGCCCAAATTATTTCTGTTTCCTAAGACTCTAGCGTGGGTATGGATACTCACGGGCCCAACATTGGATTAAATGAAAACTCAAAAACTATCTCCTAAACAGCAGAAAGTGTTTCTTTCAATCAAAGAATGTTAGCCTCACCAACATCATATCTTATTGGGTCTTAGCCGTTTGGTCCTCTTTGGTATAAATCATCACAGGCACACCAGGGATGTAGTGCTTGTACTGCCTTGATCTTTCAGAAATTCTAGATAGTGATGCTCAAAATGCTTCATACAGCTAGCTTTCACTGCAATTTGTATAGTGTTGCCAAGAGCAACATTTGAGTTCAGCAGGAAATCACTTCCTTGAAGTAGAGCAAAATTCCAGAGATCTTGGTTTCATGAGATAATGAATCTAACAGCACATTTGATGGCGGACCTCCATTACAAACGTCTGTCGACCTGGGTAATGAGAACATTGTGTAAACATCACTTTGCTTCTTATACAACAATGTTGGATGGACTTGACACTTTCTTCTACTATCTTGCCAAAGCCAATGCTCAGAGTGACCAGTTAGTGTACCACAGTTTTTTGTTTGTTTGTTTTTTTCTTGTATACTGGCAGTTCTCACTGATTTGACATTCCTGTTTGCTGTGATGGGTACTCTCACAGCCAGTCAGAGTGTCAGATAATGAGGTTTTTGTTGTTGTTGTGTTTACCCAAACTAAACAGTTTTAAACTAAACTGTTTTATTCCGAGTTTAGAGTAAGTTTAATGTAGTGACACCAAATTAGACAAAGGGATGAAATCAAAGAACAAGAGCATTTTCTTTATTATTATCATTTCTATTATTGTCAACTATAAACTCCTATTAGGATATTAAGCACAGGTTATGTTGACCCTAGATGTGTGTAGCACTTCGAGAAGCTTTTAAAAAGAACAACATAAAAACCTCACTCTCAAGTTATGAAAGAAAAAAAAAGTCTGATTGTGAGTCTGAGATGTTTAATATGGCCTTCATTTGGCTTTTCCTTTTGTACTAGTATCGGCCACTGAATGTGCCTTAGAGTACTGGCCACATTCACCCAATCACTTTGACATGCAGACTAGAGGAGCCAGGTATTGAAGCAATGACCTTCGGATGATTAGTGGCTCTGAGTCCGTTAACTAGACAGCAGCCTGCCATAGCCTACTGTCATAGCTGCCTTGAATTAATACATAGATAGTAAAAGAGCAAACAAACAGCAGATATGCTGGTACTTTGCAGATTCTATAATGTATTTGGTCCACATTGACATTGAGTTTTCCTGCACTAATCTAATGTAGATAGGCCAGATACAATACAAGTGAGTAACAGGGACAAAATCTACCGTCTTGAATCGTTGCATCACAATGCATCTGTCATTAATGTTCAGGCATGTTGCCTCTGTCCAGCTCTCTGGCGTGGTAACCGTAAAACTGGAGCTGTTACATGTGCAGCCTGCAGTTGGTTCAGAAAAGAAACAAGTAGAGAAGAACGAAACACAGGTCAGGATGGGGGTGGGGCTGGGGGGGCGCACAGAGACTTGTTCACACCTGAGAGTTTCTGATATAACAAAGTCTTCAGAGGTTTGGATAACAGGTGCCAAATGTCAGCAGCTCCATCTCCACAGAGCTGCTGTTGGCCTAGTTTGTCTTGAGATGCAGCTGTATGCTCTGTCATAGACATGGCAAATAAGCACCAGAGGGGGTTCTGACACGTGCACGCAAGCACACAAAAACAGCGCACACACACACAACACACACACACAGAAAATGCATTACCCTAGCACAAGTGTTCTACACACGTATGGAAGAGCTGTGAGCACACAGGCTTCTCCAGGATACACAAGGAAATGTAATTCCAAGCCAAACAGAGACATAATTTCAAGCATGTACATACACACACAAATGCAAGCATACAAGCACAGAGTATGCACAGTATGAGACCGTAACCAGAATGAATAGTGAAAAATGGGACAGTGTGGATCCACAAACCCCTTGGTTGTTGGTGGGGGTGACTGTCAAAGATTTCCATCTCTCTCTCTCTCTCTCTGTCTCTCTGTCTCTCTCTCTCCTCTCTGCTCCCCTCACTTCTAATCCCTTTATTTAGATTCAGCACACCTTTTAGAAAGTAGGCTTTGAATGTGAAGAACATGAGTTCATACTTTGGAATGCAGAGCAAAACAATTCCACGTTGTTATAAAACATACTTAAGTATTTCTTTTCTCAAGTTACATCTGCCATATTTAAATGAGACAGTTTATCTGAAAGATCAGTTTAGTTCTGTGTTATGTGTCATGGAAATAATGTCAAAGCATTTTAATAATTAGACAGTAAAAAAAACATCTATTAATATGTAGATACATAAACTAAATCACTAACTATTTCATTTATTGATATTTTTAGCAGCAATTGACTGCAATAAAATTAATAATGGAAGGCATCTCCATTTTTCTGGCTCTACATTGAGCAATTTTCTGGTCCTTTGGGTCTTGTGCTGCTAAAATTGGGTAGAACACTGCAAATTTGCAGTGGATTCAACAAGCTCTGGTTATAACTAGGCATATGACATACAGAGGATATTAGATATATATTGGATTGGAGTATTGTATTTGGAGTATGTGGCAGTGGGTCTTTGTGTGAAGTATAATTCATCTGAGGTGTACACTAAGCACAATGCTGTGGCTCTTGCAGCTGTCTACTATGCATATAAATGATCCATCTTAAATACTGTTTATGCAACATATCTGGTGATAGAGGGCACAAGGTTCAAAGATGTTAAATGGAGCTAAGTAGAAAGGCTAGAAGGATGAGCTCAGTGTAAACACAACACACACATAGAGAGGGGGAAAAAAGCAGGAATACAGAAATGAAAAAGTTAAAGGACATCTCCTTTTCAAATGTTTTAAATAAAACCTTAATCATTAATTAAGAGTATGAATTAAGTTCATGAACTATGTTTCCTAATTCTCTTTTGAAACTGTGTTTTCAAAATATTTTTTTTAATGTCATACAAATACTGATGTAGACCGGAGAGTACTCATGAGTCAGTCTCTATTTACATGGGTTCTCAGTCATAATTACTTTAAATATGAGTAAACAGCACTAATGAGTTGGACCACACTCATCATCAAACTTTGTCTAACAAAATCTGTCCACAGACGTTAACACCAGCAAAGTATTCGGTGCTTCTGTGATATTCCTTCTACAGACCTCAGGTCCATATTTAGACATAAAGACATGCACACACGCACACACACACACACACACACACACACACACACACACACACACACACACACACACGAGACAAACACACTAACAAGCTGAAAAACAATACGAGCCACACTGTCCCAGTTGGTAATCAAATCAATATTCTGTGACCACCCTTTGCCTTTGAAATAGCACCAATTCTCCCAGGTACACTTTCTCAAGGCACAGTTTTTTTAGGTAATTGGCAGGTAGGTTGTTCCAAGCATCTTGGAGAACTTTCCACAGTTCTGTAAACTCAGTCTGTCTCAATTACTTTTTGTAATCCCACACTGAGATCAGAACCAAACCATCTGAATAACTGAATTTGGGACCAATCAGGTGTCTCTGTGATAACACTGTATGATGGGTATAAATCTAATCTATCTTCTGCCTTAACATTTGCACATTACTGTATTCTATGTCCTTTTTTAAATTTCATTGTCCGGCTTTTTGTTTCTAAATTCATGTCTACAATTTCACTTGGATGGTCTCATGTTATAAACATTGACAAATCAGTGGGTCAGACATTTCTTGGATAAGTAACAAGTGTCCACTGATGATACTGTAATAATGCGCTTTTTAATCACTGATCTGTAAACACCTCACACATATAACGGATTCCATTCCATCCCAACATAACAGCTTCACCACCAGGCCTGTCCTGATTTGGCCTCTCATTTTATCTAAAGCAGGGAGCCATACCTATAATCTCTCAAAGTCAAGCTCAGTCTGTGAATGTCATGATGTCAGAGGATTGTGAGAGGTTTTCCTCTGTTCCCTGGTCTGCCATGTTAACCAGCATGCTGCTGCCTGTTTAACAAAACTACCAGTCCAGTCGACTGAAAGCAAACGTCGCTCATATGGACAACAAAACCAAACCATTCACCATAATCTGTTTATGGACTTTACATAGGACATGTGAAACCCTTTATAATGATTGGGTTAGCTATAAGACCTGCCATATAGCTGATTGGCTGACCTCCTCTGAAGGCAGCATTTTAACTGGTTACTCGTGTGGCATGGTTTCCATGGAAGTTGTGTTGTTGAATGAGCGCCCTTAAAGAAAAACCATGTTGAAATGCTTTCAGCCCAAGACGGGAGGCTTTCCCTTGGCAACATTCAACAGCCAATGAACAAGCATTTGTACAATGAGGTTACAGTCCTGTCTGCTGACATCATTTCCTGTCATAAGTAGAGGGCAAATACGCATGGCTGTTGCAGCACCCAATAAAATCACGCCATGTCTTGCAGAGCAGCAGCCTTAACAATGGCGGTTACAGCGATTCACATAATTGTCGTGCCTCCACTGTTTTAACACAAGTCATCATAAAAGCCCGCATTTTCTGCAACAGTGAGAAAAAAGATAAAAATGTACAATTGATAACAATGCATTCAAAGTAAAGGAATGAATTCCTCAGGAAGAAACTATGCAGGTCAAAGCTACAGACGAATGTCACTGTTGCAAACCTTCAAAACACTACTACTGAGTCATGGTCTTAAAAGTGTTCATTGATGCTACATGGAGCCCCTGTGTGTGCATGTGTGTGCATGTGTGAGTGTGTGTATCACTATGGAACTGCTCTGCTTTTTCTATGTTTTGCAGGTGCTGTGTGTAAACGCCACTGATTCTTTCTAGCTTTCCATGTTTATTTGTATAATTAAAATAAAATCACAGTAATGCTGCACCTTTGACACCAAACTCTGAATAGGAGTCGGTACTCTGCAAATGTTTTTGTTTCATTTTGACCCCAAAAATTAGGACCAAACAATTCCATGCAGCTAGATTCAAAGGAAAATAATAAATAATAATAATAATAATCTTACCGTTACAGTATGATCTGGAGGGGTCAGTCAGTGTCATTACAGTCGTCTTAGCAGTCGAAGAGGTATTATTCACTTGAACAGGGCGGGGGGAAGTCAAAAGCAAATGCCAACACCTGGAGGACAGAGAGATGGGAGGACAACTTTGAGTTAAATAATCAGAGAAGGACAAAGTCATGACCTTCTAAAACAATCAGGGGCAGCGTGTTTGCGTTTATTAAAAGCAAACAGAAAGTTTACTCTATGTCTTTTCAATCAGAAAATCACCTTCTGCATGACACCAGTGCAACTGCATTAGTCTAAATAATACACAGCTTCAGGTTTCCTTGGCAGTACAGTTGCTTAGAAAAATATTTCTTTAAGAAACTGAGGGATGAAGACGGACTAGAGGTTAAGCAGCGAAGCTTTCCAGCCATAGATTATACAACAAAGTGTAGATGATGTGGAGTGTGAGGCAAGGTAGGCTGAAAGGAATGCTGCACTGTACTATCTTCTCTTGGTGTGCTTTGTCATGTGCATTGTGCCTCAGCCTTCATAAGCCATCATGTTTCCAAGCCCCTACAAAATGAACGGTCATGGGAAACTCAGTAGGCAGTGCACACACTCCACAGGGAACCCCAGCTCTGCTAGACCACCCATGGACAAGCAGTGTCTCTCTGTCTGAATCTTTTCCATGGCGAGTGTCGGCCCCGGGTTGCCAGTTCACGCACCCCGAGAAAGGCAGCTACTGCTATGTTAGCAGGCAGTTTATGATATGCATGTAAATAATGTTCTTTATTTTCAGTAGCATCCACTGCTGTGACGTGCAGTCCTACACAACTCTCAACTCAGTGTCATGATGTAACATGGCTCTACAGTGTAAACTGTCCTATTTAGCTACTTTGTACCACCAAGGTCATGTTTTCCTTGAGCCTTCCACCCTGTGTCATACATACAGTATAGTGCTCTGTGAAAAGCCCTGTTAGTCTTGTCATGCCACATAAGAAGTTATATGTTTGTTTTTTTTAACCAACACCACAGTTTTTTTAATATATGAACAAGACGTTTCTGTTGTTTGGTTGAGTTTTAGGAATAGGTTAGGATTAACCTATTTTGGTCAACAATAAGGGGTTACTATGGTCAGTCTGCATTTTCTACAATCACTAGACATATCATTAAAAAAACAATGAGTACAAAAAGTAAAAATTCATCGTCTCACTCTTAATCTCCTTGTAGACTGATTTCTTTGACATCAGTGAGATAAAAGACATGACAATTCCAAGTTGCTGGTGTCTTGAAGGCTTGAATGGTAGTATGTAGTAGTCTTCACTTTGAACTCTGGAGATGGGCATTACTATATCATGTGAAGGCAGCATGTCACATGTCACGTCACATGACATGGTCCAGAAACATGTCACGTACTCAACAAATCCTCCAACCTTAATGACCATAGCTATTAGTCGGTTGTTCCCCAGATACGACCCACAACAGTGTCACCAAGCATGTGAGCCCCTCGTCATCAGGGTTACAGTTTTAAATGTGTGTGTGTGTGTGTGTGTTCAGATTCAGATGGTGGTGGATCTTCATTGTCACCGTTATGAACAGGAGGTTAAGGTTATGAAATAATACCAGTTTGATTAAGTAGAGACAGAAAAAAACAACTCAGATTTAAGATAGATGTTAGATTTAAGCAAATATTATAATTTGGAATAAAATAAGTCCTAATGAGATATCTATTGTCATGGTTACAATAGTTAACATAAAGTTGAACTGAACCAACAATGACTACCAGTTTTAAACAGGAAACAAACAGTTCAAAGTCCTGCGCTTCACATCCTGCCTACTTTGCTGATGTCATAATTATTATGGCTACTAGAAATTGCCTAACAATAAAATGTTACTATGGGGCACGATGAGTTGCTATGACCCATGGGCTCATTTTTTAGGGGAGGACAGTCTATATCTGCCCCTCAGTGGTAAACAGTGTCTTGTTTTTTCAATTTTTATTTTCCCCAGCGTATTCCATTCACCTTAAGGGTTACACAGTTTGACCCCCTACTGAGCCAGCCAGTGTCTCTCTGACAAATGTCATTCCATGCCATAGCATCTCTGCAGTCAGCCATTTTGTGTCACATAGGCTAACCCCCGTAGTTCCACAGCTCTTTTCTGGTCTAGTATTATTCCACTGCCTCCACTCTCTCTGCAAGGGGTACATTGTGTCCTGGTCACTGAATGAATTTTGAAGTACTGACCCCCTATGACCTTCAAATGTCTCCCTGTCTAACCCCATTCCATGCTATCTTGTCTCCGACTAAGCAGCTGAGGACTCCAGCTCCATTGTCAACCACAGTATTCCTTACTACAGAACAGTAAATGCAAGACATGAGGTCAACTGATGAAAAAACTGCAACTGTTCTGAATACTCCTTGTTATGGAATTATTCAACAATTAACTCATCGTAATTTCATTACCTTATTTTCTCTTATCTTAGTAGCCATTAGTGATTTTATCTTCCACCTCTTGACCTCATCAGTTGTTGATTTAGAATATAAACCAAGCTGTATTTTACGTATGCAAATTATGTGAATATTCAACTCCTTTATCAATTACATTTGTTATGTTTCATTCAGTTGGAGTCACTGAGTGGTTTAACTGCACATATATCTGCACCTTCTCTCGGTTCTGTTTTCAGACTTAAGCTAAACTAGCATATGACAGGAGCCAGTCACAGGTCTTTTTAGTGACAGAAAGAGACACAATGCATTGCTACCGGGTGGTCTACTAACACAGATGAAGTTCTTGTGGACAGGTAACAAGTTGCTAATTTCAGGAATTGCGCATTACATCAGCACATGGGGTTGGTCGACAAAATTTTTAATCCAATAGTTTGTGTGATTTTTAATTCAAATTCAATATTTTTCAGACATAAACAAGTACATTTTTTGGGTTACAGTAATGAAGATAGGGTACAACTACAGACATTGTTGAACCCAATCAATGAACAGTGGTCCCCTGTGTCATAACATTCTGCTGACCCATCCACCTGCCTAGCTTTGTAATCATTTCATACTACTTCCTCCTTTGGTCTTGACATCCATCACCGATCCATGGCTGCTACAGAGGTTTCCGCTGTCTTAGTTAGAGGTCCACTTAGATCTTATAATCAGAGACCTGAGGGACCATAAAGGGTGCAGTTACATTGCCACACTCACAATCATACAGTATTGTAATTAATTAAAGGAAAAAGAAAATAGATTGTTGCTGTTTATCCAGTGGCATTGCCTCATGCTGTTGCCATAAAGGGTTTGGGTCTGTTTGTGACAAAGTTGCATGCTTGTATCGTGGCTACATTAAATATAGATCTTCTATAGAAATAAAGAAGAGAAGCAGGGATGTACAGAGAAATGAAACACAGGTGAGATGATGCCATCCACACACTGAAAGTCACACAGTAACGCAAGAGAGAGTTTGTGTCTTAACTGTGCTCAGTGTGGTTGTGATTCTGAGACCACCTGCAAGCACACACAGGGCCAGGGGTGGTTTGTTGGTGGAGGTGGTAGTGGTGTGGGCATGTACAAATACATAGACCCCCTGCCAGAACAAAAGGGGCTGAAGAGGACTCTGTGCTGGTTGATAAGCAAAAGCAACACTGCTCCCAACAGAGAAGTTTGGTTTCCAAAAGAAAAACACACTCTTAATTTTTGTATGCTTTGCTTGGGCTTGGAGTCTATAACAGGAAAACACACACAGACAGTGAGTGTTTAAAATGGAGTTTCATCTCTCTTTAACAATTAAATCCTGTCTCTTCGTGGCACACTGACATTTCTGAATCATGACACTAATAGTAAGTTGTTTGACATGGCTCACACTTTTCAGACTCCGTAAATATCATGGTGTTTGCAGTCATTAAAGGAATCCATACGCTTATATGTCAGTGAGTTGGTCCCATGAGGAGACAAGTGAAAATAAGCCGTGGAAGGTATGACACAACACTTAACACTGAAGAACTCTGGATTCTCTGGAGCCTGACAGATATCAAGACTTTTTGAAAATTGCTCATTTGTAATTGAGTGAATCATATATGTATATATATATATATATATATATATATACACACACACACACACATAAATGGAGAGAGAGAGAGAGAGAGAGACAGTAATGACATTAATGAAAAAGCAGATAAATTAATACATTTCTATGGATTTTTGCTTTATGAAGCAAGAGGGGTAGGCAAAAATAAGCTTTCAGTTGAAAAATGAGTATTCTTGTTACTTTGTTTGCAAATGTAAATGGGCAGGAATAAATTTTCATTCATTCATTCATTTTGTTTCCCTTAAATAATCATTCGCAGCATCTTGTTCATCTGACCCCCTTCTTTTAATAATGCGAGCCTTTAGCAATAGGAACTGATTGAGTCATATGTTTTTCTAAACATCAGATCATATGAGAGGGCAAATAAAAGGCTGAAAGTCACACTGAGCTAATCATCTATTGTGCCCTGAAGTTTAACTCATTTCCATTAAAGATGTTGCTGTTGATAATGCTGTTGATATTTATCAACAGATGCTTTGCCTGTAAATCCCTGTTGATGGTGTGAAATTTATAAATCTGCTTGTTTGAAAATGGAAACTGTCACTATAGATTTAGGGCAGGCTTATTTTGGCAGTGATATCACTTCATCAAGCTTTGTGGAACAAGGATTCATTGTCTTCTTCATGACATTACTCCGAGGACAAATTTCAACTCATTAACTCTCGATATAGTTCTCAAACCAAATGAATTTGTGCGAGCCTGTTTACCATTTTGGAATATTTATGAGACGATGTGGAATAACAAATCAGCTTTTCTTCACTGCAACTTCTCTCTAAAACCATGTGCTGCTGCATGATTTATTTTCAGCCAAGATGACTGCATTGTGTACCTTTGAGGGAAAAAAAAAAAAGAATAAGTATAATTTCAGCCTGATGTTAATTCTGACTTGCCTCAATACCCCCAAAACCTCACAGCAGGACTGAGCAAACATTTAGTGAGATGAAGGAATAGCCAATGTTGCAGTGCAGGTATGAATTCAGTCTACATTTTTGGGGGTTCATTTTTAATAAAAACGTGATAATAATGACTAAATCAGAAGTTTATTTTGAATTACTCCAACACAAAATATAGAAGTTCCTCAGGAGGGACTACAGGTTTGTTTTTGCACACAACGTCTAAATTCCACTCTCAGTATACTCTAACTGTATAAAAATGAAATATAAATTTGTTTCAGATTAATTCGACATGTGTGTAAACATGCCATAACTGTAACAACACTGGGTGAGTAAGTGCTCATTACAAAATTAACCAGAATGAAAGAGTTATCACATCATTGCATCATAAAAGGCAGAGGGATCTATGACAGTTTCTGACAGTGTGACATATCCTTTCATATCCTGTTTACATCATAACATGAAAATACTTCAAGTGGAAAAAGAACAAAACACCAAATGTGTCATGTCTTTTTGGGAGATCTAGAAATGTAAAAGATGGTGATGATGTATCACCACAAACGGCATTCTGCACTGAATGGGATTTGCAGTACTTTTTTACAGTGTATGTACGTGAAAATGAAACACTGTAAACTGACTAATACTTTTCAGTTGGTATTTCTCATTTGTTTATTCTATCTTTAAATGTATCACTGACTTAAAAAATCCAGTGAGTAGAATGTCTCCATTTCAATGGTGTCATAATGACAAAATAAAACTGGATCCATTGAAATATCCAGAGAGGTTAAAGAGAAAAAAGGGGAGATACTGCAGGTGTATAGTAAAAAAATAATGGTGTAAGTGATACCAGATGTGACAAAGCAAGTACAAAAAAAAAAATTAAAAAAAAAGACGACAAGATCAAAAAACCACTTACGATGGGGCCTACCTTTCTACCACCGCACTCCCAAGATGCCGTGAGTTACCTGCTATGTAGCCCTCTGCCCAACCTCAAACTCAAAAGCAGAGGCGAAGGAAAAAGGGGTTTGAAAAGATCAAAAGTGTATCTGGCTCTATATGAAAGCAATGTCAAGACTGAAAATGCTTTGTTGACGGTTCAGAAGTAAAGGACATGAGCAGAAAGAAATTACACAGACTGACTCCCCAAATACTAAATCAAAACACCAAATGGCAGCAACACCAAACGCTGTGGAGAGAACCTCAATGTACTGGTTGCACAGCTGAGAGAAAGATATCAACTCCAGTCACACAGAGACCAACAACTGCTCATAGCAGATAATAGCAGGAGAAATCCTTAAAAGTAACAACTTCTCAAAATGCCACAAACAGAATTTGGCTTTTCGCTCAGAAGAATGAGAGATGAGGGAGAGAGCTCAACAAAATGTCGGTGCACAGAAGCCAAAGAACAGCATCAGCGCCGCCGCAGATGAAAAGCAGAACCAAACAATTCTCAGAACAAGATGAGAACAGCAGAGTGATGACTGGGAAAAAAGGAGGTTGTAACAAAAACCAAGATGAAAAGGTAAAAGTGATTCCTAAATGAGCACCGAGCAAAAGTTATATTCTGAGATTCCAATAATGTATAGTTAAGAGCAGAGACACATGTATGAAGAGAAAGTCTAGACCTTGTCCTTCAGTTGTGCAAAGGTGCTGATCAGATATGTAAGTGTTGATTACCCCAGAGGCTAACTGACCAAGTGCTACACCCATGGCTACATCCACACCACTGGAAATCTGTTCACTGCTCAGGAATGTCAGTGAAGAGATCGCTGACCTTATGGAAAATGTTCGCCGGCTCTCTGGCCCAATTGAAGAGTAAATACGCCCCGGTTACACTCATAGTGGGGGACTCCATCACAAGAACCACCCACTTCGTTAGTGCCACTATGCTCTGTCACCCTGGATGCACAGTTACCTGGCCCTGAAGCTGCCTTCGGTAATTACACACCAAGAATATGGAACATGCTCCTCCCTGATATTAGCCAGGAAACCTCAGTGGTCCTTTTAAGAAACAGCTCAAAACTCATTTACATGACCTTGCTTTTAATTGATACTTTTGCTTGATTGTTGATTCTGTCTTTCTTTTGTGTCTAACTGATATGCCTCACATTTGCAAACTTGTATGTATGTGTGTGTGTGTGTGTGTGTAATAGTTTAATACAGTTCAGTCTTCTGATATTAAACACGCCTCCCTATTAAATACTCCTCTTAGTTTGTAAAGAAACACACTGCATTATTCTGGTTTGGGAGACCACAGGCAGTGCACTTGATGAAAGTGAAATTGGATTGGCTGGGAGGAAGGCTCTCTGCAGCACACTAACATTGCATGCAACTCACAAACACTGTAAACCATTAGAAAGCTAGATAACAACATTCAAACAAATGAAAACATTAAGTGCAAAGTGGTTTGCTTTGTGTTGATGGAAATATATTCAGATTCAAGAAATCTGGTGCATCCATTAATACTAATCCAAGCCTCCAATCATCTCCCATAAGGCAGACAGGGAAGGTGTATTTTACGGTTATGCTGTTATGGTTATGTGACAACAGTGGAGACAACAGTGTGACAATTATAAACCAAAGTTTCACTTTGTGTCGTGTGGTCCTTCGCCTCCACGTCATGCCTAAAAAACCTTTTAACACAACTATTCGTTGATTATGCCTCGCATATTCAACATCTGCTGTGCCAGTGTCGTCTTGTTACCAACTTTACCACATCCAACACAGCAGCTCACCGTCTTATCAGTCTTGGACACCATCTCTTCACCTGCAGCTTCTGACCAGTGATTGGTTAGATGTTGATTGTTTGTCAATCATTGTAGCAACGTGCGTGGTGTCAGATTACAGCCCTCGTTGCTCTCTTGCCTCGTACTATCTTGGTGCCCTTCTCGTGCCTCATGTTGTGCAGCACATCGTTTGCACAATTTGTGCATATTGCTCAAAATGCAGCCCTATGTGCAAACGTGAGGCCATACGCGCAGTGCCTGTTCTGCTCAATTATGCTCACAGTTGAGCTCGCTCATTTTTTAACTGGGAAAGGTAGAAAGTGTGAAAATGAGTGAGAGAAAGAGTAAGAGAGGGAGTGCAGGGCTGCAAGTGCGTGGGGGCAGGTGAATGGTTGAACATGTTTGCCTTTGTCACTGGAGACGAGGGTTCTTGACTTTTACAAGTGGTCAGTACTGGTTTATTTTAACTTGACCTGTCTCTTGGCGGAAAACCAACCTTGCAACATCAGTGCAGGACTTGGCCGCCGACCCGGTGTCCCAGCACTCATCTCTGCAGCACTGTGACACAAACGCGAGGAACCTGTACTCTTTTGTTTGTGACAGATAAGATATACACATCGTAACAACGTATATGTTATATAACTTTATCCAGCGCTCCATGGATTGCTTTTTTGCTGGCTTCGTTAAAAACAAATGTACATGGCCGGGAGGAGGGTTATCAAAACAGTGGAAAAGTGACCAGATTTTCATAGTTCCTCTTTAACCATGTAGTTTAACTTTAACAAATGAGAACACACTCTTAGTGCTACGTGTTTTGACATAGCAGTACAACAAATCACCAAAATTTAATGATGAGGCTAATAATCTCCAAAAAACAAACAAAACTAACAAATATAATATATCGTTTACTCTCCCACTACTTGAGAATAAGATCGACAGTAGGCAGCTCGATCAGGCGCTGTTCCACTGGCTCAAAGCTCACTAATAGGTGGGGCTATGCTCCACATCTGGACCCAGATGCCACCCTTTCCAGGCCTGGATCTATAACATACAAACTATTGAGAACTATATACAATGACAGAACATTTCTACTTCAACTGGCACATCTTTTCTACCATGCATCACACTGATGAGTGAATGAGACACACACACACACACACATACAAAGGTGTAAGTGGGGAAAGTGGGAAAAAAAACAGACAGAAAGAATGACATTTTAAGGCTGAGCAGCCAGACAGATGTTGTTGGGAGTGTTTATTTTAAAAAATGGTTGGGACTGTTCAGATGTGAAACTGGAGCTAAATCTGTTTATTCTTTGTAAAGTGGAGCACTTTATTCAAATCCACTCTGTTGTGTACTGCCCTTATTTACCTTGTTGAATATTTTACTGCAGACCCCCGCTCTAGCTTCTGTAACTATACAATCTCAGTTTTGGCATATCATCCATCACTCTTTCTGAAAAACTTGAGCATGTTCCTGGTTCACTCTCTGCATAAATCAACTGTTTGCATACAGAAATCAACAGCTCGCATAACACGGTGTATGAAAGCCCCAGCCTAAGGCCAGGAGTAACACTGGATGACTTGCATGCGCTGTTACATACTCTGGAATATCTTGGGTTTCATTTCAGCGCACATGTTAACAGATGAGATCTGACACACTGCCTGCACGTCTTTCATGTCATGGCCACAGCGAGAATAAACAGAGAAATGACCTGTTGATGTCATATGTGCCATCATACCACTAATATTACAAAACACACTACAAAATCAGATAGACCTGTCCTCTAATTGTCTATGTCTAGACCAAACCTGAAGATGACACAGCTCAGCGCCGACAGCTGTCACACAGGCAGTTTGGCGTTCAGCGTTGTTGCTGACTGAAGGACGCTAAAGTCATGACACCCTCCCATTCCCTTGTTAAGTAATACAAATCTGACCTCGCTGTATCTCACCTCCTCCCCATGCTTGGCCAGAGGAATAACCTGATACATTTGCTGTTCCCTCTCAGCTCATTAGGGATTTGGGGCTAACCTATGTAAGCATGGCTGAAAGCTTTGTCCTGCATTAGTCTTACATGGCGTGAGACCTGCGGAGGGGGATGATTTCACAAACACACACAAGTGTATAATCTGATGCTCGTTAACTTGTGGTGGCAAAATGAACAAGACCATCTTGTTCTCCTGTGCATCAACACTCTGTTATCAGTTAAGGCTTTATCAGTAACTGCCCTAATTAATCAGCAGTTCATTACACAATGCAAAGCTGCCGTCGAGATCAGTCCTGCTTGGTGCCATAATAAGAATACTGTCTCTCACACACACTAGATATATATAATATGGATCAGTGTAATTTAAACAAACCCCTCCCTGGGTAAATTATCACTCTCTTGGGCAAACATGAGGTTGGACAGAGGAATTGGAAAGTGAGAGGGTTGGAAATTTGAGCGGAAGAAAAGAGGGAAGGAAGAAAGAAAGAAAAAAGCGAGCAAAGAAAGAAAGAAATGTATGAGGGAAAGACAAATAAATGGGGACAGAGGGAAAGCAGAGCAGATTGAAACAAATGGAGCAGAATGCGAGCTGGGAGTATGTAATTCTCCCACGTCTCTGTCTCACTCACACACCTGGTAGCAATTGAAAAGTAATCTTATTACCTACAATACCTCTCTCTTTCTTTTTCTCGCACGCACACACTGTCACACACAAAACCACACACATACACACGGCCTATTAGCAGGATAGAAAAAGGCCTATTTATGCCCAACATCACATTTACTCCATTTCACTGTAATACCTCGATGTATTCCACAGCAAATTGGTCATGTCACAGGTACACACACACAGGCATGTGCGTGCGCACACAAACATGCGCACACACACACACACACACACAAAGAGCTCATGTACAGACGCCCACACATCTACACAAATATGAAACATTTGTGAGTTAAGACAATTGCAAATAATACATGCTTGCAACACACACACACACACACACACACACACACATATTTGGGGATGTGCTAAAGGAAACTGAAATGGAATTAAACTGCAATGAATGCAATGGAATTATTTTGTAGGAGGACAATCTTTTTTGAGAGTGCGTTCATCAAAAATCGCCAAATAAGACAAGATAGAACAACAAAGAAGTTATGAACGTCCTTCAGGAATGCCTTTCTTTTTTTTCAAAAAGTTTGACTTTGACACTGACTGGAAACATTTTGAATCCAATATACAATCATTTACCAAGGTTAAAACTACTGAGCAGGAACAGAAAGGTTGAAAACAGAAATGTTTTGGTTCTGAATAAATCCGTGTAAAAACACACATAGAATCAATACACAACATTCTCTTATCTATTAAATGGGGCTTTGTGGTAAATCTCAGAATTTGCTGTAAATGTATCATTTTGTAGTTTGAAAGTATAACTAAGAAAAGTCGATTCATATTTACATTCATATTTCCCCTGGGTAACCAACGACAACATGGGAAACAACATGTATTTTCTCGCTCACCCCTGGTGGTTATGTAGCCATGCAGATATGTTAGATGCCTCTAATGTATCTGCCTCTGCTTCAACGCTGCAGAGGTGAGTGGAATTTTCGTTTGAGGTGCTCAGAGAAATTAGACACAGCTGTGAAAAAAATCAAAGACGACTTTCCAGAAACAATATTTTGGTTTCTACGGCTAACATCCAAACCTTGCTGTTCGCAGCTCTCTGTGAAACTGTTTTCCACCAAAGAATGGGGCCTCTGTAGACAAACTGCTGTTAAATGGAAAAGTTTATGACCTGAATATCTCAAAATCCCACAACCTGCAAGACTGGATGCCACTAAAGGGAAGTTAGGAAACTGATATGGATTTGATGTACATTTATCCTATTTTCACCATCTTATATCGCAAGCAATGGAATATTTGCAAATTGTGTCATTAAAGCTTCAGAAATTGAGAAAAGTCCTGGCTCCTCTTGGCTATGTTTTTTTTTTTTTTTTTTTTTTTTTTTGGCAGCTGACAACCTACTTATTGTTTTATCAATACGTCACACAGACTGGGCCAGGCTGGTTGTTAGGGTTAGGATGACACTTATACAAATTGACAGTTACAACTGTACATTTATGACTTTAATTCAAGATTACCTTCACACAACAGCTTCCAGTAGGAGAAAAAGGGAGGGAGTGAAAGAGAACAGGAGGCAGAGAGATTGATTGAGCTGTGTGTGGTTATCGGCCCAGTGGAGCAGTGTGACGGCCCACTGTAGTTCTGTGAGGCCCTCATCTCATTCACATCTGTCTCCCCAGCAATCTACAATTGGTTCAGTCCCGCAGCTCTGTCCACCTGTTTACTGCTGATGCGTTTGCATCTTTATCATCATGTAAAGCAAGGTGGTGACATTCTTCTGCTTCAGCTAAACAGTCAGCAGAAGAGATCAGGCCATCAGGAATCTGGTCTGGGGGGGGGGGGGGTTGAACTGTTTTCATGTATTATTTTACATACTTGATTCATAATTCATTCATATTGTGTTTATGAAATGTGACTGAGCTGGATCAGTCAAGTTTCAAGAATTGGTTCAGACAAAGGAACTGGGATGAATTAATCTGTTTGACTCAATGTGACCCCGAATAAATGCTAATATTGCTTTGATTGAGTGTTCCTTAACTTTCTTAAAAAAAATAAAAAAAAAATAAAAAAATAAAAAAAATCTTATCTTAATTAATGAATAAACTAGAATTACAATCCTGCCTTCACCAACCAGCAAAGTCACATCACAGTTTCCATTTCTTTCACTCAATGGTGGCCAGAAAGAAAAGTACTGGTGTTAAGTTTTTCTTTGAAATTAGATTAACTAAAGTTTTACTCCAATTATCTGCTTTAACCCTTGTGTAAAACTCAGGCTGAGCACAGTCTGCAATATTGCTTGTATGCCTGTGAGTATAAGTTGGCTGTTTAGAATCATGAGTGTGACTGGACCAAGACCACCAAGACCTGGGACTGGTCTCCATGCAATTGTTTTGGTCTGGTTTGGTCTGAGTGTGATTACTGCAATCACACCCAAATGAATCTTACCAAGGGTGTGCCAGGGTTATTTTAACTGGACTAAAATGCACAGGTGAAAAACACCCTTAGAAATCTAAACAGCAATTCCTCTATTATCCATATCATCACATTATCACATATATTAAACTGGTCACAGGAGCCTAGTTGGAAGGACCTCATCACTTAACATGGCAATCTATCAAAGATGTATGGATGGACCCGGTATTATCACAACAGACTGTAAAAAAGCAAAGAGGCAAAGCTACAGTCAGACACTTTGAAGATGGCCATTAAAATTCCTAAGGCCCTGAGTCTTGGTCATTAAGGCTTTTATGACTTCATTGTATTGTATTTCAATCGAAGCATGTGAATATTCCTTCACATGATTGTGATATACCACAGAGCCCTGGCACACACAAACACAAACAAAGCTTGAAGGGGGTGTAAATCAAAGTTTTATTATTATTTTATTTATAATAGACTCCATAAGTATTCCTCAAGTTTATATCCCTTATAAAAAATCTCTTCAGCACATTTAAACAGTTAGTCCTCTTGCTAGACTAGCCTACTTTATTGCATAGCACCGGTATTTATCATTTGTTTTGTTTAAATACCAAGCCAAACATAAACAGTCATAAATCTTCCATGAAGAACACAGCATATATGTCCCAAGGGACTCGATGTTTCAGGTCCCTATAGGGGAGCTGTTCACAGTGCCTGACTGTAAATGGCAAATTCCCCAGAAACTCTTTGTCCCATTTTAACAACTATGCTCCGGTCAGGAATTTTTGTTGTTGTCTTTCTTTAGTTTAATAAAGAGCAACTTTGACATATAAGCAGCCTACACCTCCACACATTTTTTTGAAGATGTAATTGCTTGCAGATATACCATCGCAACCAAATGCATTCACATCCACAATCAGTTACCTTACAGTCAGTTTAAAGGTTTTTAGTAAAGCCACTGTTAAAAATGGTCGGGCACTTATCCAGGTGAGTTGATTGCCAGTGAAGAGCTTTATAGGGTGCTAAAGGTCACAGCACTTTCAGCCTCTAATGCAGTCTGAAGAGGTCATCCAGTATAATGGCACCCTTTATCCCACCCACACTAAAACATACAGCACAAAGAAAAGTAAGATTCTAACCACGAGTTTCTTTTGGATGTAGAAACAAAACTACAACAACACAGAAATGCCACACGTTCAGAGGCAACTTTTTTTTCATGAAATGATGAAATGCTACACTTATGAAGAGCTATGGAGTAAATAAATCTTGATGCTAGGCTAGATTTGATATTGAACACTGACAGTACACTGACAGTTCCATCTTTTTTTATTTTTAAAGTATATTTTGGGGCTTTTTTGATAGTACAGTATGAGAGAGACAGGAAACGGGGAGGCAGAGAGAGGGGGAACGACATGCAGTAAAGGACCACCTGATGAGGGATTTGAACCAGGGCGACTGCAGCAAGGAACATAGTCTCTGCATATGGGGCGTCTGCTCTACCCACTACACCATGCGGCACCCATTGTAGCACCCATCCTAACACCCCTTAACACACACAAATAGATGATACATCAAGTATTCAACTCATAATAATGCAGAGCACTGCGATGTGGAACAAGGTCTGCTGTCATTTTAAGGTATTAGAAAGTAGAAAAGTGATATATTATAACTTTAAGAACATCTTTGATACTTCTGAAAAAGGAGACCATAAAAAGCTGATTTTGTTGAACCCTGGTGATGGCAGCACTGAGTTAAAAGCACTGAAAAGTAAGGCTTCGAGTTGAGTGAAATAAAGAAAGGACATGAAAACATGACAGCGGCTCATGAGACTCAACTGAGTAGAAGAAAAAAAGGTTGCCAACACGAGCAAGAATAAAAAATGTGAAGGGACTGTAGATACATGTCTGTAAACTAATTACATACACAAAGGGAAGGTTGTATTAGTAGTGCCATGGACACTTCATTCATATCTGGTCTGTGGTTCAAGTCTGAGTGCGGTTTCAAAACTAAAGCAAACATTTCACAGATGAAGAGAGAGAGAGAGAGAGAAACTGGATCTAATCTGTCTAAACACACCTGCTTGTAATGATTTTTACCAAGCTGCTGTGTGTGTGTGTGTGTGCGTGCGCGCAGAGCTACGCTCGCCTGTGGTTCATCTGTTCTCTAAAAGCTGAAGCATAGATGCACAGAAACACACATACACACTCTCAGCGAATGGTATAGATTAGCAGAACACACTTTCTAAACACACTCACATAAACAGAGACGGTTTCCTCACTCACACCCACCCAAACACACACACATGCCAGCATTTCGGTAAGACTGTGTCCTCTTAATGGTTTAAGAGAGTTATGAACAAAACATTTGTGCATTAGGATACGATGTAAAACACTGAGCCATGGTTTATAAACATGCCATTTTCTCTCAGAGGAAAGGAAGAGGGGATAATGGAAGCCATTATAAACATACATTCCCCCTGCTGCAGGAATATTTACAGAGTAAAAAGGGCCACCCCTCACCTCACTTTGACTGGTGACTGATAGTCCAAAAGGGCTGTCTTTATTAAGACATAGGTTGGTTTGAACTTAAATTAAATCATCTCAGTCACCATGAATATGGCCTATGTTGAACTTTAGAGTTACTGATAAGATAATGCAGCCAGGTTCCAGTCATAAAATAGAAACAAATGTGAGGATATCTGTCTCTGGCTGATGGACGCAGTATACAGCTGCACAATGCAAACATTATCCACTGAGGAACCACTGTAGCAGGTTGGCTGTCAGGGCAGTATAACCTCACTTTTTCCATGGATATGATTCTTTTTGCATCAATATGGTGAAGTTTGCACCCTGACTGCACCCACTCAGTGTCTGAAGCAAGTGTACTTTGGGCTTGTTTCACTCTCAAACATGACTCGTTTTCACAGATATGAATCTCTGTGGCAGTGTTTGAAATATGCATCTTCAGTAGAGTTCCAACGTTGCAGAAGGTGCTTTAAACATGGAAATTTGATCAAAATCAAGACTTTTGTAGGACTTGAGTAGCTCAGTCAGTAGAGCATCAGCTTTTTAATCTGAGGGTCCATGGTTCAAGTCCCTGTTCAGATGAGGTATCTTTTGGCCCTTTTTCACAAGCGTGACTTAGCTTGACTTGCCACAGCTCTAGACATTTTTTTTTTTGCTTTTCCACTAGCAGCTAGTACCTAGTACGTTTTTGGTGATGCCTCAGCCATGGTTCCAAGCGAGCCGAGGCAATACCAAAAGCTGACTGCCTTCCACTGATTGGCCAGAGCGTCATCACTGGAAGAGTCACGAGCATGACGTCCATCACGTGAATCAAACTAATTTTAAAAACACACCAACAACAGCGACCACTATCTGTACTGAGACTATTGTTATTCTTTCACGTGAGTTAAATGACTGCTGTGTGTAAAAACACACCATGGCCATATTCAAGGTGCAGACGAGTGTGTTTGGAGATGATGATAGGATCGAAAAAAGCGAGCTAGATGGACCGACCGAAGCAGCCGTGCTATGATGACCCTGCCCACTTTGAGGAGGTACTATGAAGTACTCAGCTGTAATGGAAAAGAATCTAAACTGAGTCGAGGCGAATCGAGCCAAATAGAGCTGTAACTGCGTAGTGGAAAAGGAGCATTTATGAAGTAAGATGTTCATATTACATTGTGAGCAAGAGAGGTAAAATGAGACATAACTGATTGACACACCATATACAAAAAATGGCCTATAATGACTCTTTGGTTGTATCCCCATGTGGAGTAAATCCTCCTACTAGTAGACATAGTAGTCTCTTGATGTCTTGAGAGTGGTTACCACCAAGGGTGCGACGGTTGTTGTCTCCGAGTAGTGGAAACAGCTTCTATTGTTACAATGCAAATATTCAGACACTTACGTTGAAATCATGAGTTCAGTCCTTGCAGTGTTAAGTATCTGCCACTGTGGAAGGGCGGGTTGGTGTACTACAACCTATTTTTTTTCATGGACATGAATTTTTGCTTTTATGTATGGAGAAGTACTCACTATTTGCATAAGGTATACTCCATACCTGTTTCACTGTCAAACCCAATTTGTTTTCATGGATATGAATCTGAAGCAATGTTAGGTGAGGTCTGCACCGTTGGTAGACCCCTAAATTTGCAGAAGGTGCTCGAAATTACCCTTGAAATGAGTGCATATGTGAAGCCTGGATAGCTCAGTCGGTAGAGCATCAGACTTTTAATCTGAGGGTCCAGGGTTCAAGTCCCTGTTCAGGCGTGGTAACTTTATGAAGTAAATGTCCTGGAGACTAACATAGTAGTCTCTTGATGTCAAGAGAGTGCTTACCACCAAGGGTGTGATGGTTGTTGTCTCTGAGTACCAAAAACAGCCTCTATTGTTACAATGCAACTATTCACACATTGAAATCATGAGTTAATTCCTTGCAGTGTTAAGTAGCTGCCACTGTGGCAGGGCTGGTTGGCATACAACCAGTTTTTTTTCATGGACATGAATTTTTGCTTTCATGTATGGTGAAGTACTCAATGTTTGCATAAAGTATACTTCAGGCCCGGTTCACTGGCAAACTCAAGTTGTTTTCATAGATATGAATCTCTGAAGCAATGTTAGGTGAGGCCTGCACCTGTGGTAGACCCCTATATTTGCAGGAGGTACTTGAAATGCACAAATGCCTTTTAAAAGGAGTGCATACGTGAAGCCTGGGTAGCTCAGTCGGTAGAGCATCAGACTTTTAATCTGAGGGTCCAGGGTTCAAGTCCCTGTTCAGGCGAGGCACCATACAAGGTGTTAACATTATTCTAAATATTCACTGGCCTCGGCAATCTAGGTTCCCCTCCAAGGTGTATAGTAACCTCTGGAGTGCTCATCATCAAGCTTGCAAGGGTTACTATCTCTAAGTTGGTCAAACAGCATATGATGGTACAGTCTGAGAACGAATACGAATTACTTTATTAATCCCCAAAGGGAAATTAATTTGTCTGTCAGCTCATCAACCATTTGCGGAAGAATGAAGAAGCCTGATGGCTGAAGGTACAGAGGATCTTCTATATTCTTTCTCATGGACATTATTTTTTTGACACTTAAACATATATATATTCAAAAAATGACCGATCATGTCATCACAGTAAAAGTCCATGCAAAGTCAATAAATAATGACACTGCGTAGGGCTGACCAATTCACCTTATTTTCATCATCGTGCGGCAATTCATAGCTGTAACCTAAGCTACACTGCTAGATGTAACAACAACAATGGCAACATTCCGTCAGGTCCCTAGCATATGAAACGCATCCATGTGGCATCAATCAGCAAATTTGTACTGGCACGATTTCTTGTGTTTTGGGATCTGTTTACAGTGCACAAGCTTTCCACTCTTCTGTTTTTGATGTATTTGTGTGGCAGTGTTACAGCACCACTACAGGCCTGGCATATGTACTACAGCATATTGAGTGGTTTTCAGAAAGACACAGGAACTATATGGTTAACGTGTAAACCTGAATATTTGCTTAATTAATTGCACATATCCTCATCACAATTTTGAACAGTGTCATCGCACATTTTGCTGATATCGTGCAGGCCTTTCACTGCATATGTTTTATAGTCATACTTCTTTTTTAGTGTTGCTTACAATAAATGACATAAACATAACTAAAGAGGTGATAACAATAAATCCCGTTATTAGAACTGTCCTAGACCTTTCTATGACCTCATTTCTCCCTATCTAATATTAATTCAAACCTCTTTGCGTCTACTTCCACTCCCCCTCCCTTCACTCCCTCCAACAGGTCTTTCATATTTCAGTAGGTTTTTAGCAAGGATCAACTCTCTGAGGTTAAGTTACAGGTCTCCAAATGTCTGCTTTGTGCCAGCTATGGGTGATTCTGATGCTCTTACTGGGCCAAATTGTGAGTCTTTTTGATTTATCTTAAGCCGTTACTGTATTTTACCTTGTGGTGGCCTATAAAGAGGAATATCCCACCTACTGTTCTTGCTCATCACAATTTATTAATCATCCTAACATTTTGGTCTCTCTTGACCTTTGTCTGAAGTGCTTAACTCTGAAATTGCCGAAACCTAAGTATGATTAATGAATTGTAACACTGAGCAGGAGCAGCATGCGTGTTTGTCTTCTTGACAATACTTTAGTGATGATTTTTGATGCATCTGCACCTGAGACGAGGATATGCTAATGTCCTCATCAAGAACTTTGTGCTAGATAGATATTAGTTTCTCCAAATACTTTTTGTGTGAAGCACCAGCTGTGCAGCAATTAGACCTTTGTAAAGTTTTGTCAAGAAACATCAAGAAATAAAATAAATGAAAAATCACACCTATACGTCAGTTACAAACTTGAATTAAATAACTTCATCAATATGTGAGGACAGTGGCCACTTTGCTAAAACTCGAGGCATTTAAAGGACCTGTGTTATTTTGCCTGTGTGTGTTGTGTGCACTTGCATGTGTGTGTGAGTCTGTGTGTCGGTTATGCTTTCACCGACGAGTTGACATTTTTGTTGTTTCTATTTATGTGTTGATGACAACCTGACCTAAATCTTAGTCTGTGATCGGGTCCCTGAGAGGCTTGCACAAGTGCATTCTGGGAAAATAAACCCTCTCACCAGCTGACCCTGTCGCACCTTTCTGTCACTCCTCGAGAAGTAAATTTGTATGTTTGTGTGTATACACGTGTGTCTCTCCCCTGTGGTTATCCTTTTCTACCTTTTCTTTCCTGGTGCTATATCAGTTTATTTTTTGTGTCAGTCTCTCTCCAGTTGTCTGAAACTCACCTCACCAGTGAAAAGTTGTCTTTATCAGATACTGTAATGAACTTTTCAAGGGCAGCCCTGATGTATATGTATGAATGAATGGTATTTTTAAGTTTAAAAATGTTAAATGTGAAATTTCTAAAACAAATCTTCTCCCTTATTTTCCAACATTCATTCCCAATCATTTAATTCCAAATTCCTTGACTTGTTTCTGGATTCACATGATCTTTGTTGGCCTCTCTTAGCGTTATTTTTCTCCCGAGCACATACAATGTTCTGGAAATAATAGCAACCACCACCTGTTGTTGTCAAGGTGACCAGAAACTGTAAATGAGTAAGGAAAATCTTAAATGAAGATGTTTTTCCAAACAGCCTGTTTTAGTCTCTCCAGCCAAGGCAGAGCCTTTTCTTCCACAGCAGTTCGGCTCATCATGCAGTGGCACTGACACAGCACATGTCCCAGACCTTTCTATGACCCCGTCTCTCCCCATCTAATATTCACTCATTCCCTGTGCATCTCCTTCCTCAGCCTTTCCCCTCTTTGTGTCTGACTGTCTTCAACCTCCTCTCCTCCTCCCACCAGGTCTTTCATATTTCAGTAGATTTTAGCAAGGATCAACTCTCTGAGGTTAAGTTGTTCCTTTAAAAGGTCTGTGTTTGTGTGTGTTAGTGCATGTGCATGTGCACCCAGCAGACCAGCATGTCCCCGAGGTTAAGTCGAGTGTTTCAGAAATCAGTAGGTGAGGTGTTTTACTGCCGTATAGTGAGTGCAGTGTGTGTGTGTGTGTGTTCCCCCCATCAGCAAAGAGACTGTAAACCATAGGAATTGAAAGAGGGGCAGTCTTTTAGGCTTGAGGATAAGGACATTATTAAAAGACTTTCCTGCTCTCTTTGCCTCTCTCTTGTTCATCCCACTTTTTCAAACTGTCACATTTAATTTTATTTTACTTTCTGGATAGAATGAGTAAAGACATTGTTATTGCTGAACCAAACAGAATGGACATAATAATAATGACATATTAAGGGAACAAGGGCACAGTTTCATAAACTGAAAGCTTAAGTCACAGAGGTGAGTGGCTGTTCCTATTACAGATGTCTGTAGGCGCATACAGGCCTCTTATTAAACAAAAGTAGCAAAAAGCTGAATCTTATTTTAATAATAAATCAATAAATGGAAGTGAGTGAATAATTCTCCAGACATTTAGAATGATGCGGTCCTAAAATCTGTGTCTAGATTTGCACATAAAAGCCCACACTACTAAAAACCTACTCTGGATTCATGAATGCTGTGGGCAACTCAGATTTGATCATAAGCACGTGTGTATAATCATGAATGGCAACCCATCGCAAATTGACAGGACACTCCTGGTGATCTGCAATTAGCATTGTTGCGATCAAAGTCATTTTGGGTTAAGTGGAGTTAAGAGAAATATTTTATTTTCGTCTGTTAGTGTGATTGGGACAGGTAAATCGAAGGCCTGGAAGAGGTGCTGTGAATAGTGTCCTTGGTTACCATTGAAGAAGTAAAGTGAAAAAACAAACACAAAAAAACATGAACACACAGATTTACAACAGTCGCAAGAGGAGGAGGCTCTCTGCAGTCACAGCTGTCTGCTGCAGAGCAGCACATCACATCAACACAAGTTGTATGGTGCTGTAGAAGTTGTATAGGCAGGCTATATTCTTACTGATAAACCAGCTGTCTGTCACAGCTCCATCCTTCAAACTAGTGCCAACTGCGCTATTGCGCAGGATGAAACTGACACACATGCCACCAGGCCACCGAGCCACAACGTGTAGCAACACACCTCACACTATGCATCGCATATCAGCTGCACATTAAAGTAATGAAGTTTTTTTTTTTTCTGGTTAATATGTAAATGCATCGTCAGATGGAGCCTTGATGCATATGTGCATGCAGTCTACGGCACAGATGACATCGGGCATGTTAGCAATGGCGTGAAACCTCTGCTTCACTTCCACTTGCTGTTGTGCGGCATAGGGGAACTGTACATTTTAATTAAATTATGCCTGTGAGTACAGCAGGTAGGATGCGGATCATGGATGGCTGGGATATACAGGACTTGTCAGCAGTCTCCCCATGGAAAGTCCCTGTGGCTTAAAACCCAAGCAAAGGTGTGGGGATGGCATAGCTTCTTTTTATTGGCTTTGTCAGTTTAGGCTCCAGTGGTCAGAAACAAACAACTAATCAACCGTTCATCACTCGCAGCAACATATACGTCCAAATCCCTTAAACCTCTTTCTCCCCAAATATTTCTAATCCTTGTTATGTTTAAATTATGTGATTAAAAGGCATCTGTGCATTGTGTACATAACAGACAGCAATATGAATTAAAAATGTAATTTCCAATTGTGACAAGCAATAATTATGTGCATTCCTGAATTTACACAAGCAATACGAGCTGTCAGGAGCAGGTGTCGATTTTGTTAGAAGTTACGAAAGATCAGAGCTACTAAAATGTTGACGAATGTAGAAATGTGTTATCATGTTGAACTACAACTTTATTATCAGGGAACTACTTGACAACATACAAATAAAACTGTGTGACACAGGTCAGGAAGCAGAGAGGGTGTCCAGTCAGTGGAAGGTTCCTGATTTGATCCCTGGCAAAGTCTCCTTGAGCAAGAAAAACCCTGAACTGCTCCTGATGCTGTGGTATCAGAGTGTAAATGTGTGAGTGTGAATGGATCAATAATACATAACAGACATTGTAAAGTACTTTGGTCAATTGACTAGAAAGGTGCTATATACTGTTTACTCTGTATTAAGCTTTTGGGAACTTCAGGGTGCACTAGAAGGCAAAACATTACACTAAGGTTGTTTAGAGCGCTTTTAGGTCATCCAACCTAATTTTCTCTTGTTTTGTGTGTTTTGGGTGAATGTAAATAGCTCACACATACACAAACATGTGTAAAGCCTGTCATACCATATACTATATACCAACAAAACCATCTCTCACACAAATGAGTGTGTTTTAGTTTGGATAATGACGTGAAATTGGTGCAATGCATATTACATACGGCTGCTATGTCAATTTACATTCACAATTAGAGGTGCATATACTACACATATGCTACAATTTACATAATTGTCTACCGACATTTATATATGGACACGCTACCACACAGACATAAATACTTGGAAAAAATGTTCAGCGTACTATAGCATGATGGGTTTGGTGTGTGACGATGAAAATGATTTGGTCAGACTTGATCAGATTTTGGCTATGAGGTGGGATTCACACTGATTGGATCTGCAATGCATTCAAGTATTGGTGGTGCAGTTTAAAATGGCCCACCTACCAACATGCATTACTCTCTATTACATGTATTGCTGCAGCATGGCAAGTTGAATTGTCCCCTCATCATCACAATCTCTCCCTGTCTTTCCTCCTTATCACTATTAGTAGTCCACCCCCATCTCTTCCCACTCCTCACCCACTCCCAGGCTGAGCAACCAACAGACACAAGTGTCCATCTGGGAAAAGAGTCAGGTAGTGATTTATGTTTTGTGCCCCAGATCCCCCTCTTTCTCTTTCTTTCTTTCACACACATCCCCTTTCTACCTTTTAGTGACCCATAAATCAAATATGGTGCTGGACACAAAACCATGTACTCTCTAAAATGCATGAATTCACCCCCACAAACATGTACTGAGTCTGAATGACTAAGATCTTCTGGTTAATCTCTCACTCTCGCTATATATATATATGCATATCACTCATTCACACACACACACACACACACACACACACACACACACAGGTCTTTTACTTGGTGACATCAGCCCCTCATCATTAATTTTAATGACCATCAATACACCATAATACAGCAGAGCATGCACACACACATACACACACATCTGTACAGCAACAGGCGCCACAGATCCTGAAGGGCAATTATAGTCTGCACTTTGTTTATTATCTGTTAGGAGAGGCAAGGGACTGTGTGTGTGTGTGTGTGTGTGTGTGTGGACACGTGTGCGTGTGTGCATGTGTGGTTTCAAGATCAGTCCTGTGTTTCTGCTAGTGTTTCCACTATTCATTGGCGCCTCTCTTTATCCTGTTTGACACTCCACCATTAAAGTCACACAGCAACAAACTGAGAGATAACAGGAAAAGGTGGGGAGGAAGAAAATATCACTTACTCGAGAGACATATAAGACTAATGATTACGTTTGATTTCAAATCAAATCAGGTCCACTAATGGAGGGTCGGCTCTGATTATACAATGGTGGTCCCATGTTGTATTAAGACTTTCATGTTTTTTTTTTGTTTGTTTCATCCGCTCACAACAGCCCTGTTCAGAACGGTCTGTTTCAGTGCCCTGTCCCTTTAAATGCAGATGAACGACTGCTAGCCCTGCCCCCTTCTACGGTACCAGGTAGGGGTGGTTTAGGGGTTCAAATTTGAAAACTAAGGACATCATTGCCAGACAACCAAGGGAACAGCTCAAAAAACACATGGATTTCAATCTAGGGAGCCTGCAAATTACAGATTTTCTTTGTCAATTCTCACATTTTGAGGGCCAGAAGGTGAGACAAACACCCAAATATATGTTAAAGAGCCTTCAAAAAGTGATATTTCCATAATATGTGGATACTCACTATTCAGTAAAAGTAAGCGTGAGTCATCTGGAAGCATTTGATTTTAGATTGGGACCTGTGGAAAACATGCTTGCTGGTAGAGTTGAGACAACATTAAAATAGATTTCAAACATCCATGCATGAATTCATTCCTTTTTATGCACCTCTCCCCAGAGCAGAGGAGTGTCAGTGAAAGAGGAGGACAAAGAGCAGGAGGACAGAGATAATTAGATTCATCACAGAGAAGTACACCATTCTGCAAGGCCACTCTTGTGAGCGTATTTGTCATGTTGTCTCTATCTTGATCCTCTTTGATTCCATCTGACTCATTACAGGTCATTTAGGGAAGTGCAAAGACGGGCGGTGTGTGTGATCAATTGTGGTCAGCCAGTCTGGGATAAAATGCCAGGTCCCAGTCCAGCTCTGGTTTAATTAGAATAATAATACGAACATCAGAGTGAAGCACAACCTAATTGAGTAAATTAATTCTTTCATTTCATCATTACATTAAAATAATACTGGTCCTTTATCATCATGTACCTACTATTGTCTCTGGACTAATTCCTTGACATTTAGACAGTTTGTGATTGTTCCATGGATATATAAAATAATTATAATTTAGGAAAATAAGAAAAATATTGAAGAGTTGTCCTCCTATTTAAAGCAGCTTCTTCAAAGACTTTAGTCTCAGTTACCTGGTTGATTGTGCAAAACCTCTAATTACTGGTGGTAAAAGCCTGTGTGGTTTAATATAACAGGTCCCAGAATTGGACTACTGTCATAATTGTGTAATAACGTGTCAGGCAATAATTGGCCATTTTCCATCATCATGGGAACAACTTTTATCTCCTGCTGTGAAGTTGGAGCTGTGGCTGCTCCTCCCTCTTCCATTACTCAATCTAATGTTTCAAACCGATCTGCTGACGAAGAATGACAAAAATGACGGCTGTCATAGCGTTAAGTGCTCAGGTGACTGACAGCACTTAGCATTGTTTGTAACCTCCTCATAGTAAAAGCCAACATGTCTTTCACTAGTTAAAGGCTTCTAATGTGAACGTCTGTATTAGCAGTATCTTAATGCAGCATTTACTTGTCTTGGTTTTTGTTTTTTTATATAGGAATGTGGCCACAGACGTGTGTTCTAGAATACCACAAATACATATAAACAATAATACTTCCATCAGTGGTCCAGAGGGGCAATTGCCACCATGTTATTGAATGGGTTTCTCTTTTGTGAAAATGAGGCTGTCTATGCTTTACCTAATGTTTGTGTTTCATTCACCAATTGACTATTTGACAACAATTGACAATATTGTACGATAGATGTATGTGTATGTGTGTGTGTGTGTGTGTGTGTGTGTGTGTGTGTGTTTGAGTGCCAGTGTGATAGAGTGGGCTGCCAACACTTTAGAATTTTGGTGCTCACTTTTAATGCTCTTCATATGTGTGTAAACATGTCTATGCCCAAGTGTGTGGGTGAAAACTGGATGTTTAATTAAGGTGCTTTGTGGTAGTGCTTCTTTTTATTGAATGTTTCAATGTCTCTGTTTTCATGCTGTCTCTCTGTCTGAGTTTACCCTCTCTCCCTCTCTCTCTCTCTTTCTCAAGTGACAGGTTTCTATTAGCTCATGGTTTCTAGCTCTGTTCTCTCCAGTAAATAGCAGCAGCCATGGCTCTAGCACTCTGCGGAGGCCATTTTGCTATTCATAGCGCGTTCATACCGGGCTTCAAAGAGGGCCATTCTGTGTGTTTGTCTGCTTACCTGCATGCCTCCATGTCCATGTGTGTATGGGTGTCTGTGAGCGTGCATACACATGCACGTCTTAACCATAGACTGCATCGATGAGAGCCAATGAACACATTCACAGGTGGTTCTCTAATTTCCATGGTAACTAGATGCCGCCATCTGTCTGTATTCTTCACCGGGGTCAGTCCACATCAGCCTAATTAGTGGGTGAGATTTTTTTTCTCTCCTCATGAAAACTCAACACTTTTCCAGATTACAGAGAATGTTATTAACTGGGGAGTGAGTAGTCAAATTTAGGAGTGTCTGTCATAGCCTGTAGTTAGAACCATATGGGCATCTGAAGAAGAAGAAACATATGATTTATCCATGGTGCCACCAGAGATACAAGTATATTGAAAAGCTTTATAAAAAATTAATGAAGGATACTTAATAATCTGCACAAATTTTAACATTTTACTTTGCAAATCTCTCTGACAGCCCACTGGGGACAAGTGGGACTAGTATTCCCCATTACCAGGCCACCTGTCCCCCCAGCAGGAATCAGCACGATTTGTGCTGGTCAGTACCTAACAATTTTCCTAACTTCTTTTTACAACAAGTTTGGCATTAGCTCTGACGTGGACAGAGACAGAGACAGTGGTATCCAGGGGCATCTATAAGGACCTTTATCATAAATGTCGTTTTTGATGTTCACCAAATCTTTTGCAAAGAAACTATTAGAATAGAACTGAGCCAGAAAACCCACTCCTCCTCCTCAGTCTGAGCAAAGAGCATTGCATTTTTTTCTTTTATATTTTTTTAAGCTCAAAAATGAACTTTCAAACTCTCACAACTAAAGAATATAGTTACTGCTCATGCTGGTTCATGCAAAATATTGCTGAATCTCATCCGCTTAAAAGTGAATAAAAAGAAAAAAAATCCATTACAGGTACCTCAGTTATTCCATGCAGGCTTGAGGCCTTCTTGTACTATTTCACACAGTTGACATTGTTGGATAGCCTATTATGAAACACCTCTTGTAATTTTGGCATTAACACTGGAATGAGCAGTTTGTCACCCACAACCTCCTGGAAATTGGATCCCATTCAAACAGGGATTGTAGGTACGATGGTGTATTACAGAGGTCAAGATATGTGGTGTGCTCCAGCTCCTGTGGAGAGCTCTTGAAGACACTGGACCCTGAAACATGAAGCATTCTCAGGTACAAATTAGGTATTTAACCAATTGCTCTCATCTTGAGCAACGCCACAACACACCACATGAGGATACTGTTACTCTCATGCAAACTGCATCTAAAAAGATGAATTGAACCCCATGCTGAGTGAAATATAATCGTATAGGGAGCTTAGAGGTGTTTCATTCAGCCCAGTAGTATTATGACTGTCTTAGTCGTCAGGATTTGTTCTTATGGTTTATGGCTCTTCTTTCATGATGCTGCAGTGAGTGTAATACAGTTACATTAAGATTTCTTGAGACCTTGTTAGGGGTAAAATATGAAGAGGAAATAGTGTTTTCGGTATTGTGATGAAGAGACTGATTGGCCACGAAGAAATCAAGTTTTAGAGATGTTTAATTAAAGGTTGGGGCATTTGTTCTTTCAGCTGTGTGGATATATCAGTGAGACTGTCTGAGATCCATGCAAAGACTGTGGGGTTGTGTAGTGGAAACAACAGGTAGTTTGGTTTAGAAATAATTCTTGCATCCTTTAAATATGCAGAGGAACAGCTATTTAATAAGCAGGGTTACATAAGGTCTGCATCATTTACATTTGATGTATAATATAAGTCAGTGTAATGTGTTAGGGGGCAGTGCTTTGCTTTCTTAAATAGATAGTTTTGAAGTCCTGGTGGAGCTTTTCCATTAGCCGTGTTTACCTGCAGAAAGGAAGGAAAAAAAGACCCCAGTCCGCATCTTTTGCTGTGCTTTGTCAAAGCAATTAGACCTTCAGTGGAAGCGTGTTCCTTCCTTCAAAGTAGCCCAAACCACACAGCTATGACAGAAGCTTTATTTCAAAGCAAGATTACTGCTGCGGATGCTCGTGTAACTGGAACTTGGTATCAAGCACGATGCTGGATGTTTTGAGAGTGGTTGCTGTCACGTGGGTGAAATCTATTGTTACACAGCTGCAGCAGAGTTGTCAAACACATGTTGCTGAAAATAGATTACAAGCTCTTCAACTTAAGTGGCGCAGCGGCAGCTGAGACGTTTTGGAGAGGGCTTCAAATTAATGCACACTTTTTGGTGATCTATTAATCTTGTAGTGTTCATGGCCTCCAAATCCAGATTGTGTGCGAAGTGTAATATGTTTTAGACTTATTAGACTCACTAAAGAGCAGAAGAGGAGATGAACAATAAGCTTTAATGAGATGCAAACTGGATTGATTAACGTTAAAAAAGGTTGTGTTGAACACGACGGTGTGACCTCATTGTGTCAGGGCTTGATTGAGTACAGTAAGAGAGAGTTGTAGAGTTAGAGGTGGTGGAAGAGAACAGCGTAGAAAAGGATGCAGCAACAGAGAATGATTGATAGTGGAAGCCGGTGAGAAGCTACGTTTTAAGAAGGACAAGATTAAAGAACAGGTGAGATGGGAAATGAGAAGGAGAATGGGAGAAGAGGAGAAGGTAAGAAGGAGGATTATAGATGTTGAGATAACTACATAGGTTCACAGAGTCGTAGATATACATGAAACCCCAAATGTTCAGAACACTCCAGCTTTGTGTGGTGCATTCACTGGCTTCCATGAGACTCATTCGAGAATGACATTTAGTCATTCAGTGTATTAATAATGAGCAGCCTTGTTCTGTCTGTAAATGTATTTTCTACAATCTTGCTCAAACTCTACATTGAGAAATGGCCTGGAAGGTAGTGATACCTCTAACAAGTATGGCATTAAAACACACACACATACTCGTTATAGAATCAATGACTGGTAATGACATTTATTTGATTTGTATTTTTGTTAACCTGTTGTTTGTGATCAACATCTACAGGTGTCTACTATTGTTCTACCTGATGTCTGCATGAAAATCTATATTTCTCATTAATAAGGGTGATTTTCAGATATTGGCTTCTATTATTAGACATATTATTTACTAAATAAAGACCAAGTTTGTGCTCACAAAATAAACCTTTTTCCAAATGTTAAGACAATACGCTCCATAAAAAATAAACACACATGAAAACACTCTTAAAATTCCCAATTCTACAAAAAAACAAACAATCCCTCAGACCATCTTGGCAATTCTGGTGTTAACGTTTAACCACCAAAATCTAACCAGCTCATTCCTTGAACATTTATGCAAAATATGAATGGATTCCAACTGGAGAGCTGCCGAGATCTCTTGGTTTCCACCTCTAACTGTCACTGTAAGATGCACCGCACTCTGAACAGAAGCTAAACTGATGAGCTCTTGCCAGATACACATCTAAGAACCTCTAAATACCATAAACATCACCATCCTTACAATAAAAGAGAAGTCTGCAGGTGACACACTAAACCAATTGTGGCATATAGGCCAGAAATTCCTTCATAGCAGATCTACCAGGTGTAAAACTGTATGTTTCCAGCTCTTTAATACTTTTCCGACTCAATCAATCATTGCATATTTGCCAAGACATTTCAAAAGGAGTGAAAAATAATATAACATAAGAAAAATAGCACCTAGGTCTTGTGTTAAGAAGCATGAAGCTATTCAAAATGAAACTGCAGAAAAAAAAGCGTGGAAGACTTTTTTCTAACTCCTTGAACTCCTGTGAAAGATTGCATCTTTTCAAAATATCAGAAAGAACGGCGTTTCACTTCAGTCTAACACAACCATTTTGCTCACAACATGTGTTGAGTCTTAAGTGGTGTTCGATCCGGACTGAGGCAGCTATGTGGAGGAAGCCTTCTATGCATCTCAGTTAAGATGGCATATTGATTTTAGTCACCACCTAACTCACCAGCCCAACCCTCCGCCTACTCAGCTTGTCATAAGGGTATTTTTCACAAAAGCACTTGGTACTATGAACCCATCAAAACAGGACACAGGGAGTTTTGCACCTCTGTTGTATTTGTGAGTTTTCCCCTCATGCATGACGACGTATTGATTTAGCAGCGGAGGCCCTGGTGTGGCCATGAGACGGCTCTCTGCAAACACACAATCTCCAGCAGGCTGACACATTGGAGGGAGGTCAACAGTGTCTACTAGAGTTGAGAGAGGAAAATACAAACTCTTAATAAATTTGTCTGCCATCGTCTCCTGACTGAGGACCATAGAAATGAGTTTGAGGTCTCCATTCTTGTTGCCACAGAAACTGATGGTCTTGATCACTTCGGCCGAATCCCAACATGATGTCACAGATATGACCAGAGTCAGCAGAGATCCTCATACACGTAATGTCATTTGTGCAATGTAATGATGAAAATTAAATTTATAAATTTATATCATGACAACTGATATCACTATAATCTTCTAAAAAAAACAACAACTGTGCATTTTGTAAATAAAAACAAAGTAAATGTATCAAATGTCAAGAAATGCCAAAGCTGAAAACACACTGCAGTGTGTGTGTGTGTGTGTGTGTGAAAATATATGCAAACATTAACGCATTAGTTAGAGACAATAAAACAACTTAAATTTAAATTTAAGCTACAGCCTCTTATATTTTAAATGTTTTATATTTTGAAGAAATAAAAAAGATAAGTGACCCAGCAGGTCATTTTTCACCAACCACTGAGTTCATATTTAAAAATCACAAAATTCCACATCATCTTTATACTGTTTATTTTCCTTGGCCAACCTGACAGTCGAAATATTGTTTCTGTTCAGTCTGGGGTGGAAAAAAAGAAAAGAAAAAAGAGAAAGACATGCATCTAACTGTAATTCAATTGGTCCAATTGAAAATATTTAAATTTAAACTTAATTACAAAGGGCATAAGAATGAAAAAATAAAATATGGCATGTGACTAAAAGTGCTTATTTGGATTTGAGTGATCTGAAGTGCAGCAAAATAAACAAGTATGATTTCATATATGAATGAAAATTAAACATTTTACACATTGAATTAAACGTGTGCACATGTAAATCTAAAGCTGGGAGACAGGGACATGAGCTACTGTTTACATGATCAACCAGCTCATTTTTCTCAGTGCTGAGTCCAGGTAGTTGGTGTGAACAAAGGAACAGAAACAATATTTCACTTTATTGCTCCGGCGCCTATCTGAACACTTTCACTGGGGAAAAAAGTTTGTGGAATTCATGTGGCAAACTTATTAATGTTATTTATTTGTATGGGAATATGGGTGTGTGATAGTGAGAGAGACAGTGGCAGAGTCTGTTCATATGTATGTGTGTTATCGTGCAGGACTTTTTCTTCCTCATTCATCAGAGGGATAAAGCCGAGGCTGTGCCGGTGTGTGCATGTGTGACAAGAACATACAGCGGAAATATAGCCAAATCAAGTAAATTACTTTCTTTCCACACACACACACACAAAAGAAACTATATGCAGAGATGCATAATGATTTACAGTTGTGCCTTTCATGCTTCATAATAAGTTATTTGCAGGACAGTCTACAGTGTGTGTATAAAAGCTGTCCTGTCCTGTCACTGCACAATCATGGAGTCTAAAATGTTTATGTTCATTTTGGGATGATTGGGAATTGCTTGTTATTTTCATACTTCAAATTATCTGTACTTCTGCTTTGTTCTCTCTCTCTCTCTTTTTTTTTTTTTTTTTTTTTACATAAACACACACAATCATTTCCAACTTCACATACACCACAAATTTATGCCCATTAGGACACAAACCTATTCCAAAGACCCTCTAGAAACAAAAAAACAAAACAAAACATGGTTATCAAACTGAGCAAGTGAACAAACCAAAATAACACCATCATAATACCACTATTTAACTGAGGTATCACAGTACTTTCAATTACAAAGCTGCCACATTTGTTTCCTTCTATTGTCGATGTTGAGCACAACTGAACCCGCATTGAGCCACCATTAAAAACACCAACTGATTAAAAACCATTTAATTTGATAGCTAAAACAGTGCTTCCCCATTTTCAGACGAGCCATTCATCACGACGCCAGACGCACAAATGCAAAAAAACAATTTGACTCCAATTGTTGTAAGCGTTGAATCACGCTGCGAGACATGCTAAAGCTAATTTGCCAGACAAATTAGTTGGCTCGATTCGAACTTCATTGGCGAAGTTATAAAATCTCGTATGGAGAGGAAAGTGCTCCTGCCGTACATTTATAGTAATTGTTTCAACGGAACCCCGCTGTGGGGGGCATTTTAGACGCCCACCCCCCTATGTCATTTTTTAAACACTACGACTATCAAATGACTTGGCACAGGATCCCAAACAATACAAAGACAGCTCCTCCATTCCCTTTCACGACTGGAGTTCATCCTCCCTGCGATGCAAACACATGCCGAACTGGTGGCAGTCCAGTATTTTTAGGGTAAACTGCCCCATTAAATTGTGCTGCAACACAAGGTAAAAGTTATTGTTTCATGAGATTAAACTCGCTCAAAGATCCGTGACGAACTTCAGAAAGACGGAGAAAGCCGAAAAAATTTTGAAGTGATGCGAAACAAACACTGAAAGGAACACTGAAATGGTTCAGTGTTTCTCAAGATGGTTAAATGCCACTTAAACCCAATTTTGAGTGTGGAAAAGTTACCTCTTAGGTTTCCATCTGTCCCATTAACTTGGTCTCCATTACCTAAAAGGACATTATCAGAGGTACTCCTAAAAGCTTGTCGACTTGCTTAAAAACAGCTTTCAGAGAAACATTCATGAATATTTAACTGACTTTCGAACGTTGTACTTTAGATGTATTTGTCATATTAGGATCTCTTTATATTCTACAAACCCACAGAGAATGTTTATTTAAGCTTTGATTACCATGACCCCCAAAATACGGTCGACGGAGTTCCTATACACTTCACAAAACAATCAGTGGTACATGGCCACTGAATTAAAATCAATAGTTGCCGAACTGCTCTTTGTTGAAATAATGGCGTTCTTCTTCGATGCCCACTAAGTTTTGGAATTATGATAAACTACAGCAGTGTATCTTGCCAAATGCACTACAGCAAACGGCTTGAGTAATCAAAACTATTAAGGCAAATTACAAGTAATGTAAAACTGGTTAAAATTCAGAATGGATTCCTACTGAAAGGAGACTTTCAATGGAAATGCTATCAAAGCAATTTGCACCAGCCAGACCAAGCATATTCAGTGTCCACCATTTGCCTCTACCTGAGTTCACACTCTTCTGGTGTTTGGCATCATTTAAAGACGTTTCTGCCAAAGTTTAAGATGTCTAATGATGGCCACTGTATATTATTGTTCTGTTGTTGGTCTTAATCAACTTTCTCTTCTTGAGTGACTTATTGTGTGATTATGTACTTTTTATTCTGTCTTGACACTGTATGTTGGCATTTCATGTGCAGCACTTTGAATGACCCTGGGTCTATGTAAATAAAGTTGCCATTGCCATCGTTGTCAAACAAAGATCTTTGTTGGGACAAGGTGGCATCCTCTGTTTTTTTCTCAGAGCTTGTAGAGAGCTGGCATCATGGTTACTTTAATTCTTGGATGTTAAGCCTGTTCTTCCTTGTTTAGAAAATTTCAGTTAGCTACAGTTTAGCTTTTGGAAAAGCTTTGGAAAGCTTTTTGGAAATGTTCCCAGAGTTCAGCCCAGCCCCTAAAAAGCTGTTTTATACATAATTTTAAACTTCAGTCTGAGTTTGCTGAGCATCTGCTTTTGCCGGACAGATGTGTCCCTTTTATAATTGTTTAGTCACACTGTCACTGTGATGGCTGCTACCATGGTAACCAATCAGATACACTTAAAATCCATGACTCTGAATTCACACACACATATTCACACAGTTACATACCAACATACACTTTTTTCTTCTCACCAAAGTAAAGAAAAGAAGTTACTGACATGCCACTAAAGGTTTCCATTTTAGCGTTCAAGGCTAGTGTAAGCATGTTTTGTGTGTGGTGTGTGTGTGTGTGTGTGTTCACTAAACAGCCATATCACTGAGGCAGTCCAAAGCCTAAAGCAATGCCATTGTATTGGCTATTGGATTAACTGAACGCATGCTAATAGACATACTCAGACCCTTGCCAGGGTCTTATACTGACAGACACACACACTCCTACTTTCTTTCAAACATACAACACACACACACACACACACACTGGCGAAATGCCTGATTTCAAGGCTATGTGCTTGGCTAATTGTGTGCAGTCTGCTCTCTGATTATGAAATGTTATTTTGTGCTCAAGGCCACATTTCTTTCCATCAAAAGAGTTCTGTTCCTCTAAACAAAGATCGTACAATCCACATGTTTTGTTTCGATAAATCCATATTCAAAGAACAGGAAACTCACACAAAAAAGGATGAACACTTTCTTTCATCCATTCAAACCAGGCATTTTAATGTGGAGATGTTTTCTAATCTCGCTTGAGATCAAATGCATACGACGCAGCACTTGACATGACAGTGATGATAATCATTCAGTTTGTTTTGTCATCTTGTAATTGTGAATATACAAGGGAGGTAGGGATTCTTCAATGAGTACTTTTTTTTTTTTTGTATTTACCATACATGATTTTCCCTAAACTACCTTCACTCCCTAAACTTAGTGTTATGTCAGTAGAAAACAAGACTAAACAAAAAATAAAATGTGTAATAATAATAATAGTTGGATTTTTTTTTTTTCAGTGGAAAGATCAGATCAGATTTTTCTGTAGCTCAAATGTCAAATCAGTTTCAGAATCTCACCATCACTGACACCATTATTTTTTTCAAAGCTGCAATATCAATCGAATGTCTTTAAAGTATCAGAAAAACATGACATAAAAAGTGTACTTGTCATCAAATGCTCTGTGTGGGTACCTTAACAGTATACCCACCCCATACACCCTAACCTTAACCTTAACACACCAAAAACTGTAGTGTGCAAAGATGGAAAAGCAGTATCTGACTGAGAGTCCTTTTTACTGCACATTACATCAATGAGGCTGTGATTTTGGTTCCGCTTTTTTCCTCTCCAGCTGACCTCCTCTCTTATGTCCTTGCTCATTCAGTGATCATGAACTCAGCCCTAACACACTGGAAACTCATTTCCTGTCTCCACAGGCTGTCCGCCTCTGTTCTCACCCCTCGCAACTCCAACAACTTACAACAGCCTTTGATTGACAACGACAGACTGGTCTTGTACTGGGCAGCACCTTTTCATTTACCCCTGTGTGCCTGGTGAGAAGGTGTGCCATATCCATGCTGCTGAGACATAATTGCTAATGACTACTAATGATTACTACATTGTTACCAAAAGGCTACATCTAAAAATCTGGCCACATTTCCATGTTAGGTGAAGTAAGTGGTGGTGGCGCAAATAATCACTCTCCTCAGCAGCAAAGGCAGAATGCTGTGATGTTATACTACCAGCACTAAAACTCTGTGGGAGAGGGTCAGGGTAAATCTTTGGTAAACAAAGATTGTGACTGTGAATGAAAGCTGGGCTGACTCTGAACCAACATCATAGGGTTCAGAGCCAGCCCAGCTTTCATCTGTCTTTAAGGGAAATCATTTTCTAGCATTGAATATGTACCCCTTCAGAACAGACGTGAAGGAAAAACTGTATCTGTTTATGATGTAGCTGAGCGCATGTTCTTTTAATTAATATGTTTGTCAGTAATAACTCCATCCACACTCTCATTTCAGGCTACATGTGGCACAGCTTTCCACAATAGCAGGACATAGGAAAGTTAGCTATCTCGGAGTATGTGTGTGCAGTTGCTCCTTGATCCAAACATTCAAAAATTCAAACATTCAAACCTATGGGCACTTAAGAGTTGCAAATCAACCTAGTGTGCATGTCTTTGGGCCTCAGGAGGAGGATGGAGAACCTGAAGAGAACCCAGGGAGACCAAAAAGGCCCCAGGACCTTCTTGCTGTGAGGCAGCAAGGCTAACGACCATGATTAGTTCCATTACTAACATAATGACTGGTACAACATATCCTTAGATATATTAAAAGGTATCAGTGACATGCTGCTACAGGGGTAGTTAGGATTATTTGACATGAGGTAGTCAGATAGAGATCAGAGAGCTGCCAGAAGCAGCTGGGTGCAGCCAGTGAACAGGGCCAGGAGATAAAATGTGTTTTAGACACTTTAAAAAATGTCCTATAAAACAATGCAATATCTGTTTAAATGTCTGCTTCATGATGAATATCTTCTGAACTCTGTCAAAACAGCACTTTCCTTTGGCATTACCTTTATTCAACAACGGACCTACTGTATTCCGACGTGTAAGTGCATCTACAGAGCCACTTTCTGGAGTCCTAGCCCTTCAGAGCCTTACAGTTAAAATAACAGAGAAGGGAAAGTGTCCTTATACCTCTGTAAAGATGCTCTGTCCATAAAGGATCTGATATTGCCTATTTGCATTCATCTTGTATTTATTGTGCTCTTGTTGCTGCAGTACACTACTGTCTTTGAAAACTAAGTAAACTGCATCTGTAAGTTCTGTCAGCTTTGTGGCTGTTTCTGTGTCTCACTGACAAAGGCTGGGGAGACGAGAGGTGTTGGAGACCTTCTAAAACAAAGGAAGGGGAGATTAAAGGCAGAGCGTGGATGGGATATCCTCATCTTTACTCAGTAAACAGGTGAAAGATTGACAGAGGGAGTGAAAGATTACAGAATGAGAAAAATCAAGAGTCAGAAAAGAGCACTGCCATTCTGCCTGTGCTCTGCAAACACAGAGGCGTAGCTCAAGGGTTTTAGGTAGAGAGGGACAGCGAAAGGAATGGAGAGATAAATTGAAGAGAGCAAGAGAAAACAATAAAGAACAAGTGAAAAGGAGGAGTGAGACGTTTAACGACAGAATGAGAAATCGTGTGTGTGTGTGTGTGTGTGTGTGTGTGTGTGTGTGTGTGAGAGAGAGAGAGAGGAGAGTGACAGTGCCGAGGGCTTGTTGAACAGGCTCCTTTTATGCAGAGGCACGGCTCCCTGACAGACAGCTCTGATATGGAGCATTAAAACACACATGCACGCGCACGCACGCACACATACACACACTATACACACATAAACACCCAAGTAGTGTGTATAACATATTACAAGCTGTTAAGTCTGCAGTCAGACCAGATGTTTATGTGTGACAAGCACAGGAGGAGAATGTCAAGACATACCTACCGCTAAGCACATCACATGTACACAAATGCGTGCACATGCCTCACACATGCATGTAGGCACACACACACACATTGCTATGTATATGTCCACAAATTTACATAGGTCTGGCCATCTTTTTGGTTAGTTGAGGCAACATTATACTGTGCAACAAGTAAATTGATGGGATTTGGAAATGTGGTGAAAAGAAGTACGATGCATCAAGAAAAACAAGAAGTCAGATGACTGAACAGGTTGAGTTGTTTTACTACCTGGGAAATCTGAAGGGGGCCTGGTGCTTCAGCCAAATTCACTTTTATCACCGTGTTTCTGGTTTCCTGAAAGTAGCAGATGCTGTTGCTTAGGTCAGTGTGCTCTCTCTGGTGACGATAAAATTTACCTCAAATTGACCTCAAGCTGCAGTAATCAGCGTGGAACTCACTGGGAGCATTTAAAAGCCTGAATTTTAATGAATTGGTCAATCACATTAGTTTTAATCAGAATGCAAGTTTTGTGACATTAATAGGAGTTCTGTTTATTTTTGTTAAGGTTAGAGTGAAGGACAAGTGTAGAGAAAAGATTGCAGTGGGAAAAGAGAATAGTTATCACATTACAGAACAATTATCTTCCCTTATTTTGCAACCCTCTTATGTCATTTCTGTATGTTTGGAAATTGCTGTTTTTCAATAACCTGGTCATACTATATATTTGCTTAAAATGGTTGCTGAGTTGGTTTCATTTTGTCTACCTCTGAATATCACAACACTTACTCAAACTCAGTGGCTGCAGAGGACAAGACTTTTGATTGCACTTCAGTGCTCTGCCGGTATTGCCAAATTGCCACCCTTACCTTGCCACCCCCACCCCCACCTATCTGCCCATTCATCTCTGTCTCCACTCCTCTCTTTGTGTCACTGAAAACAAAACATGGGTGAAGGACAGAAAAGGACACAGTGGAAAGCACAAGGGTCAAAACACAGCGTTTCAAGAGGCCACTGAAAACACAAAGACAACACAGAGTAAATCTGAAGGGAAATCAACAATTGAAGTGTGACAGCCTTTCATATTCATTTATCTATCTTATCAGTTTCCTAGCATATAATGCTACTTTTTGACATGTATTTCAGATTTCAGATCTTCATTTTTATGCTTCTCATTCAGAATCCAAAAGTAACAAAAACAGCAAACTGTAATTTGGAGAAGGACAGTAGATCACTGACATTAGACACCAAACAACTACATTTCCTTTCAACTTCTCTTGGCCATTTAGGGTAAATATACAAACTTTTTTTTTTACCTCCTAGCTAGGAGCTCCTACACCAACCACACAGGGTGTCCATTAACACATATGCAGGCATTAAGCATGTAATGATTCGTTCACTGCATTGGTGCATTGATTTTAATCCATTCTACTCTACCAATACTGCCCATATCAATTTAAAATTAACGCATTCCTTATTATTGTATCAATAATAAGGAATGCACACTTGTATTCAGCACAACAAATGCCAGGTAAATGGGACATTGCGCATTTAATTTTGGCTAAAAAGTTACTGTATCGAGTTTTAGTTATTGAAGTGTATCACTTTAAATGATACAATATCGTTCTTGTATCGTCAGCGTATCAGCAAACATCATGGCATGGATTGTATCACTATTAAAATGTATCACCCCTTGCAAGCGCATGATCTTTCGTATTTATATTGTTTAAATAGACCTTATTTAACACAAATATGCATGGTAATCATATAAGGCCCAGAAAGGATCTCACCATGGAGCTACATGCAGGTTCTTTGATAGTTTGTATAACTGTGTAATTGTCTGGCTTCTTTTAACCTCAGTAGGTATTGTAATATAAGTCAATTCGATGTTTGGATTAGTGTAATAACGTATTTCCACCAAGGGTAAGTCAGCTTTGGAGATTTCAAGAGAACTGAATATTTGTTGTAATTTAAATAGAAATTACAAAAAGCTGCACTTAACTTAGTAGTGCCTCATTATGTTTTACAATAATGGACTCATCCTTGTCATTTTTGTTGAGCTGTTTAAATCTGTAACATGTTTGAAGATACAGATTTGCTCAGACTCCTTAAAGGTAGGCATAGTCAGCAAAACTCCTTTATTACATCAGCTGTGAAAAGTATGGAATACAGAGCTGAGAAATAATGGAGACAGAGGGAGAAAGACAGCAATGGCAAAAGGAATAGGATATGAGTGGGGAGGGGGGCTCAGATAAAGGGTGAGTGAGAGGTGTGGATTACAGATTTCGAAAAGAGGAAAAAATTAAATATTACTGAAGCCCAGCTGTGCTGCGGCTACAACTTGCTGAGTTGACACATAGGGAATCTAAAATTCATCTATCATCATTATCTAACTAGTCGGTGGATTTCTGTCCTATACCGTATATCACTGACAGCCCATTCTTCTCTCCATCTCTCTGGGTTTGTCTAAACTTTGTCTAATTTGTCGTATTATATGGATATGAAATGTCTGTCTTTATGTCTCCTCTTCATTCTAACATCATTGATAAATGTCTTCAATGTGTGCTTGACTGTCAATGGTTGTGCATGTGTGTTTGCATTTAAACTAAGCTCCATTCAGATCATCAATTGCTGAGTCAGCTCTCAGCTAGCAGAGCAGCACACAGACATATAGACACACACACGCACAACCAGTCACTTGGTTATAAGAATGTATTTTTAAAAAAGTGAGCAAATTTGTGGGTCAGTGACAAATAAGGGTTGGCAAGGGTTGAGCAATTCAGAAATATCTTTAAAATTTGTTTTAAAAGCATTCATCAGATTTGTTAAAATGTGTTCATGTTGGTTTTATGTCGTGTGTTATATCCTACAAACACTGCTTTTTTTCTAAATAATCCGTGACAAATATGTCAAACTTGATAAGAAACATAGTGTTGCATTGACAAGGTGAATTACATTTATTGCAAGTTTGAGTCCAGTTTTACTTTCCTGTATATAGTCAGATTTTTATGGAAAAAGTACTGGTTACACCACTTGACATTGGGTTGCGTCAATTGGTGTAACCAATATTTTTAAATAAAAATAAGATACACAACCTGACCACATTCCTTCTATAGTCAAACACCAGTGTTTGTTGAAGAAATGGACACTGAAAAACAAATATAAAGGTCAATGAGATTAAGTGAACGTTTTTTATGGTGTTTCAATTTGGGCAAAAGGAAAACCTGACAATAATGAGCTAGTTTCTTCTGTTGTGACTGACAACTGACAACCAACAGCACAACAAGACATTTTCCTCTTCTTTTCTCTCTATTCTCTCTCCAATCTTTCCATTTACCCCCATGGATATTCAGTATATTTCCAGTGTTTTTCCACTACCAGAATGCATGCACAACTGCACAAATGTGTTATGTTAGTTATGATTTTACAGATGTAAATTGACAAAATTGGCCTCAAACAGAGAGGCTTTTAACAGGAGTCAAATGGTGTAACCAGTCACACAATTTGACATTTCATTTTAAAATCAGATTTGACAGGCATTACCATGGACACCCATGTAAGCACATGGCCTTGGTCTCAATATTTCATACATACATACAACATAATTTTTAAAGTAAATATTCATTTTTATGATTCTTACAGGATTATTTATGTTTTTCTAGGGTCATACCACTTGACATGTGAACTTACCAAACTTTATCAAATCCTAAAATGTAAATTTTGGAGTAATTTTTTGAAGAGCTATTAACCTTGTCAGAAGCAGTTTTGAACATCAGGGGTACTTCTCTGTAATACCTATCACATGACCTTCTTTACAGTATTAACAAAAATGCCTCTTAAATGACGGTCACACCACTTGAGTCTTCATGTATTTTACTTAACTTACATGATTTAAATTTCATATTTAGAAAAAAAAAAAGAATATGTGCAAGTTAATTTAGTTTCAAATTTTAACCCTTTTAAATTTTGACTAAACCGTATGGACACAAAAAATTAGCATCACATCATTGACACTTATACAGTTATTAATTAATAATGATTTTACAGAATGCAAATTGCCACCTAAATTTATTAAATCAAAAGGAAATAGAAGAGGATCTAGAATACATATATAAATTAACACAAAAAGGCAATTAAATCTCATACAATCTCATCTAAATGGCTATTACCCAATGATCTGATAACTGTTCACCGCATTGATCTATGATTGAGTTGCATTTGAATTCCCAGAACCTTTAAACATAAAGATATACAGTCATTATAACGAGGGATTTCTACATTCAGTAGATGTTACTGCAGCAGCCTCAGTTTTGCATTTAATTGACTATTAGACTTAATTAGCTCCTCTTGACATGTAAATGAATCCACTCACTGTTTTAATCACACCCCTGAGCTTGTTCTGACATATGACATAGAAGCTAAACAGTCAATGATCCCCTTCAATGAAAATTAAGTTTTTAACCTTGTTAACATCCATATGATGATTTAACTGATGACATACTTGAAGAAACAGCAAAAGTTTCATGCATCACAAACCCAAGCAACCAATCCTGTCAAACCGAAACTTCGTCAGTAAAGCAAGTGAGAGTTAAAAGCTAACCAACAGCATACCAGATAATTGATGCTAACTCAAACCATACTGAAGCTGCAGCCCCACTGTGTGCAACACTAAACACTGTGGCCCTGCTGAAAAATGTGGAATGAAAAGAGTTTTTTTTTTTTTATTTTATTTTAATGAGAGCAAGGGAGAAGTGACATAAAGAAACCAGTTAGTTTATACAGCTGTTAAAAAACAAATTTGATTGCTGGAAGAATGTGACATGCTGTTTAGTTGATAAAGAAACAAACAAGTCTGACATGTTGTGTTTTAGGGAAACGCGCGGTGACTGGGCGGGGGGGGTTCAAATTTATCTGAATGAATTACGGATCATTTTAAATTCATTCAAACCTATTTTTTCTAAAAAGTGACAGCACTAAGCTCTATGGATGCATCCACTCCTTTAACACCTAGTGCTAATGAATTCTGAATTCCATGATTTCAACTGACACAGATGCATTGTCCAGTGTTAACTTCGAACTAACTTTTAACAACCTAATTTCAACAGTTTCTCCATCTAAAATCGGGGTCTCCAAACTTGTTTGTTTGTTTTCTAAGTGAATGAAAGGAGATAAGAGGATGATTTACATTGCTCGTCACAATTAATAAACATCCAAAACATTTTTAGCAAGGACATGTCATCAGTCATAACCACCGCATATTCCATGATGTCCAAGGACATTTATCGTACATCAGTGAACATGCATCATATTGATGGAGCCTAAATGCCAAAATTTTCTGTTGCTTACCTCACTAAATTTATTTTTCACTTCCATAATATTGAGGATGATCAACTTTAGATATTGAATCTCATATGAGCCTCTACAACAGCAGTAACATTTCTTCAAATATTCATTGGCTGCCATGTTAAACCTTGTTCAATATTTCAGCAGTTCAAGATTATATTCACCACTAAATATTTGGTTTTCTCAGGTTATTGGCTGTCTCATACCATGGCCTTTACTTAGCTGATCACAGTGTGTGTCGACATATCTTTAGACAAACACAATCCTAATAACTCTCTGCCTTCTTCTGAGTCAGTTTGAGCCTTGGCCTCTCCTTCCTGCTCTGCTCTTCTTCCTAGCTGAGCACTGGCCACAGTGGACTTCAACAGCCACATAATATACCCACATATACATAAAACAAAATGGAAAGTGAAAACAATAAAAGTGAAGATGGGACTTTTAAAATACTGCGCTATTTTAAGGTAAACAATTACATTTATGCAAATGTGGGGAATCGATCATTGCATATAACATTGCATAAAATGTTAGACTTCCTCAAGTTGAATCCCTTACATTGAAGCAAACCTACCTGAGACTAAGGTTGCAGCCAGTGATCACTTGTTATAACTAAGGCAATGGCTTGCAATTCTGGCAGATCATTGTAAAGTAACTATCCTGAAAATGGCATGAGAACAAAGTTGAAGTGTTGGAAGTCTAATTATTATTCTACGCAAAGAGGGCCTTTGTATGTGTCAGAGCACCGCTAGACCCAAGGTTTCTTGGTAGACAGCGCATGGGCCTGTAAAATGCTTTTCAGAAAGTAGGTCAGTTGTAACCGAGGCACAATCAGACAGAGCAAAAGCACACAGCTCCAACACCTTCAGAGGACTGATAGCCCAATTAACCCTTCAATCTTAGCTTTAACCTTTTCATTCCTTTTATGTACAGGCTGTTATGGCTGGATAGACCAGTGTCAGTGATGTCAGTGAGAAGCTGACATCAAAAGTCTCAGCCTGAGGTCTGTCAAATAATGTGTTCAATAGTGTAACATTATTTTCCCTGGTGTATTAAATATGTTTAGAGTTTTGCAACTGCGGTACCCACCATGGTTTGTCTTTGGTAAGAGGAAGGCATACAAAAATGGCATAAATAGCCATCCCAAGACATGAACAACTTTGTCCTTTCCTTTGACATTTCTTCCAATCTTGACATAGTGAAAAATAACTGAACTTAAAAGCAGTTTCAGAACTGCTGCTGTTCACACTGAATAATATGACATTATTCTCTAGGTTAATTTTGCACAGCGTAAAGAAACTTTTTCCTAATCAGAGAGTGTTTTGGTAAAAAATGCTGTGCAATCAGCTTTGGTCACACCATGGAAAGACAAGCTTCTTCTGGAAAAATAAAAATGAGCATCTCAGAACACATTATGATATCAAAAGCAATGAAGTTCGTCATAAAGCATGATTGAAAAGAATCTGAATTACCACTATGCTCTCTGCATTTGTGACAATTTCTGCTAGAAACACACAAAAATGCAACAAAGAAGTAGGAAAAATGTTGGTAGACAATTTCATTCATCAGAATTAAATGCTATTCACGTTGACTTTTTCAAATTTAAAGGCACAAAGCACCTGCAGCTGCAAACAGTAATTGTAGTTACCCAAGCACAAAGTGCAAATTGTTGAAATAAGTTTGAATAGGTTGGTGGATAAAATGAATCCTTTCACTTCATGCATGGACTTTAGTTGTCAAAATAAAACTGGGACTTGAACCACGGACCAGAGTCAGTCAAACTATTAATGAGCCCACTGGACAGTTATCATAGTTAAGAGGTACCACAAGGAAAGTAATCTCAACAATATGTATGTATATATATATATATATGTATATATATACACACACACACACACACACATATATATATTATGTTGTATAAAGTAGGTCGTGTGTGATGTTTGTGATTGCATAGGAGAAAGCTGAAAGATTTAAGCCTATAGTCCTCAGCATGAGTGGTAAGTCATTCATCTATTCAGCCAACCATCTCAAACGGCTTTCATGATGAGAAAACATATACAGTACATCATTTGTAATTCTAATTAATTATATGAGAACCTTCTGAAGGGGATATTCTGCATACATATAAATTAACTGCATTTTGCAGTAGCCTGCTGGTTCAACTACCCTATTCATGTGAGCATAGTGACTGAAGAATTTAAACTGTTTTTGTGTGGTTAACTTCTGAAATTACAGATGGATAAAGAAGGATATTATTATTTATTTTACGATTGCTCCTCTGTCTTTCATCCTGATGGCTGTGAAGGCATTATCAAGCAATGCTTTTGTTAGGAGGTCCACATCACAAACTGTGCAGTACATGAGCATAATTCAAGGGCCTCACATGCTGCACGTGCTTTTTAATTTGCTAATTAGTCAACATATGAATTAAGCTTCAAGCAAGACACCAAGATGTGAGGCTGTGCTAACAATGCTAACTTCACCTTATGTGTGCCATGGTTATTAAACTGTTGCTGCCAAACTGCTCTAAAACAGAACAAAAACTATATACTAATACATCTTTGGAGATCTGAGAAAAACAATCTAATGGCTGCTTTTACTAAATATAACTGGCTATAGAATTATTCATTAACCTTGCAATTTGTTTATTTATTTCACTTTATTTTAGGAGGATAAATACTTTTGACAGGATATTGGCGGTGCTATGAGTATTATAATTAATCAGTGGGAACTTTGTTAAACTCCTGAAATCAGTTTGTTTTTTCCAACCATACTTTTACCTCTATGGGGGGGGGGGTTAGGCCAGAGCTATGGAATGCATGAATGTTTTCTTTTAACACCACATTTCACCTTGAAATTGCACTTGGATTATCCTTGAATGTGGCCTAATTCCTTTTGAAACCTCATATGTCATCTCCATCTGAAGACAAAGCGGCTGTGGCAAAGGTTGCTTGGAGTGTTTTTCTAAATGGACTCCCATAAATCCCCTTTGAGAGGGAAAGTTCCTCCAAAAACCCAGGTTAATAGAGCCACAACACCCAGCCTTGAAAAATACACCTTGACTGGAGGATTCAGCCTTCCAATTTCCAGCAACATGATTTGAATCTAAAACGATTGGTGAAACTTAACCAAAACCTGTGTACTCTGAATTGAATGTCTGACTGAGGGCTTACCAAAGTCGTTGAAAGGCCTCATCCACCTTGACTGCCTCCATGGGCCTCCAATGCATCAGCAGCAGCAGTGAAAAATTTGCATTCAATGTGGAAAACACATACACACACAAATCAGAATATCAGCTCCTTTGAGAGGATGTGATATTAAGTGATTTATTTTGCATTTGTCATTTGTAGATGAGGTTGCTTTGTGTTTCTTGCACCACAATATGAACAATTTCTCTCTGTACTTCATCACAGAGATGGAGAAACCAGTCGGGTTTTTCAAAAGAACGAAAGAAAGAAAGAAAGAAAGAAAGAAAGAAAGAAAAAGAAAGAAAGAAAGAAAACACTTTAACCCCTAATGATTGTTTAAAAAGCCTTGGTGATTTTTGTTTGCTAGTGTGTTCTCATTATCCTGAATGACTCAGTATGACAAACACAGTATGACTTCATGAGTTTTTAACCAATGTTCCACAATTATACTGAAACAAACCCACATTTAGATTGAATTTTTCTACCCTCGGTTACCTCATTACACTGTAATACAAAACAGTTACAAAGCATTATGATGTATCATTATTGTTGTCCTTGTTTGTTGTGTAAGCATTTAACTCAATGACGTCTTTGCTGCTGACAGTTATTATCTGCATGGCCAAAAGTAGTTACTAAACCAGTGATGACAGGATCACAGTTATAAGCTGCAGCCAGATCTTAAAAGCAGGTGGGTGAAATAATATATAGGGGAAAATATCAACTACATTCTTTAAAATGTGAAGATATTTTAAGCTTATTTTTGCATCAGGCACAAATTAGATAGTGTGTGTGTGTGTGTTTGTGACAGTTGTGCTCAGGACAAAGCAGTATTGCAGAAAGACCTGTTGCCTTTTTAATTTGACCAAAACTGGCAACTGTTACTTGTGTCACGTTACCATATGACTAAGTCCAATATGCCATTAAAAGGTACAGTAATGAGTAACTGGGTGTAGGCCTGTAAGTTATTATAATAAATTCCTTTTGGTGGCGGGTGGATGGTCTGTGCAGACATGCATGTATTTGGATGATAACAGAGCCAGTCTGAACATCTCTAGTTTAAACCAATGACTCCTCCTAATTAGGACAGCCTCAGGTTTTCAGAGCCACTGAAATGACTGCTACAAAAAACACAGTGGCAGAGGAAATGTTTTCATCTTTGGTACTCACATTAAAAAATATATTCAAAATTCTCAATTACCAACAAGAATAATTCACTACACACAGTGCCAGCAGTTTATAGATACCAGCTCTTCAGTAAAAAGGAACTCCAAAGTGCTCATGAACACAATATTATAGAGCAATGGTGCCCAATTTTATCTAACTGAAAATCCACTTGAATATCTCAAGTGTTCATGGCATTATTTATATTTATTGACTGTATTTGTATGTCATATTTTCTCGGTTCACCATTTGAGTGCTGTTTGTTTCTGTGCCAAGTAAAGGAGTTCGAGTGGTTAGAAACAAAGTTAGGAAAAGGAAAAAAAAACTGTGAACCTAGCAATGCAACAAATGTACCATCGGTAGATGACCTGAAATGTCTCGTCTTTGGCTTATTGTGGTGATTGGACTTAAAGGGATAGTTCAGTTTTTTTGAAGTGGGGTTGTGTGCAAATGGCCATTAAGTATAACATCTGCAGTAGAAAGTTCTCTGCTTCCCCCCACTGAGAAGTACTGGCGCATCGTGCTGCAGCCAGACACAGGCAGTGAATGGTTGTGAATGGGGGATTGTTAATCAGTGTATTTTCGCCACTTACGGGAAGTCCCGTCTCAAAATAACACTCAAAATAAAGTGTAAAATCGAAAAAAAAAAATTAGTTTATCTGGAACTAACCAACTCAGTCAGTATTCCTCCGTGCAGGCAGGCTCCACGATGTGCTGGATCAATTCATCTATCAGCTGTTTCGGTATTCTTCCACGCAGACAGGTGGAGGAATACACAGTGGTTAGTTCCAGATAAACTAACTTTTTTCCAACTGGCTGATACACTGTAAATTTACACTTTATTTCGTACTCTTGAACTGGTGTATTATTTTGAGACGGGACTTCTTCTAAGTGGCGAAAATACGCTGATTAACACTAATCCTATATAAAGGTCTTCCTGCAGGTGAAAGATAAAATCCAGAGGCTTTATGAAATAGTGCAAATATGAATCAGAAGAAATAGTTAGAATTAAGGCCAGTGAATGTGCTTTAAACCATGACCATAAACAGACAGGGGGGACATTTTCAACTGAGAAAATATTGAAATACATTAGAACATTAATTTGGGAAAAGCATTGAGTAGTCTTATATCACTCTGCACCAGATGTTGTCGATAAAATAGAAGAAGATATTATAAACAACTAACCCTAAAATCAACCCTCAGCTCAGCTACACTTTCTCAGCAAATTTGGACATCTGACAGTAAGCACTCCGGCATTTGCATCATGTCAACACTGGTGATTCTGCTTGTATTTACTCATTGTATTTGACAACCACTCCTTTAAACAAGCATAAGTAATAATCAAGCACCATTTTATTTTTCTTTCTTGTGATATTGTTTCTCAAACACAAACAACAGCAGGCCTAAATCAAACTTTGGCCAAAAGAAAAATATAAGATATCTCTCTTTTTTTGATCATGGTGAGCTTTTTTGTTTGAGATTTGGAAAAATAGTGGTAGCTTTAGGGAGGTGGACAAAGTAACACCAACACCTGCATAATGCAGTGCAATCTAATGCAATAGCCCTGCAACAAACACCACCTTGAAATACCAATGATATCCCAAGTTCGGTTTTAATGTTGAAAATGAGCAACAGCAGAAAAGAGAGCAGAGGAAATAATAGATGAAGGGAGAAAAGAGAGGAGGGTTCAAAAAAAGGTGACAAGACAAAACAGCAAAGTAGAGGACACAGGAGAGACATTATAAAAAAAAAAAAAAAAGGTAAAAGGAAAGATGTCCAGAGAAGGAAATACAAAAAAGACAGTGTAAGAGAATAAAATGAGACCAAAAGAAACAAAGTAAAACGAGGAGTAAGCAAACACAATGACAGTGAAGTGGTGATGAGCGAAGACAAACAGGAGATGGGAAGAAGGGAAAGCAGCGGAGCATGGGTAATGTGTTGGCAGCAGAGATACAGCGAGCGAGCAGAAGGCTTGTAAATGTTGGATGAGAGAAGTATACATGGCACTGTGACTCACTGGAGCTGCCCCAGCACTTGTGAGGGCAAGTGCTTTACACACACACGCGCACATACACAGACACACTTGTGAGGGCTGCACGTTTCATTTGCAATTCCCTAACCCAGCTCCAGGCCTGATCTTAAACTTTAATCCTAATCCACCTCTGATTCTACCCTTTTCCCATCTAACAACATTTTAATCGAGCTCTAAAATTAAATAAATTAAAACTCGTCAAAACTTAAAAGTGTTTCATTTTAATATCATGATATATATATGAATATATAAGATATAAGTGTGTCTGTAACACTCCTCTGTAACACTTTCATTTCAATGCCACTTATTTTGTGGTGTCACTTTTTACAGGTCTTTAACAGTTAGGAAGGCAAGTGAGAGGATGTGCAGTTACACTGTTGTGAAACACTGTGACATATGATAAATGCAAGCTTTTGATGTTTTTAGTGTTAATGTAAAAAGACGTCCAATAAGACAGGTATCTTCCTAAAAAAAGTAATGCATAAAAGCTACAAGCATGTTACTGTTTGTTTTCTGTTTGTTTTGTTTTCATCTTTTTGGGGTTTTGATCAATATTCCAGTTTAATCTGGTCTTGAGAGGCAATAAACCTTCATTGATCAAATTAGTGTGATCCTCTAACAACCCGTAATGCCAAGTCTGATAAATTTGGCTCCCATTTAAGAAAAACAAAACAAATTATGTCTATCTATGCAAATTGAACACCTATTCACATTTTCTAGTTGTTCACGGACTAAGTGATAAATGTTTGAGGCTAATTCAAATCAGCTCATTAAAAGGCTCTGTGTGAGACAGGTTTCAAAACAACAGCAACTTCATGTGTGATGCAAATTGTTTACAAAAACCAACACATTGCACATTATTTACATAACTGCTCATCATTTGCCCGTCAGCAGCACCATTAGATTAATGATCGTCAACTTGAGGCCATCATGCTTAGTTTTGTTTTCAATAAAGTTACATTATCTTTATCAAACTGATGCAGTTCAAAGCAAGGGCTCATTTAAAATCCTCCATCTTACTTTCAATGTGGTGGTTTTGTGTGTCAGAATAAGACTGACACAGCGTATTGGCTACAATATTACAAGAGCTAAGCTTGAACAGTGTTACATTAATGAGCTCCAGAGTGAGGAAATCAAACCCTGAAGACCAAATAAATGAGCAAATGTGGAGGTAGCAAAATAAGGAGAATGTGAATTTGATGGCTTCATGTACTGAGCTGCTGGTATAGTGTTACCATTTAAAAGGATGACTTTAAATAATGACATCATCGCAGCAGGAGTATATCTCTGTTACTCATTAATTAATCCTCAAACTTTTCAGCCTTAAGTCTACAACACATAATCGTGACAGTATCAGACAACACGTGCAGTTGTCTTTGTGGGAAAGTCAAGCTCAAGTATTACTAACGGGGCGGAGCTTCAGGGGGGGCGGTAGTCCCCTGGCCCAGGCTCCAGACAGGCCCATCACTGTGACGAGTTTTTTTTTTTCCCTTTAAATGCACATCCAGGCCTGTAAACACCATCCCCACCCCCACCACCCCAACAACACAGGCAAAACCTGGCTGAATGCTTGCAGCAGCAGCACCCCCCCCAACACAGCAAACCTGGCCCGAGCCATTGCGACTGGAAAATAGTTTCCCTTGTCACACTAACATGGATGATAAAACTGGTGTTAAGTGGACATTGCTCAGATATTTAAATTAAGAATGGTGAATTAAAAAGAAATACAGACTTACTGTATCAGTTAGATGGTGGGGAAGTGTTAGGGCAAGGCAGTTGGTTGAAGAGATGGTCCAAAAATCAGTTATGGAGTGTAAGGCCTGTGTGTCCTCCACAATAATTCCCATCAGTATGAACTGAGTGAAATGTATTAATTAATGTATTACCCCGACGACTTCCTCTTCAAATGTTTACACATCAGTGTAGGCTGATGAAACATTACTCTTTATTCCCCTTTGACTTCTTTATCTGTTTTTATCAGTCTTTTTTTTAAATAAATGTGTCTCTTGTGTATTCTCATATCTAATGGATATGCAAACCTAAGTCACTGATCTGTGTATTTAGTTTATTCATTTTCTGTGAATAGAAATGTGCAGTGTGACGTGCCTCACTCTTTCTCCCCCACTGCCTTTTTGTACACACAGCACACCAGACAAGCATAGTGCATTTTTTTTCCTTCCACTGGTTGGGCAGGTAAAATATTCATGAGTGTTTTAACCTCTGGTTGACCCCAGTGCAGCATTACAAGGGGGCTTCTTAGAAAGTTCCCATAGAGGTGGAGTGACACTGGCTTTTATACTGTAGAGAGTGAGACAGACATTTAACAATGTCTGACACGTCCCCTGGTTTTGAGGGACTCCATATGTTTGGTATGTTGGAGGGAGGATGTGTCAGAGGTGCAGCGCAGGCACAGAGAAAAGAAGTAAGGCGATCTTTAACCCATACATGCATGAGGGAAGCTGCAAATGCATGCATCAGTGTACAGTACCTTGCATACATCCATCCATTTTTATCTGTGTGTGTGTGTGTTCTGCATATGCCTGTGTCAATTCCAACCAGCCAAGCATAGCTGTCAGTGCACTAAGTGCCTCTTAGTTTTTTTGCTGCTATTTTCTGCCTTTGTTTTCCCTTTTTTCTCCTCATTTATCATTCTCCTGTCAGTATCTCTCATGTCTCGCCTGCCAATGTTACTGTTCTATTGACAGGTCATAATTTTACACCCCAGCAGTTGTTTATCTGCTACTTACATGACTGAGTAATAGCTGGGGAAGAGGAAGGTTCCCTAACAGCTTAATTATGTCCTCTGTCACATTGTTTAAGGAAAATAAACCAAATTGTGTCTTTTTCTTCTTCACATGTTTTTTTTTTCATCTCATTTTGTGTGATCTATGGTTGTTCTACAGTATGTGTTGTTCCCATCATCACCATACTAAAACTTATAGAACAATTAACTAAATCTGGTGCTGTCTCCTGCAAACAATCTGTTCATGGTCATTCAAGAAATATGTTCTAAATGATGCTTGGTCAATAAATGGTTTTTATTGTATTTAGTTTGAAGTTGTGGTGGTGGAGAGCCCCTTACTGGCTCACCTGGTAGATCACGTACCACATCGACCTAAAACTTACTGCACCGGTCAAGCGTTTGAGTCTGACATACGGGCCTTTGCTGCATGTCATCCTCTCTCTCTCTCTCTCTTTCCTGTCTGCCTTTCACTATCCCTTTCGGAATACAAGAAAATACCCAAAAACATATTTGCGAAGAAAAAAATAACAGATGATGCCTACTTGAGAGCACACAGCAGGACAAAAAATATGTTCTGCTGATGTCACAGCTAAAACAGGCTTTCTGTGTTTCTGCACTTGTGTGAGTTTCCCACCATACTGTAGCTGCTTTTACCCAACACAAACTGACAAAAAAGAAACATCACTCACATCTCTTAGCCAATCAGAATTGGCTAATAGACCTCATAGCTCAACCCCGTCTATACAGCTGCAGTCAGTGCCTCCAGACTTACCTGCAACTGGTCAGAAGAGAGTGACAGGTTTGCTCAGATTAAAAGAGACATGTCTTTCTCGGAGTCCATTGACCAACACATATAAGCAGGCAGAGTTGGAGAATGACTGTTGCTGAGTTTTTAGCACTGAGTACGACTGCAGGGCTTAGCCACAGTGGACAGACATATGCAAATGCATCCGACCTCAAGGCCTACTGGTGTGTGTGCTTGTGTGTGTGTTGAAAGTGTCAGAGGCTGAGATTGCAGAGTGCAGGCGGACCATTGACGCATGTCCAAACCTCGGCCACTGTCTCTCTCATCTCAGACACACAGACACACACATACGCACACTGGTCTCTGACACATCCCTGAGGCCGATCAGTCCATTGTACAGGCTCTCCAGTGAGCCATAGCTTTTACATATATTAAAATGAGTCTTGGGTACAGAGATGCCCCTGAAGACCTGCTACTCTCAGTCACAGTGCACACACAGATACACACTGAGGATACACATTATATACACACAGGCTGGAGAGCCACAGTGTTCTGTGTTTGTGAAGACAGGAATGTAGAGAAAGCAGCAGACCATATCTGAGGCACCATCACTGAAACTTTCTGTACTTCAAGGGATTCTTTAACTTTTTCACCTCTGTGAGCCCAAATGAAAGAATTTGGACCTTCGCTGGGACCCAGGCTCAGAGAAAGCATTATTACTTTTGCCTTTTGGATGAACTGCAACTTAAACAGGAACACAATTTGTTAAATGTGACTTATAAAATGAATTCAATATTGTAATTGTTGAATGTATTTGGAGGATGTTCCTTTTCAAAATCAAAAGATTTCACACAGATAACTAACCTCAAAACATTATGAGCATCAACTTGTGTATGTTTCAGTATAATTAGCAGTTCTAGCTCTAAGGCAATGATAAATGAAATACAGTGCAAGAAATAAAATAGAATAGAATTAAAAACAAAACAAATCAAAATGATCTAGATATTCACCCTTAAAATTGTAATCTTGATTAGGCAATAGTCAAAACAAATGCTGTTTTTCCAAAACTTGAATTGGAAAATATTACTTCAGTTGAACTTGATGAGGACAGGTAATGTTTTGGTTTGGTTTTGTTTTCCCTAGGTTAACCCTAACCCAAGTCATCATTTTTTAGATGACATCTGAGGCTCATTAACACATTTTTATTTTTTTCTAAATGCAAAGCCCATGATTTCATCAGGCCTAATACATATTTAGTTTTTTTTTTTTTTTTTTTTTTAAAGTGGGTGGGTGTATCATAAACATTGGGACTGATGCAAGGCACAACTTTGGTGTTGGGTTGTCACTGTGTCACCTTTCCTGCCACTTTGAAATTTGTCAAGGCACCATCTGTGATGATATTATTCCAAAGTACTGCTACAGCCAGGGCTGAAGCTAAGCCTCAGTGACTCACAAATCCTAATTCCGTCTCTAACAAACATTTATGCCACCACATCCACAAGTCCAGCACACCACAATTCAGCAATGCCATACTTGGACGACATTAGCCAGGTTTCTTTTAAACTCCCAGAATCCCAGCTCTGCTCCCTGCAGTTGTTTGAGAGAGCGCAGCGTTGTTTTGATTATGTAAAATCAAGAATTCGAAAACGAGAAATGAAAGCAAAAAGGAGTAAGTATTTACAGATGTACTGGCACAGTCGCTGCAACCAGGACACTTTAGAGAGAGGACAGATTAGAGGTCGTAAACATGTTTTGTTTTTCAGTACCAGTTAAAATCATTGCAAGTCTTTTAACATTCATTATTGGAGGGATTTGACAGGGGATGTTTGCAAGGTAAAGCGAACTAAATTGAATTGCCCTAAACTGACCCAAAGACAAATGAATTGCTCTGCAGCAATAAATAAATAAATAAATAAATAAATAAATAAAGGTGAAAGAGGGACAGAGAGAAGACACAGCAGATATGTTTCTGTTGGTGCAGGAATCCAAAATAAACAACAGGGAAATTGCCAACCAGCCAACCCTCGAATCGTTTTTCATTTGGTTGATTGTCAGTTTGGCACCAATGGACACTCGCTGTTAAGGTCATACCCTAAGATCAAGTAGAGAGCGGACTTACCAGAAAGAGTCTTCTCTAGTGATGGCTTGAATTTGGATCTGAAAGAAAACAGGAGACACAAGATTGATACAATGGGCACTGAAAAGTGCAAAAAACAGAAACATGCTTCAATTATGCAAAAGTGTAATGATGAAGGTGTTCACTTGAAGTTTTATCATTGCCTCTCATCAGTGTGTATACTGAAGTATAACAAGTTAAGAATGAAAACTTCACCAAGAGGAAGCAATTAGATACAAGTTGTTTCATACAGTAACTTCATACAGTAAACAGAATGTTTTATCAAAGCAGCATGCCGATTTTCAACCTTGGTTTTTATTTTGATATTAACCACACACCTGTTAAGACTTATGACTAGGCACTGCACAATATCTGCAAAATGTCCGATGTGCGATAAATAAGCAAATATTCAGGTCTGCACATCAACATACAGGTCCTGTGTCTTTCTGACAGCGTCTCAATACGCTGTAGTACATATGCCAGACCTGTAGTGGTGCTGTAACACTGCCACACAAATACACCAAAAAGAGAGAAGAGTGGAAAGCTTGCACGCTATAAACAAACTCCAAACATTTTAAGTCGGCTAAACACAAGAAGTTTTGCCAGTACAAATATGTGGATCAATGCCACGTGGACACATTTCAGGCGTGGAATCTGAGGGACCTGACAGAAATCTGCTGCTGTTGTTACGTCTAGCCGTGTAGCTGAGGTTACAGGTATGAAGTGTATGAGAGTGAAGGCATGGCGTCATCAACTTACTCATGGCATTTCAGGCAACCTTTTGTGATGTGTTTATCGTGCATGTTTACATCATGATGACGATGAAAGTAAGATCAGTCAGCCCTACTTCTGACTGTATCATGCACAGTTGTGATGTTACCATGTTGACAAAATCTGTCCACAGACATACACACTGCAGTGTCTCCAGTGTCTCGGTTTGACTAGAATCCGATTCAAATTTTATCAATTAAAAAAAAAAAAAAAAAAAGTACCTCATGTACCTCACAAGACTGCTCAGATTTATATATTTTTAGTTATTTTTTTTAACTGTGTATTTTTTCCATGCACACAGACAAATTTTGTTGTGGATGAAAGCAAACAAACAAAACAATAAATACAAAATAAATCTGTCCCTATGGTACTGTTTTTGGAAGGAAATGCAATATTGACAGACCAGTTTTAACATAAGGAAACATTTATAAGAAATGCATCAGTGAAATGTATTGTGCTAATCATCCCACAATCTGATCTAAGGAAGTAGTATGGCATCTTGACTTCTTTCATTTTTCCACAAAAATAACAATCTCAGCCACACATGAGACCTAGAGCTTGTGTCCTCCCTCGCTGGTGTCCCACACATAATGTCTTAATAATGGATAGATGAAGCCCACTGTGCTGAAGAAAAATTGCTGACAGCCTTTACTGTACAATAACTCATGGATCTGCATTAGAGCACACATCATTCTTTAGAGTGCATGGCTATAGGTCTCCAGGGGTGACAGCTTTATATACACAGCCATACACAACAATACACTCCACCACAATCCTGCACCCCCACATATACACGTCTGCAGTTTTTTTTAATGAGAGAAGATTAAACATATATATATAGTGCTTATTCATAATTCACACTCTGAGGTCTCACTATAAACCTTCACACCCCAACCTCCACTCCACCCAACTTGAACTTGTGAACTTTTCCACAAAGTGAAGGCAATCAAAGTGTGCCACATTAGTTTGTAAGTGTCTCCAACGGGAAACTGTGAAGTATGGAGAGACAAAGAGAGACAGAGAGAAAGAGAGAGGTCTACCTGTGTTAAGGAGTTATGGAGGTCAAAAGGTTGTCATTGCCAGAAGCTGCTAATGGAACACGGGGTATCCATAGACAGCACCTTCTGGCTTTTGTGGAACTGAGGTGAACTAAACAAAGTTGCAGACACGAGTTGAATTTCAGCAAAGCCAGAAGTCAGGATAAAAAGTAGAAGCCCAGCAGTGAAAAAGTTTCAGGAGACTGAAAGTAGAAAATACTGTCTAAAGTTAGATTTTGACTGATTTATTATATTGTTAATGTTATTTTCATATTCAATGTCTCATCTAACAGACTAATGGTTTTCATGGAGACAAATTTGTGTTTGCTGGTCTTTTGTTCATGATGACGGATCTGTTCTCTCTTCTTGTGCTTACTATTATTGGACACTGCTATTTATGTTACCAAGTGTTTAGTAGCTGACCAAACCAACTGCAATACTGGTAAAAGTATTGCTGAAGGTAGTTCCTTTCATGTAAAATACAAATCTGAGGCAGGTGATTTCTAGTTGCATATGTAGACTGGGTCATGAGCCATGACTCAAGCATGTTTTATTCAGGTAAAAACTTTTTTCCTCATATATATATATATATATATATATATATATATATATATATAGATGCGTGTGTGTGTGTGTGTGTGTGTGTATATATATATATATGTTCAAACAACACACTCACATTTTAAAGTGTGCAATTGTCTGCAATTACATCCTTGGAAATGACCTTTCAAGCATTTCTTGACGCATAGTCACAAGGACCAAAATTACAGAGTGTTAAGTAGCAAGAATTGAAATAATGTCTTTCTCTCTCTGGAGATGTACCTTTATAAAGATGCACACATGGCAGTGCAGACAGCAGACTAGTTTGTTCTTTTATTTCACAGCCAGGCACTCTGAGTCACACTATGACACGATGTAATTGACTAAATAAATTACTATTATTATTAATAAAGCATTTTTTGTTTGATTTTTTTTTTTTTAACTCAGAATAGTCATCATTATAGTATTTCATTTATTTTTATTATATATTAACATTTCAACAGTGTTGCATCTTTCGAGATTTTCAGCATGGTTAACATAAGCCATTTTCTTTCCCATTATGTTTTAACTCCACCTCAAGAAGGTCAGAGGTCAGCATACAGAGCAGTCATCCTGCAGCTGATACAGATTATGTGCCCCATCAAGCCCACTTCACTGGGGCGGATCATCGGAGCAGTGTTATTTCAACATCAGCTCTCACACAGACAAATATTGAGGGCCGGGAAACAAAGTAGCTGAGCGGTGCATAGTTAACCAGCCTCACCGTGGCGGTTCCTGGCACCGAAACAATATTAGCTCCTCATTTGTCAGTTAGCACTCCTGCTTTTTTTTGTCAAGGCTCGTTGACTGCAGTCTTACTATGCTAGAATGTCATTTAACGTACAGCTGTTCAGAGTTTATATGGGAATGACAGCTCTGCTATTGGTGCTGTGGTGATTTCAACAATCCCAGAGCCCATTTTAAACAGGCAGCATCCTGTTAGAGCGGTCACCTACTACAGATACACTCTGACTTATTTTAGCAGCCTGCTCTTCTTTGTACAGTCTGTTCATGCCTGCACAGCTGTGAAAGGCTGCACACAAGCACAAATCAAGCACAAATTGCAGATTGCAACATTAATCAGAATTCTCCTAGCAACAAGGCAGTCTGCCACTGTGCTTGACTGAAATACCATAATGGCAACTGCCTGGTTGTTTCTTTATTTAAACCGCAGACCAAGTGGAGACCAAGAGTTGGCTTGAGGCTTATTTTGACGGCTTTGCACACTGCAGCAACTTCTACAAATCTTTACTGTTGGACTCGAGTGAGCTGTAGCGTGTCCTCAGAGCAGAACTAGACTGGCCCTGGGCTAAGATCAATGTCAAATCCTTTCAGATGATGTGAAACCTCAGTGTAAGTTAAGGCAAGAGTCCTGGTCTGCTATTAGCCCTGGGCTAAGAACAGGGCCAAAGAGTTAAAAACTGCATTACGCCTGTGTAAACATCAGCTGCACAGGGAGTGGAGCATCTCTGGCAATACACCAGAGGAACAAATAAATCAATACTAATGAACAAAATAACAAACAATACAAATGGTCTTAAGGATCAATTTAACAACTGTCTGGTTTAACAGTGCAGTTGGAGACTTTGTCTGGGAACTGCAAAAATCCAGTTTCCCATTAAGTGGGAAACCAGGCCACTAATAACAGAGGTAAAGCTGAGGGCAGGGCAGAGAGAAAGTGTGACAAAAAGTATGGAAACAGATGGAAAGGACAGGGGTGAAGAAAAAGAAACAGAGATAACAAAAAGAAGTGGACAGTAGCTACTTGACCTCTGCCCTCATGTGAATGCAGCAGGGAAGCAAAAGTGTCCCTATCGGCCTATCCTGACCTGGAGAGACTGACAGCATGTGTATATCAGAGAGAGGGGAAAAAGAGCTGACAGCAACAAGGAAACAACAAAACACAAGCTCATACTTTAGCAAGAAACTTAAATGGTCTTAGATTGAGTCTCTTTTTTCATCAAATCAAACATTGAGTAATGAAAACAAAGGTTTCAGGCCATTCTTCGATAACAGTAAACTTAAGGCAGTAAAAAGAAGGAAGATGAACTACGAACAGCACCAACTGCTAACTGCCAACTGCCAGTTACCAGGTCTACCAGACCTGGACCAGGATAGGACCACTGAAAAGTGACTTTAGACAAGGAGGAGAACAGCAACAGAGACAAGAAAAGGAAAGAAACAAGGATATGAAACAGAAGATTCTTATTAACATAATTTTTATTTAAAAACTGAACTTCTAATTCATGTAGCTGAGCTTTGTACATCAAGGTAGTGGAGAACAGAAAAGTATCTTTACTGGATGGAGTCTGGATCGTCTGGAAATCTACTACCCAGAGGACATGACCAGTGAGGCAGGAAGGAAGACCTACAGAGGTGAGCTGCTGAGAGACCACCCTGACACTCAGTGCAGGCTGATGTCTGACCGTCTGCTCTCAATGAGCAACATAATGACCTTAAAATGACTGGCAACAAATCCATCCAACTCCATACAGATACTGAACCAAAATTCACCACTGATCCCCACAACACAGGCTCAGCGATGATCCAAGGGTCTCAGACTGAGTTGGACCAGTTTGTGAGAGACTTCAGCCCAGTGAAAAATCTGTGCCTTTAGCACTTACAGCTCTATCAAGACTCACAGGCCCGCCCTCCAGCTCCCAGTCGCCCAGCTTTCACTTCTCAGAACAACTGCTCCAAACTCCCATGTTCTCACAGCCTCCAGCAGCCCCCCCACCAGCCCATTTTAACAGCCCTCACACACCCAGGATACCAGTGTCAGTGCAGCGCATTCAGGAGCATCTCTCCCTCCTGCAAGTGGAGATAATAGAATTCGATGAGAACAAGCTGTCAGAGTCTGACACGACTCAGCAATTGAAAGATAAAACAGAGCAGAGGCGCTCCTCTTGTTCATTTGCAGGAGAAGCTGCTCAAGGTGGTGGCACCAGGGAAGGACCCTCAATCAGACAGAAGACCCAGGTTCACAGTCTGGTCCCAGCACCACAGGCCAGATGGACTATGGTGCCCTTCGCTCAGCTGGAGTGGAAGTAATCACAGAGGAACAGGAACCGCTCCATCGCCAGCACCCTGAAACTGCGAATCTTCACTGACTCAAACCACAAATTCCTGCAGGTACTCCCCAAACCCAACCAACAAGAGCCCAGCATACCACACCCCTGCCTACCAGAGGCCAGCTGTTCAAAGTGCAGCAAACTAGAGTCCAGCCAACTGGACCACAATCAGACAGACGGTTGTGCCAGGCATCAATAACACATTATTTAGAGCAGCATACAATGAAGTAAAGCCTGACAGATCAAGCCATGCCACCCCTTGGGATGATTCATTAGAGATAAATTAGACCCTAACAGTTACCAAGGCATTTGTGTGAGCAGAAGGCGGAGGAGGGTTTTGTGCAGTATTGTTAATGTCTGGATGCTGGCCTTCCTTATGGAGCACAATTTAAAAAGAAAAGACTTTTTATTCTCCTTGGCAAATGGAGTTATCTCAGAAAATTCTCCAAATTGGTGCAGTGGGTTAAAAACAATCTGTCATTCTTTAGGGTGCTTTCACACATACTGGTGTGGACCACACCAGCCCTTCAGGCTGGTCTCGGTGCCTGCGTGCGAGGTTGTGTTCACATTGACCCACCCGGGCACCTCGGGCCCAAAGTTCAACTGGGGCGACCTAAACACTGCCCGTGTGAAAGCACCTTTAGTCCCCTCAATGAACAGAGACATCTTTCAGGACAACAGCTTCAAGACCTTATATATTTGAGAGTGTAATCTAACCAACTGGCCTTTATGGTAGTGAAGTATGGCATCCACTCAGTCTTTAGGATGACTGTAAATGGGACACACATCCCATAGTCCCTTTCTGTAGGCTCATATTAATCAGATAATAGCAGGACAGAATTGGGCCATTACCCATGAATTATTAAGATTAAAAAAAGGGGCACAGACTGGCCCATGCCCTACCCCTTCAAACTCAGTGAGAGTCAGTTTGACCATTTTTGCATAATCCTACTGACACAGAGACAGAAAAGGGTGAAACCACAGCCTCCTTGGCAGAAGTAAAGAACTTCTTGGCTTCCTCACAACTTGAGCCCCCTGAAGTCTGAAATCTGTAGGTCAGACCCATGCACACTGAAACAATATAGAGTATTCACTGATGGCCATTAACCAAAATCAACTCTGGGAATCATTGAACTGCAACATAAAACACACAGATTTGGAATGAATGAATCCAACCCAAGTGACTACCACTGCATCAGCAGCTGTCTCATTAAATCTGTTTCTGTAGTTTAAAAGCATCTGCAGATTTCATTGAGCAAAAATGAAATTGGCTTCTCCTAAAACACAGTACCTACTGTACAACACGTACACTGTCTGACCTTCCCACTTGTTCACCGAACAAAAAAGGTAAAATGTTCACATGTTTTTTTCTTTTATTTTCCACAAAGCTGGATTTAAATGCATGGACACACACACACACACACACACACACACACATACATGTGTATGGATCTAGGTGTTGTTGCACTTTGTATTTTGATGCTTTGTGTTTTTACAAAACTTTAAGACCAATAAAGCACCTTTGAATTTCAAATTTGAATCTGAGAGAAAAGACAGACAACGAGAGAGAGAGAGAGAGAGAGAGAGAAAGGGGTGTGTGTGTGTGTGTGTGTGTGACAGATAGAGTGACAGGGACAAGGAAGCGGCAGCATCCCCAGTGATTGCGGTTTCTTATCTGATTACATATTCAGTCCTGACAGAGGGTGAAGGCTGAATAAGGATTTACTGGACACTTACAGACCGTAAGACTCACATTACACTTTTAAAATGAACTGTTTAGCTTTCTAGCTAGCTATGTTGCAAACCTATTTAATGTATAAAATGAATAAATACAATTATATCTAATAAAGTTATCAACAACAAACATTTTTTTCTTTAATCTTCATAAGGCTAACCATTTCAGTCAACAGATCACCCAGCCACCTACATTATCCTTGTTATTATTAGTCCTTCATGACACAGTTGAAACTGAAAAGCTACAGCAGACTGATGAGAGACAAAAAAAGAAAGTCATCAGAGTTGTATCAACATGATCACACCTTTCACCTTTCTTTCACCTGGGAGGTTGTGTTTTCAACTCTTACTGTTCATTTGTTGGTATGTTTCTTTTAAACTTAACTGTGCAAAAACTACTGCACTGATTTGCTCTGAACTTGACGGTGGGATGAAACATGAGCCAGGGAAGAACTCATTATCTTTTGAGGGAGCTCCGGACCAGTTACCACCGTTTCATTTTATTTTCCTCTGACTTTTTTTGTGTGCTTGCTTTGACACCGGCCTTTGTGGAAGTCCGTTCTCTCTGAGCGCCTTTCTAGTTTCTTCCCTATTTTTATTTTCTTGGGAAGAAAGTGTGTATAGGTTTCACTACATAACACACGGTTCAATATCAAGAATAAGTGTGTGTACTCCTTGGAATGCCCTGGTTTTAAGTATTGACTGTTTAAAAATAAAAATCTGGTGAGGATGGGCTATGTGGGATTCAATCAAAATAAAACACTGGGCTGATGATAATTAAGAAACTTGTCATTTATCTCTGAAACTGTTTTCAATCCAGGCTTAGACTCTTTGTGTTTGTGGATCAAATATTGGCAAGGAATGAAAATAACTGTTCAGTTTTTTTTTGTTTTTGTTTTTTTGTTTTTTGGTTAATCATGTGTTGCTTAAAACTCTTACAGTTACAATTAGTATTTTATTATTCTGACAACACTTGTTATTAAATTTGACTGTTTTTAATCTAATGTAATAAACTGATTTTGTGGCTCATGCCATCATAAAGTGAAAAAAGGTCCTACATCAAAATAAATGAACCAAATTAAAAAATGCACAAACATCAAGTGGCAGGTGACATTGTGCCAAAGTGTGTGTTGTGGGCCTGGACTCGATGGAAACAGTGTTTATGTCCTGTTTGAACCTTAATCACAATTGTTATTACAACCATGACCTTTAGGAGGTCATTATTTCAAATCCAAACCACATTCTTTTCTACACCTGACCAAACTTTGACAAATTTATGAGCTTGACATGCGTGCATGTTTATTATTGTAACCAATGACGAAGGTTCAGTATCTTATTGTAAGGTTGCTGTTTCAGGGGATGCTCCTATGGGTTGTATCAGAGTGTAGTCCTTTCTATGTGCTTGTTTAGGTTGGAGGAATGCTCTTTTAAAGATCCAAAGAAACAGTTAACAAAGACTGAAATTAATCATGCGTGTGATAGGAAAAGCATCTGGTCCCCGCCTCCCCTCCTGTTTTCATCCCTCCATCACTGCAGCCATCCTAAAATCCATCCATACCTCTAAATAAAGAGGTTAACATGACCAGGCTTGACGTCTAAATGTGATTACAGAAGTGATTTTTTAGCCCATCCAACCACTAATGCGACAGGCAGCCATTTTCCGCTAGAGTTACAAACACACACACACACTCACCATACTGTCACACAGTCGTACACACCACATCCTGCAATACACACACATCCATACACACACACATGGAACACACACACACAGTCAAAGTCCCCAGACACTCATAAAATTAGATGGACAGAGATGAGAGGAGGGATGGGTAAAAGGTGGTGGTGGTGGTGGAGGGATGGGAGGGTGGGTCAGAGATGACTGGGGAGGGTGGAATTTGATTGTTATTGCTTCCTCTGGGTCTGCGCAAGTGTGTGTATGTGGTTGTGTGTGTATGTGTGGGTGTAGAGACAGAGACAAAGAGAGCGAGCAAGAGATAAAGGAGAAATAATACTTAGTGACGAGCATTAAAGAACCAAAGACAAAGACAGTGTGTTTACAGTGTGTCAGATGCGTACACTTCTCTGAAGTAACCAACCCACCTGTCTAACCACACGCTTTTAGGAGAGGTGAGTTACTCAGTCAGCTGACAGAAAGTTGATTCTTCTTGTTGTTATTTCTTATTATTATTATTTAAAATACGACTTTTTTGTATTTAATATTTTATCTGTCGATGTATTGGCAGATTTAACTGTTGTTTTAATGAATTTATAAAATTCTGGTGATGAAGTCTAAATAATGGAGGTCATGTGAGGACAACTTTTTGGAGATATCACTTTTCTTTCTAAAGTCACGAGCTTTCTTTTGTGCCTGTGTTTCATTAAATGGTGGATGACTGTGGCATTTCATTTACTTTCATTGCATATATTCAGGATTTTAATTTGGGTCCTCCTTGGAAACAACAATCTGACCTGAAATCAAACATTAAAGTAGGTTTGTAATAGTCAAAATGTAATTATTGTGAAGTGTTCTAGTGTCATTTGAAAAGGTGATATAATCTTAATTAGGGGGAACAGGTATGTTTACAATATAGGGGTGAGTATTATCATAAAAATATGTACGAGTGAAGTAAGAGGCTAAAAGTAAATATATATTTATATATATATATACACAAGAAAAAAGATGAAACTCACAGATATAAAAATGCACACAGCAAATTAATAAACTCAGTAAGAATAACATACACATGATTTTGATGTCATTTAGTTGTACTGTTACCAGGGTAGGGATAATAATCTCTATGTTGTGTCTTCTATTGTGTTTTTTTACTGTGTTGTTTGCAGTGAGTGATCGTCCTTGGTATTCTGTATGCAGTTTACAGATCAAACTTTTTCCCCGAACCAAAAATGCAAATATGTATGACAAAGCTTAATGTTAACATCTGTGTAAACCTGATAGTTTTATTTCAGTACTGTGCTTAAGGGTGCTTAATGTTGTTGCCCCCCCCCATGTTCTTGTTTCTCACATTAAATTTATACAGGCAAAGCACATCATTAAACAATATCATATAATGTAAAATGACCTACTTAGGAAACAGATGAATAGTTCATCTTTGACAAGATGTGACATTAAAATACTGGTTACACATGAAAGATTTGCTGGTAATCTGCTTTCATATAGTTTAACTGGCTAATCCAATATAATAAAATATGAAACGCATTTGAGTTGTTGTTGTTTTTTTTTTGCCAAATCTTTATTTTTGCCTGGGGAAAGAAGATGCTTATTTGAATGACATCCCAGATGTTTAATGGAAAGACCCAGATAATTTGGCTTGAAATATAAGTGGGAAAACATTCTGAGAGAAAGTTCACACAGCAGTTTTATCACATGTATTTTAATTGTTTTTTTTGTTCTTCTTTTTTTAAACTTGTGTTTTTACATAGTTATGTGGACTTATTTAAATTCTCGATTATGACTGCTGCTCTTATTTGACATTTTTGTATCTTACCTGGTGCAAACTACAAGATAATATCTACCACATAAAACTGTCTTTAGTATGAACAGAACATTTTTGAGGAAATTATAAAGTTCTACCAGGTATTTCTACAGTGGGCATTGCTACTTTACTTGCAAAAACTTTCTCGTTTGTTTTGTTGATTGGAGAAAAAAAAAAAAAGAAAGAAAAAGAAAGAAAAAAGGAACAGGAGGTAATAAAGACAGATTTTGAAAATGTATGTGATGCCATAAACCACAGTCCACTGTGCACGGGTTTTTGTGCTTTGAACACACTGTGGGTGGTTGTTGGGTTTTGGCTTTGGCATCATGATACAGGGATCATTGTGCTCAGTTTGTCTAAACAATAAATGCCAATGGAGCACATATGATGCCAAAAGACACAAAATATGCTTATACACAAAGCAATGAAGAGGGAGAGGAGAGAAAGAATGGGAGCGTAAGCAAAATCTGTCTGTCTTTGTCTTTTCTGTTGATGTCTAACCCCCCCCACTCCCTTCTAGACAAATGTGACACTCGGGACTCCCCCTCTTTCCACTCTTCATTGATGGATAGCACACACACACTCTCGTATTGCCAGAGGGTGGGGGTGTGTGTGGGGTTGGAGGCTAACAATTACGGGAATTGTCATCCGCCGATCATTCGTCTGCATTTGTAAACCATCAACGTCAAGAACTCACACACACACACACACAGATGCTATGGGGTCATAAGTGTGTGTGTGTGTGTGTGTGTGTGTGTGTGTGTGTATGTGTTTCTGGCATTTTCCGTCATCTAATCTCCAAAACTCACATTAAGAACATTAGAGACAGATCATGTATCACTGGTCTGTCTCTCTCACGCTCTCTCTCGCTTTGTGTGTGGTGTGTGTGTGTAACAATACTTCCAACTGCCTCTTGATGTTGATAGTTGATGGGATGATGCAGATAGATCATCATTAGAAAGAAAGACAGAAAGAAAGAAAGAAAGAAATGTCTTTGCTGAAAAATCAAGCATTTTAGCAGTCTTTATTTATACCAACCTTTCACATCACTCATAGAACCATTAATGCAGCTGATCATCAGCTGATCTCCCTGCAGCAATGACTTCACTGTTTCGAGCTTGTGCAAAAACAAATGACGGGAATAATACTTTTAAAGAACTGAAAGCATCTGCAATGCATGTGAGCATGCACCTGCATCAAAGCTGAGCTGTGCTACATACCAACAAAAGGCGATGTGTCCAACAGAGACTTTCCTTTAAAAAAGAAGCAAAAAACAAAAAAAAAAAAAAAAAAAAAAAACTACTGCAACTGTCATTTAGCCACATTCATCCAACATTTCCCATAATTCAGTATGTGTTCCTCTCAATCCTGGAATTAATCTTAACTGAAACAAATTTTTCTTTGACCTAAGGTTACAAACACACACACACACAATTTACAGGCACACTATTCCAGCCTACAGTCCCAACCCTATAAACTATACATAAACAGTAATTATCAAAATACAAATTAAAAATAAACTAAAAATAGTGATAGCTCTACTGCTTGTTTTCATATCATATCTGAGAGTGGTTATGTGTCGACAATTCAGCACAGATTCCATTCACGTCTGGATACATGAAAATCATATTAAAATATTTGAAATGTTGAACCATGTCCTCCTGATCACTTCCTCATGAAATGCATTTTCTTTTTTGTTCTTTTTCGTTTCGATCACTTCATGTTCTCTTACTTGTCTCCCTCTGGTCTTTAATCTCACTCTTACTCTCACACTCTGCTCTCACGCACTGAATTTCTCTCTAAAAAGATTTAGTCCGAGCACAGATATTTCCAGTAAAGTAATAATCAGCTGTTTATACCACCCCACCCCACCCGCCCCTCTTTCATTAAGGATTAATTTGGAGAAGTTTATGAAGGTTGTTTCCCACTAACAGACCACACAGTTCTTGATTACTTATTAAAATCGCTTCACTATTAAATGCTGAGAAGAAAGCAGCAAAGGATTGTCGGGAAACTTCTAAAAAATTTGACTCCAGAATAGATTCTCAGTGAGAGACAGGCAGATGAATGCTGACATACGTGGAGGCACAGAGGAGTGTGCGCACACACACACACACACACAGAAGGGTGAGTGAGAAGGGTAAATGACTCAGCGAGATCCATCTGTCCAACATGACTGTTAAACACAAGGCAATTTGAGCTGCAGAACCAGCGTGCGAAAGAGAAGTGAGTCTACATTTGCTGTGTGTACTCGCTCACAGTGATACTGACGTGAGCTCGTCCCACAGTTCTATGTTCTTTGTCAACATGCAGGCAGTTCGATAACATTCGATGAGCTTATCTCATTTATTCATATTGTGTCACAGAGGCTGAGATACTGAATCTTCATGAATCTTCCAGGATTCACTAATTAATATAAAAGTGAAAACTGATCCTTACATCCTGTCTGTTACAAAGTTTTTAAAATTCTGCATGATCTACTGGTTCATTTACATGCTGCTTCTCTCAGAACAATAAAAATGTGGAAGGGTGCACAAAGAAATGAGAAATTATCTTTTGATAAATTGTGTCGCTGCAAAACTGGTCATGCCAAAATATGTATTTTCATAAATCTCTGGGTTTGAGTCTGTCTACAATAAAAAACACTTACGGTGTACTTTATATATATATATATGTATATGTTCTGATATTTTGCATTAAAAGGGTTATTTTTGTGTCAATAAAGAAGCATTTGCACCCCCCCCCCACACAATCACTAGCCTTTACACTTTACAATTACAAATTCTTTTTTCTCCTCTTTACAGTAGAGTGGTCATGTGAAGTCACACCTGGCTTTATGAACAATGATACATTTTCATGTTGTTGCTTTTTGTTTGGTTTTTACCAACACCCCACAGCACAGTGTCTCTTTCTATCCGACTCACTGTTTATTACCCATGAAGGCATTTTGCTCGAATCCGCATTTCTTAGTGCGATGTGTCATTCATCAAGGTCAGAGTAATAGCATGCTTGATTTATTCCATAGACATCGGGTTGGAATGTATGCATTTATCACTGCAATCGCTTAGAAATCACTCTTTCACCACTTCAGCTCATCAGTGCAAATGCAGACATAGAGCCTGGGCACATGCATGGAGGTGTAAACACAAACACGCACAGACGTATGCAGTCATTTATTTCTAGCACATAGAGAAATATTTATACCTTAATAAAAGTGCAGCTGCGTTACGAAACGAGTTTTACATCAAAGTCGCTGAGGGAAATTCTAGTTTTGCTGAACAGTAAGTAAATGTACCTGTTGGGGGACTGCTTAGATTTACTCTTCAATTAGGAATGTATTTCATCTCTTGTCCACGTGAAGGACAGATAATTTATTCAACATTGCCAGTCTTTGCAGCCATTTCCACTTTGCCTGAAATAGATTTTTCATTGATCTTCTGGAATATATCATGAGCTGTAGGATCCACTTCATGCAAAACGTGTGTGAAAAAAAACTCAGTATATAAATTGGAATAATTCTGTCAGACACATTCCACGTTTTATTCCTATATATACACATTAGTCATCACCTTTGACCAGGTGCAATGATTATATACCGAGTACCAGTTACCAGTATATATATATATATATATATATATATATATATATATATGGGCAACCATGTCTTTACTTACAAAACTATCACATTAGCACAGACAGAAATCTTGAGCAAGTGAGGCTGCTGCAGGTCAGTTACCAACAGTCTGAAACCACTGCTGCATTACTAATGAATACCAGATGTGTAATTATATCATAATTTTATGTTATATTTTTAAACTATCACATAATCTAGGTTAAGAGGGTACTGGTGGTGGATTGTGTAGCGATATAATAGTTATAACATGTATTTAAGCGTCTCATAGTCAAGTGAAAAAATAAACCATAGAGTCCATAACTTTTCCCCAAAGACCTGGAACTTCACAATGTACTTTCCCTTGCTTACATAACATCCATTTTAATTAGTGACAAAAACATACAGAGGAAAAACTGCCATGCATGAACTTACAGTTTGAGAGAGAAAATCTTCACAAAGAGGAAGATATAACTTTTCAAATGACATCATTTTACATGCACTTAATCTTCTCATTTGAATATGCAAACTACAATGAAGAGTTGTGGATGCTCAAAGGTTTTGAAAGACTTTGGTCATGACAAGTTAGATTATACTTTCAAAATTCCAGAAAGCCTGTTGCAAAAGAACTTTTATGACGACAAGCCTTATCACTCAGACTTATGCATATGTCCCAGTAGTGGCCAGATGAGGCTACATTTATTCATTAAAAGTCAAATAAACCTCCAAATAAACCGCGAACACATGTGGGAGGACACACTGTGAACATTAACCTGATGAAAATGGCATGACAGAAGTTTTATTCTGTCAGATGTTTGTTTCTCAGTGGACAGAGGAAACGCAACAAACATGCTTCATTTAAAAGAGCTTGCTGCAATATCTCAGCAACAGGAGCTTTTGAATTCTGGAAGCTCGAAACAGCTGAACAGATTAAGAAACTGGTCATATTGTTACTTACATCACTTTGACATTGTCAGTAAAGCAGAATATGAGACAATCTGTTCTGCAAAAAACTAGGTTAAGGCATGATTGGAGAGGTGCTGGGAACAGATGGCCACAGCGGATACATTTACAGCATTTCTGAAGCTATAAATCTCTGTGAAATACCTTTTATGTAAATGTTTCTTCTTTTTTTCTTTTACCTTATGTTGTCTGCTGGCTTTTCATACTTTCTTTCCCTCTCTTCTCTGACTTTTGTTGATCTTTTGTTTCGATATATATACTTGAATTCCATCAGCATGGTACAGGAGCAAAAAATGTTACATGTTTACTTAGTCGTAAAATGTTGCCAGAAATAACAGACATTTAAAAATTGAAGAAGTGAGATGTACGTCTGTGCTGCATCCCCACCTTGTGATATTGTTGAATCTTTTCTCTTAAAACAAATCTCCAATACACATTTAGTGTAAACCCACTAAAAGCACACGTCTTCACAGCAGCTGTGTGTGTGTGTGTGTATGCATGCATGTGTGCGTTCCTGTGTTGTGCACGGTGCGCTTCACCAACCAGTTTGTGGATGAATAAAAACGAATTCATCAGAGTCCAAAAATGTCACTTCCACTCTACTCCCCTCCAGCTCTTAACAGTCTTTCTTACCATGACCTGAGTGTGCATGAGTGATGAGGTCAAGCTGAAAACATTTTATACAGATGTTAATATTTAAACACCCATTTTTTCTCACCCAAACCATGAATTAAACACTGTCCTTATGAGTCACACCTTGCTCTCCGCCCACCTCCATTGCTGTGCACCAGTTTTGTCTTTCTCTTGTGCCACTCCGTCCATCCATGATTCTATCCATCCATCCATCTCTTCTCCATGTCCCTCTGTGTTTTTTTATTTTTCTCTCATCTATCTTTCCGCCTCCTCCTCCTACCTCTCAATCCCCCTCTTTTTTCATCTGTGGTTCAATAATTGATGTGAGACATTCTGTCTCCCTTCAGTTGGCTGGGGAGGTTTAAGAGACATGACTGGGCTGTGGAGGGCACTTTGTACAACCCTTGAAATGCGAGTATGTGTGTGTGTATGTGAATGTGTGTGTATGTGTGTGCATGCATGCACATACACACAACACACGTGTCTTACTGCAGAGTTCAAGCAAGGGTCAATCCTGTTGCATAAATGTTTCAGGAGAGAAAGTGTTTGCTGTGCGTGTGTTTAGCATTTATTCAGATACTCAGATGACACGGAATAAGGGTTAACTGTGTGAGTCACTCTCAGTGTAAAGATTTTCTTCTCTCAAAAAAAGCAAACACTAAGTGTCAAAGATCATACAGCAATTAAGTATTATTAATTATTAGTTTTTGATTTTTTGAATACAAAAGTGCTTCTCTGAAACAAATCATAGTTACAATTTGTAACATTTTGCTTTAAAATATCTTAAAATTACTCACAGTTTTTCATCCACAATCCCACAGTCAGTTTGTAGTGGAAAGCAGGAAACCTCTGTGGATAATATAACTGTATTTTTTTTTTTTACTAATCTCCTAGCAGTTGAAGTCACAGGCTGTTTTTTGGAAATCTTAAGTGAAACAGTGAATTTGGTCAGTTCAAATACGATAAGTTGCTTTCTACATTTTGAAATGTTTAATAAAACACTGTTGAGATAATTATTCACCTTCATTTAACTTCAGTTTTTTTTAATTTAGTTTACACGGTAGGGTTAAAGGTGTTACGCTCCTGCATGCATGGAAACATCCATTTTAAATGAACTTTAATCATAAATATCATTCCTGGTTATTAACTTAGTGTAATAAACACTAAAGACATGGCTGTCTGGACTGATTTCACTGAGTAATTGCCTGCTTTGACCCCTCTGCCTGTATGAACATGTCGAGTTCACATTGGTCTTATATATGTCGACACAGTTTTCATAGAACAAAAAAATAATTATGATATAAACTGCTCACAAACTGTGGGATATTTGACTTTATGTAATATAAAATTAAAGTGTCTGTTCGAACTGCATAGAAAGTACTGTGCAGCAGTTAAGCTCTAAACCGGCACTGGTCTTTAAAATTATGAATTTCTTTATGATTTTATTTATAAATCAGCAGCAGTGACTCAGTGATCAACAATATTGCTTCAAGCAACACTATTCTGAACACGGATAGCCTAAATATCAGAGCGATGTTTGTACGTATTTTCCAACTCCCCACCAGAATCTCACTCCCCTAGTCAGAGTTACAGAGGGAGTCAGATTTTGTTCAACATCAAGCTCAAGCCCGGTCTCCCTGCTCCTCTCACCCACACACAAGTGCCTTGTACTGGGACTCACGGCCAACCACCCTCCCCTCCACAGCTCCGGCAACACACAAAACTTTGATTCGGTTCGTTTTCGTTCACCTTCTTGCTTTTTTTCTTTGCCTCCTCCGACAAAACCATCTTTGCTTTCCTTCAGCACTGGCTCCGTCAACAAATTCACGTACTGTGCATCCTGGGGGATGCTCGTGAAGCTGGTTGCATGCTTCACCTTCACGGCAGATGGGGGAGGGGGGCTGTGTTCCTGACCGCAACCTCTCTAGAAGATCTTTATCTCATGTCTTCTTCTGGTGTGACGAGCTGAGATAAACGGCTACAGACTGTTGACTACTACATCACACACCATCAAGACTGTGGAACTCTCCACCTTCTGAGGCCACAAGTTGAACATGCACTAGATCCCCTACAGTTTGCCTACAAGCAACATATTGGAGTGGTTCTTCATCAGGACCATTCTCACTTGAACCAGCTGGTTACATGAGAATCCCTGACTATTAAAGACAAGCTCACAGTGATGGAGGTGGATCCCTGCTTCATGTCTTGGATTGTGGATCACCTGACAAGACGACTCACAGGGACATGGGATCGCTTTCCACGCAAGTGGTCCCTAGATCAGTTGAAAGTTGTGCGTGCCATGTGATAACATTGGTGCACGGCCCCAGCTGAAAAAACAAGCAATAAAAAAAAAACTCCGCTCTCACAACAACAACAACCACCATGCATACAGTAATATCGTGTATCGTCTCGTCTTGTGAGCTGAGTGTATCGTCACACTCCTACTTTTGGTGAATGAGGCAACTTTCTAAACACCTGTAAGATGAATGATGTGACTTTCATTGACTTTTCGAGGTCCACATTTGAGCCTGTCAACATACAAGAGAAGTACACTGAGGCTGTGCACAGATGTGCATAAATACGTAGGCAGTTTTCCAGTGTACAGTGTGCTGTTGTGCTGGTGTCCACTGACACATATCCATGCGAGTCAGAATAGCTTCATGTAACCAGTATTTGGATTTACTCCAGTCTGAACAGGGATTTGAACATAAAAAGATCCAATAGAAACTTCCCTTTAGCTAAAATGGTGCTAGTCTACAACATAATTAGCTCTAATAACCACAGTCACTTTTCTTCCTAACATGAACCGAATACACTTTCCAGCACTTTCAATCTATTCATTTTATTCAGTCGGAATAAAGTAAACTAAAGAGTTCATTTATTCCAGGTCAGAGTTTCTTCTAGGTCAAACTGACTTAAATTGACCATGCAGCTATAATATAATTTACTGTATGAAATAAATGAGAACACTTTCACAGATTCTTGCTTAAGAATCATATGATGTATGTACAGGTCAGACATCATTATTCTACATCAAAAGAAGTCTGCACCACACTATTCAGTTTTTACAAAACTATGTTTTATGGGTTTTTTCCATATCATTTGTAAGAGTTTTACAGTTATGCTACATCATTAACAGTCTTTCAGAGGGGAAAATGCTTTTTAGATTATACCAACATGGTTACAAAGAGAAACTGATGGAATAAGCTTCAATTGACCCTGGTGGCTTGTGAAAACCTACAAAATACAGAATGTCTGAATAGATTTTTCTGTGGAGAATCTGACAGTAAAAGGATTTTGTTTGTCAAAAAGAAGATAAAATAAAAAAAAATCAAAACCCCTCTGATATGGGAAAGCAGCGCACTTATTGATTGAGCTGTTTTGCTATAGCACAAACTACATGTGTATTTTCCAATCTGCACTGTTCATTAAAACTCAAATGTAATCTGCAAACTTCTTTATTCCCCTTTTCTGACCTCTGTCTTCCTCTCACAAATTGTGAAATGACTCCAACACTGATTGTCCAGCTGGACTCTCACCCCCGTGATACTGAGAAGAACCACTGATCATCAGTGCTTTGAATTGTTTGTCAAAAATATGGTAATGCTTGTAAGCCCCACTGCTGCAGGTATGTGTGTATTGTAAAGTAATGTAATGTCAAGCATCCAGTCAGGTCATTGTAAAAAAAAAAAAAGAAACAAAAATAAAAAAAGAGATAAAAAATCCTTGTCACAGTAACAAGCCCCTACGGACCCTGGACGAGGGGAGTACTGCCCTCCCAGTCCCCCTTGAACCCCCACTGCTGCCTCTGCTGCCAGCATGGTTCCAACACTCTTTCTACCAATAAGACATTATTTTCTTAGATGCACAGTGGACTCCAAAGGTCTGAGACCATTATTTCATTCAAGTGAAGAGGAAAGTCTAGGACAATAATGGGCTCAGTTGCCTGGAGAATAGTGTGAATACAGGTGGATGTGAAGATCATGATGATGTAAGCAAGGTCTGATGAGTTTCATTAAAATGTTTGATATAATATTCTTCCTCTTAACCCACAGCCTCTGTTAACTGTGCAGGGGAGGGCAATAAATCAAACTTCCATCTTTCCACAAAGCTGCGAATAACAGAAGCAGAGTCTGTTTAAAGTTCATTGCCAGTTGCTTTGAGACTCACCACAGCCTTTAACTCATGAAGTCAGGACAACAACTCTGCTTTAAGAGTGATATTTACAGACTGATGAGTACTGCAAAATATTATTCAGTCACAGGATCACTTACACAAAATAATTTCTCAACAGCATGGTCTCTGTGTCAAACTGCGCCCCCTTCTTTGAGGGTGTGTGCACCATTCACAACAATGCATTAGTACCCTCTCATGCCCTTGTGGAGGATCCAACAGCTCTTCCAACTTCAACAAAGAGTTTGTTTGCTTCAGGTCATACAACTCACTGGAGTGTCTCTTGAAATAATGCCCTTATGGCAGCAGGTATGGATCATTTGTCAAGGTCACAATAATACACACCTTCCTTCATTGACATGGTGACTAAAGTAATAGCCATGGCTTGGTTAGGTTTAAGATAAGATCATAATGTGGGTTAAAACGAGTACTTCATCAACGTTACACAGTCTTTGTTTTAAGGTGCTTAAAGTAAAAAGAAATAACATGGTTAACGTAGTTGGAAAATTGTGCATAATTAAGTGGTGTAAAGTGACTTGAACATCACTCTCCTGGGTCATATTCCTCTGTTTTGTTCACCCATCCATCAACCACAATCTCCTCCTGAGGTGACATATGTGACTCTTATCTCTCTACATCACTGTACTTTCCCCTTTGCTCCTGTCTTAATTATTAAAACCACAGCAAAACATAACCATGGGTCATTACAACCTGTGGGTCAGACAAGCTATGCTTTTACTTTCTCATCCTATTCACTGTCTGGTTGAAGATTGGTTTTGTACTGATACTGCAGAAGCTGATGAAGGCAAAGGGATTCAAGAATGAACAACTAGATTCTGATGGTCAATGGTGCGGTGACCTCACAAACCATGGTTTCGGCCTTAATTTGTGTGCAGCTGTTCACTAGAGTCAAGGCAAAAGTGATTTACCTTTGGTGGTCAAAGACTAACTGTTGCTCAATGAATGAAAATACTTTCTCACAACAACAAAAAAACACCATCAGTCCAATCAGCATGTAAAAAAAAAAACAAGTCTACATGACCTGGGTTTGATATCTGTTTCTTCATTCTGACTGTGATGCTTAAAATTTAAAATGGTGATTTTTCTTTCTTTTCTTTCCTTTTTTTTCACTGTCAGAAATGTATTAATTTAATTGGACAGTGGAACATTTTATTTTCACGTTGGATGTCTCTCCATCTGTCTTTCTGCAGTGGGTGTTTAAAAACAGCATGCTTTCTCAGGTGATCTTCCCCGTGTTATTTTTCTTTGTCAAACTTGGCATTTGAATATGCATATCAGAATAATAATTAAAAAAAAATACTAAGAATGTAGGGTAGTGCTTAGAGAAAAGATATATGGACACTTGTGGTGTGGTAGCCTCCAGTAACTTGTCAAACTGATCTTACTTTTTTCACACATGTTTTTAAGACCCTACACGGTCTGGTATCTCTCTCCTGCTCGTGAACTATGAACCTGTCTATCTCCTAAGGTCATCTGGTTACCTGGTCGTCTGATTATTCCCTATGTCCCCACGAAAACTGGTCAAACTTTGGCTTGAATCCACAAAACATGCTATGAGATGTGTTCAAGCCCTAACACCCAGGTCTTAAAGCTCCCATATTGTATAAAGCATCTACCTTTATACAATATGAGACAGATGTTGTTTGATTATAAAGCAGGGCTAGGCTCTAAACAATACTATGAAAGTATCAAAGTGCTCAGTCCACAGAGAAATGCACACAGCCTCTATTCAGAAACTGAGCCTTAAAACCATCACATTTCCACACCATATCTGATCTACTGTCCACTCAACTTGCAGCACCACACTGCTCTCCCTCTCTGTTTCTGCTGCCTCTGTTTGAGATGCTGAAATAAATGAGTCGTGTTGCTGCTTCTAATCACAACATACTTTTGGCACACTTTACAACAGTGGGTTGCTCAAGATCGGCCAAACCGCTTCCAGACAACTGAGGAAACGCAGTCTTTTTTGGGAAAAATCTACAATCATTTTTATTACTTCATGGTGCTATGTTGATGTTTCTCATGTGTCTGGCAGAACTTTCCTGTTATTATCAACTACAGAAGCTCAGGAGAGTGGTGGCACTTCGGCCCTGTGGCAGTCGAGTTAAAATGAAATTCTGTTTTAACTTTTTGACATAGTTCTAAACCATAAATACAAATAAAGATTGTAATCTGAATCTGAACTGTAAAATAAATCAATAACCTTGATTTATTATCCAGCTCTAGTCACAACAGACAAAGCAGTCAACTGCTCTCGGGCAATGCCAAGTTCAGAGCCTCTGTCTGGTTCACTAGCCTGTAGTTACTAGAGCTCCAGAGAGAAGAGATGAAAAATTGAACTGAGATGATCTTTGGTTGTTAAAACCCCAAATATCCTCTTTGCATTTATCAAAACTTTGTAGGTCTTTTAAATATGATCTTATTGCTCATCCTTCTATTTTCACTTAAATCATATTATTATGTCTTTTCTTTATCTTTCTCTACATCCACACAGTTTTTTGTGGCTGCAACATCTGTGGTCGCTCACACTTTGCGTAGCATATTGTGCCTCCCACTGGACTGGAATTAACTCGATCAATGTGCTTTTGCTTATTTACTTCCAATTATCATGAAAATAAAATTAAGATGTCTTGTTCTAACTTTTAATGAAATCAACATGGCAGAAAGAATTCAGACAGAAAAAAGTCCTGTTTGTTTCTCATCTATATTTCAGTCCTCCCTTCTCTGTCTCTCTTTCCTGTCTTAATTGAAAGGCCATGGCAGGGGACCCGAGCAGCAAATAGCCTGATCAATACAATGCCTGATGTGTAAATTGATCGTGTTTGTGTGCATGATGGAGACTGTGCCTCCATGCAAGTGTCTGAGTGACGGAGGGAGTGTTTCTTTGTGTGTATGCATGGATGTGTGTGTAGTCTCACTCCCACTTATTGGAGGTGTTCAATCAGTTTAATTCATTCTCGCCCAGAGACTGCTGTGTGGTTGCAGGACAATTCATTTACTCCGCAGGCTTCAATCAAAATTATTCCCAGCATTCCCTTCTGTAATAATCACTGCATATGAAATTAGAAGATCCATAATACCAAACTGCTTTACACTGAGGGCCAAACAGGCATGCACGACTGTAACTGCCTGACTTTATGAATGTGTATGATAACACTTCAAGATGGACATCTTATTAGGGTGAATCAAATTTACTGACCTTATAATCTGAGACAAACAGATCTTATGATGCAAAATTTCTCCCACAGAATTGAACATCGATCAGGCATAGCCATCACAATTTGGCCCTTGTCAGACTTGCTCAAATCCATAGCCTTGCCTTTTCTTTCCTGCTTCTAACACATCAACTCTGAGGTCAAAATGTTCACTTGATGCCTAATATATTGCATCCACTAACATGTGCTACAATGAAGTGTTATTCACTTCATCTGTCAGTGGTCATGATGTAGTCTGCATGGAGAAACTTTTGAGAAAGCCTGTGTCAAACTTAAGCTTGTTTAGTACATTACATACATCTTAAAGAGCAACACTTTCTTGTTTTGTCATCATTTCCCCCAGTTTGCTTGCAACATTAGCTCTCAAACATTAGTTAACAGGTAGTTAACATGAGCACATGTGTGTAATATTTAGAATTAACAAGATTTAACAATGTTGAGACTGCACTGTGTGGAGAGGAGCATGGATGTATGAATGAGCAAACAAGCTAACAAGGTGGGATAAACCCCCCCCCCCCCCCCTTTTAAGGTTATTTGCTCTTAGGCTGGGCCTTCTGACACATGATGGCTACAGGTCATTTGTCAATATTACTTCAGGCCATATGAATTCAAACTTACTAAATCCATGGTATTGTCTAATGTCGCTTAGCTAGACATCACTTACTGGTCATCCCCATCCATGTACATACTTGAAAGTTTTCCTCCATGCCTCCATGCCAGATTGTCTTTGTTCCCTCTAGGGTTTGGTGTTATCGAGTGTATTTTCAAGTGTTTCTTTCTTTTGCTTTTAACTTATAACTGCTCCCTTCCTGCTTTGTTCCCTTTCTTGAACAGCCTACCTGCGTGTGACCTTTTGGACTTTGGGTAAAGTTTTTGCCTTTTTGAACTCAACCTTGCCTCCAGTGAGTGTCTCTGCATCTGCCTCATTGCTCCCAGTAGAGGTGTTATACTGGGGTGTGTTTTCAGATTAACCTTATTTGGTGTGACTTCATCAGATGGGAGCAGGTTAAAGCATCACATCAAAAATGGTGGACTGCCTCAAGGCATCATTCTTTTGTTCCATCTGCATTAATGATCCTTTCCCGTCTTTAATATCAGTGTGACATCTGCTCAGTCTCACAGCTTCCTTGTTTGTTAACATTAATTCATTTTCTCTGTCTAGAAAGCTATTTCCAAAGGTAAACATAATCTCAGGACATTCTTCAAACTCCAGTCTACATTACAATTATTAGCATCGGGCTGAGCGGCGTACTTCACTTCCTCAGTGGCCTCCTCTAAGAGATGAATACACACAGACAGACCAGCATCACAATGTGAGTACACAGACTGGGAGGTCAGGGACAGCCAGGCAAACAGCAACTGCCTGCTTTTCAAGAAGCTTTGGAGTACATCATCTCTATCTAATCTAAAAATACATTTTTACCCATAAAGTTGGAATAATTTTGTTTTCAGACACATTCCTTGTTTCGTGCCTAACAGAAAGGTTAACTGTGGTTTAATTTTCACAGAGACATGTTTGGAAGAGATTAATGAGTACAGCTTTGAGAAGATATACACTTTATCAAGAATAAATCTGTCACAATCATTTCATGAGGTAAAAAATATATTTTATTCCAACTCCATGGGCAACTGCACTGTGATAAAAACTGTATATATATTCAATGATGACATAATATAATGTGTATCTAATAAATGTGATAATAATCTACACTCTCTTAAATGTTAAATGTTCTTAGATGTTCTGTCATGAAGTGATTAGGGAAACAATTGATAATATCTATTTGTTTATATTAACAACTGTATCACGTGTACTGTAATTACAGCAAACAAGATCAAAATGCACATGCAGCTGTTGGCTGCATATAATGCTATTCTGCGAATTGTAAATCATTTCATAATCTTTTCCAAAAGAGCTGGTCTCTGAAGCCCAGAACAGAGGTCTCATGTTAGTTTCTATTGCTGATGTCTGACGCATGTAATTACAGCACAATCATATTGATGAGCATTTCTTCTTAAATTAGGGAAAGCACTGAAGCATGAAGGTGATGAAACAATAATAATTATGATTTGGGGGAATATTAAAGAATTGAACAAGAGTGTCTCTCATCAGAGGATTATTGTTTAACATGAGAGATGGGGAAGAGAAAACAAGTATGCTGAAGTTCCACATTGCAATATTGTTACGACCAAGATTAAATGAAATGGATAAATGATAAAAACACTGCAGAGAATTAGGTGAATATTTGAATCTTGTGAGTGGGTGTGCCATTTCACTGTATTTGAATGAAATGAGGTTCATTATGGGATGGCTCCCAAATACAGGAAAAGGTGCACTTTAAATTGTGGCAGGGTGATCAGGGTAATTTCATCATGCTCAGATATTTAAGCCCTTTCGCAGTAAATATTGTTCATCTCCTCCTGTCTGTTTGGTTCTTTCCTCTTCACTGGCTCCCTACATAATGTACACAGCTTCCCCTGTGTGACTGAGGTCTGCCTGCTGAATCTAACATGATATGAAAGGTTGTTAGTCATAAAACATCATGCCCCCCTGAACTCTGTGAAATAAGACAATACAAGAAGTAGTATGATATAATAATAATAACACTGATTCTGGCAATAAAGAGGTACTGTACAAATTCAGGTACAAATTTCCAAGTGTTCGTTCAGCTTGTTTCGGTTTTAAAGCCCCATGACGTAACATGCATTTTGGGGTGAATATTTCCATACTAGAGCTCTATTATACAGTTCTGTGACAAAATCAAGACATTTTGCATCAATTAAATTAGTTTTCCGATAGAATAATATTTTACATAAACTCTTTATGGTGCATCCTGTTCTCTGTGCACCGAAAACCTTTCGCCTGTCAGAACTCTAAATCAACTAAAAGTGTGTATGTATAGGTGTGTGTGTGTGTGTGTGTGTGTGTGTATGTGCAACATTGGTATTGGGGGAGGGAATGTGGTGAAGGGTTGGGGGTGAGGAGGGGTGGAGGGTTAAATTGGCGCCTGTCTGGAAATAGGTCCATTATGGGTTTAAAGTACTTTTAGTCTTCTAAACATTCCTGACTCACTCTCGTTCATTTTCTCTCACTTTAAAGCATCTCCTCTCTCTCTCTCTCTCTCCCCCTCTCTCTCTCTCCCTCTACCTCTCTCTCTCTCTCCCCCTCTCTCACTCTACATCTTTATGCTGTCTCCAAACTTCTCTCTAGCCAATTAGTGCTCAGTCTGTTTCAGCAGAAGACAATATGTCTGCTCCAAATCCTGAGAGTAGGCCTTAAACACTCTCCTGAGAGAGAGGGAGATGCAAGGAGAGGAGAGAGAGAGAGAGAGAGAGAGAAGAGAGAGAGAGGGAGACAGAGAGAGAGAGAGGAGGAAAAGGAGAACTCACATCTCGGTACATTTGGCTCTTTTTTCAGGGAGTACCCAAGGTGCCTTTAGTGATTAGATTTACTTATGCAGCCGGTAACACCTGACACGCTTTTCAGTGCCAATAAAGTGATGTTAGTGGGATTTTTTTTTCAATAAAATATATGGAAATAATAATAATGCATTGTCTTCTCTCAGAATCAGTTTTGTCTGTAATCCTGTATGAATCTTTCGCTGAGTGATGCTGATTTTAACATGTTCCAGCACTGTGGATGATATGGAATCACTACTTGAATGCCTGTGGTCCGGGTTGGACCAGATCTGTGGGCCTGCTAGGCCCCTGATATACAGGCCCTACAGGATGTTGACATCTCCTGCATCAATCAATGTACGGTGTTCTGACTTTTATCTGGAAGGTTGGTGGATCTGTCAGGGGCAGTGGTGCCTCATGGAGTGATGATGAATGCTTGAAGAGGACAGAGCTAAGGTAGGTGCTCGCAAATCAGTGAACATGTTAGATAGATGTTTTTTTTTTTTTTTTTTTTACAGTTAGCTGAGAAATAAAGCCTACCAAGTAAACTTCATGTTTTAAAAAAAATGTAGCTCTTAAGATGATCGGGGAAAGTTATAGAAAACTTTGATATGAAATGAAATAATGAATAAAAAGTTACGCAGCTTCCTCGCAAATTGTTTTTGCAACTTCTTTATCAACTAATTGGACAGTTTAAAGTATTGTTTCCAATTATATGATACAGAATTGGCATCAGCTATTGTTGTTGCAACAGCACTGTTATAAATGTGAAATTAGATAGTTTTAATAGAAATGGGCTCACACAGGTCATGCTTACAGACCAGGGTATTTCTATAGTGCAGCATTTGTACACAGGACTGTTGTAATAATTTCTTTTTGATTTCATTGTAAACTACAGATTTTTATTGTTGTATGTGTATGTGTATTGCTTTTTTCTCTTTCTATTTTAGTGTGGACCCCAGGAAGACCAGCAAATGCTTTGTGAAAATACTAGTGTGTCTAAATAAACATCATGTGAACAATGATGCAATGTCACCGGGGAAGGATATGGTGAACAGTGATGCCAGACATCAGCAGACATACCCATTACATACACACACACACGGAAGCTTGGATTACACAGAGGAATACTACACAATATTAGAGTAGGATACATGTCTTTGGCTGATATTAATAGTTTTAGATTAAAGCTGCCAATAGTTCAGTGATGTTGACAGTGACGTGCTTGTCAGCATGAAAAGGCCTCTGATAGAGCTTACAGAGCATCACAGAACAAAACACCTAAAACTCAGCTGATGTTCCTATAATCATACACGAGTTAGTAAATAATAAATAAGTCAAAACAAGTAGAAGCTGTGGATTTTCAATGTGTATGATATACTGAGATCCTTTAAAAAATATATACCAAAACTGCATCTTTTAAAATCTGGGCTTATACATATTTATTTAATGATAACATTGCAGTGTGTACTCTTTTTTTATCTTCTTTTTTGATGTTATTTTTACAAAAAATGTGTATTAAATCTGTGACACATCCAGAAAACATATAAAGTATTAATAATTGTAATTTAAATATATATGGAAACACTACAGTGTTTAAAAGTCCTTTAACTGAATAACATGTTCTGCTTTGAAAAAGTACTTTCAGCTGGTTATACAAAGTTGAAGATTATTTTCTCATTTAATTATACACCCATTTGTAAACAGTTATATTATTGGCTTACTGTGTCAGATAAATGTAGCAGATTAAAAAGGACAACACAGATGCCTACATGTATATACTGCAGCTACCCCAACTCAAAACTATACAGGACAGTACTGTAGTAAATGTATGAAGTGAGTTTAATGATTGTTCCTTAAGCTTCATAAGTATCTTCTTTGTATTATAACATTAAAAAGTGAACCTTCAGCTGTTCGCATGTGACACCTCTCCCTGTATTTTCAGTCTTTGCTTTGAGCTTTTTCTCTCCTGTAGCAACAGTCTACAAAGGTTAACATCGTACTGTGATCAGATTTCTCAGTTTGTGTTTGAGAGTTACTTAACCATGCAAGTTTAACAAATGGTTAAAAACCTATAATAATCTAGGAAGCCCATACAGTGTGCCGTGGTCTGAATAAACCTGAGAAAACCTGTAGTACATGTAGACTTATTGCAACCTGCTTCTGCCTATAAGATATTTTTCACGTCCATGCTGGCTTTCCTCTCCACATTCAGTCTCTCTAGAGCTCCTGCACCTCACTGACACAAAAAGTAACAATCTGAGACCGTGTATGGGGTGGAGAAAGGTTTGTCAAAGAAAACTGTAATGCTTTAATCACAATAAATAAATAAAGGAATATTACAATAGTGATCTGAGAACAACTGTAGGCTGTCTGCAGTGTATACCTGAGCTGCACTGTGAAAAAATAACAGCAAAAGAGAATAAATACAAAGAAAATTGATAACCAAATTATCCACCGCCTTTCAATATGTAAACAAATTCTAAAATTGTCTAAGGCTTTAAAACAGATGAATGCGCCACCATTATGGTTTTTTTATTCATCTATTTTTCTGTCTTTTTGGAGACAGGTCTGCAGCTCTGGCTGATGCAGCAGGGCCATCATCTTAGCCTTAATTATCAAAGTCTACATTTTGTCAATAGGCAACTAATCACATTGCATAAGTCTGTTCAATGTTTCTTTCTTTTTTTTTTTGAGCAGACTGATTTTCCTCATTCTGCCTTGCCGTCATTCAGATTATGGTGGATCAACCCCCCAGACAGCCCTGAGGAGAGGAGGTACAGACACCTATTTAGCCCCCGTGTATACAATCCACCGCCTCCAAAGAACCAACCAGGCAACCTCTGGGCACTAATACTAACCTGCGCCTGGGTTGTTTGTCGTCTAGTCTGTGATTATTTAACCAAACAAATATGTTCATCAATATGCAAAATATAGGCAAAGTATCAACCAATATAAGCAAGAAAGGGACTTAATAATGCATGACATTGCAGAGAAAAAGTTGACGAAAACAGTAACATAACCTCTGCTTGTCCTAGTTGGAAAAAAAAAGGACAAACAAGAAGTGTAAAGAACTTTGCATAAAAGGGATTAAAACAAAAACATTAAGAGAGTAAGTGAGTCTTCACATGAAAGTGCTTTATGGAATTTCTCCTCTTTTGGAAAAAGGCATCACCAAAGTTTTCGGGATCTGCCTGGAGTTTTTCACAGCAGTTGCCATGTTTTAATACACTGAAGATGCTGATGCATTTGCCTGTTTATAGGGTATCCTTTTTTCCTCATGTGTGTACACAGAAGGTCTCTCTCTAATACAAGTGCACACACACAGATGACAGAAGTGCTTTTAACTTTCCTCTTCCTCTCATCATTCCTCTCTTCCCCTCTGTCTTTATCCCTCTGGAGAGGAAAAGGATGAGAGGGAAAAAGACAAGTGTCTGCAACAACTGCCCCTCACTTTAAGTGTATGTGCCTGAATGTTTGTGTGTGTGTGTGATCAAGTGCAGCATGAGAGATCGACAGCAAACCCAGAGAGACCTCTCTCTCTCTCTCTCTCTCTCTCTCTCTCTACCTCTTCTTTACTTCAGCCCTCTTCTTTGTCCTCCCCTCTTTTCTTCTGTTTGGATCCCATTGTCTTTTTCCCCTCCCCCCTCCCCACGCACACACACACCAAACATGCCCTACTGTACACTTGAACATCACATCCAGCTGCTTCTGCTGTAGCCACTCTGCGAGGTCAGAGACTGTAAATGTCGTCAAATGCATGTCAGCCTCCTGGGACTCTGCTCCCCCCTCTCCTCCCCGTCTCTGTCTTTCCGCTTTTAAGACATGGAAACCGCAGGAACCACAACTTCAGGCACAATTACTACCTGCTCTCATGTATGTGTGTGTGTGAGAGAGAGGGAGGGAATGGTGATTTTGAGTTGGAAGCGTGCAACAAAAATATATTGTAGCTTTGTTTACACACTGAGAATCTCCCTCCTTAAAATGATGGAGTTACCGGTTTTTGTGCCGTTGCATGTGTCCAACATAATTGGGTAAGAAAAACCTGGGCAAGTCATACTGCTGTTAGAAGCAATTCAACTTAAGTCAATTAAGATTCAAATTGAACTATGCATGGCATTATATATGGCAATGCAGAACTGGCATTATATATATGCCAGTTCACATAATCCTGTGGAAATTTTCATACATTTTTAAGCACTTAAAGATTCGAGTGTGGATATCTGTGATGTAACTTAGCTCTGATGTGACATATACCATACCATACTGTCTCATGCATTTCACTCCCTTAAGGCAGAGTCCATAGGTTTGTTTGTTGCAGTTTGTCGCAGTAAGCACAGAAGTGGGTACTAGTGGCGCTGCTAGCTGCCACAGCTAGTGGATGCTAACAAAGAGCTAGCAGGTGCTAAAGGTGGTGGCTAGCGTCCACCGATAGCACCCACGACCGAGTCGCTATCACTTGTGGTGGCTAGTAGGGCTAGTGGGTCCTACTCGTGCCGCATGCCCAACTTCGCCTGCACGCTGTCACTGGCTGGGGAGGGGCTCTGTAAACACAGCCACCACCACACATGAGTAGAAGCCCATAAGTGATGATTAAGCAGGATTTCTTTTGTATAAATTTATATTTTGCTTTTTTTTTAAGAAAATCCTGCAGACTCTACCTTTAACGAGCCAGTTAAGAGATAGAATGATTTATTGGGTTTATTGTGGGGTCTTCACAGCTCTGGCCCGCAGCTCTGTTGGTTATTATAATATTATTCTCACCAAAGTAAGTGCTTTTTTCACAGAAAGACCCAATTAAGGGATAAAATAGTTTAATGTCTGGTGCTGTAAACTACTGCTCACATTGATTTCTAACCTCATTCTCTTTGTAGCGACTAACATGTACTGATTTCCTTATTGTGTTAACTGAACATGTGGTCACAATTACATCTCCTCCAGAAAAGAAAAAAAAAAACAGAAAAAATAACCTGTAACAGTTTAGTAGTCCAGCTCTGTATCCTCTTCGTGACAGCACAGAGCAGTTGATAGTAAATTGAAGAGGACACAATTGAGACAGACAACACGACAAACAGCAACCTTCAGTTCGACTGGAAAACCAAGTGAGACAGATAGAATGTTTAAAGAAGACTGGAATTAGAGGGGAAGGTGCGAGGAGTGAAAACGGGAGGATAAAGGAGGTGGATTTGCCTGCTGCAGCAGTCTAAGCTAGTGTACTTCAAGGCCTCAGTGGGGGGGCTGAGCTATGAAAGAGAGATTTCAAAAAGATGAGATAGGGAAAAAAAGAAGTTACAAGAAAGAGAGCTGTCAAAGAACAACAGACAGAAAGACAGGAGGGAAATTAGCAGCAATCAAATGGAAGGGAAGGTAAAGCTGATTCATGCCTGCTGATGACTACGTTGTTCTGCTGAGTAAATATACACTTGTGGAGCTTTATTAGGAACATGTGCACGTGCTTATCCTATCAGCCAATCATGGCAAGAATGCAATCCATAAACCTCGGCAGATACAGATCAGGAGCTTCAGTTAACGTTCAAACCAAACCTCCCTCCACAGAATGAAGGAGGAAAAATAAGATGATTGTAACTTTGACTCAGACTGTATATGGATTGGATGTAGACCACTTTGATTTTTAATTCATTCCAGTTTTAATAAGAAATCTCTTCCTTGTGTGTTATCATTGTGGTTTTACTTCCTGTCTTTGTTTCTCCTGCCTGTGTTGGCTTTCCTAATCCCAATTAGTATCACCTATATCCTATAGTCTTCCCCTCAGTAGTGTGTTGAAGTCTCTGTATTTCCCCTACACCTTTGCCAGGTCGCCTGCTCAGTTCTCTGCATTTCTTCTTGCTCGGACTTGCTTTTGGATTCCTGCTTTCCTTAACCATCTTGCCTCGTGATGACTCATCTGCCTTCAAAACATTTATTCATTACATATTTATTTTTTTATTTGCATCACCTTGCCTGCTGTTGAGCTCTGTATCCTGTTTCCCTGCCTGCTGTTGTTGCTACAAATGTTACAGCAAGATGACCAATGTCTTATCTGAGTATGATTTGTATTCCTCCCTTATGTGGATACATACATGCTGAGTGGAAAAAAATGACTTTGGTACATGTAGGGAGTGACGATGCTCTTTAGACAAGGAACTGCCTCAATTGAATTCATTGACTAAATGGCTTAAGGACTTTATCATAAGGAGTTATAGCACCCCTGATTTCCAGTGGGCTAGCCCGTAGTATGGTAGCCTTCACGCTGCCAGAGACCAGCCAGTCTCACAGTCAGTTACCATCAGGCCTGCTGGATAGCTTGCAGTCAAGCCTACTGATATTCAGCCTGACATCCAGTTGGCTGGCCTCCAGCAGACTGGCCTCCAGTTTACACCCCAGTCAGCTCCTGTCAGCTCTGGTGCCCGAATCAGCAGACCTCCCAGCAGGCCCTAAATGGAAATGTAACATATCATTGTTGAAGCTGCCCAGTTCCACAGAGCCTCCACTGCCCAACTAGCAGCCTGAGCCTCGGCCCAGCAGCCCCACACCATGAAGCTCAGCTGCTGAGTAGGTCAGAGCCTCGGCTGCATATCAGCATGGCCAAGGTTCAGTCAAATCCTGAGTTGGCTATTGCTGCCGGAGGTTTTCAGCCACATTTTATCTGCACCAATATCAGTGCTCTCAGCCAGTGATTTGAGAGTTCCTGAACAAGACGCCCTGGCTGAGACAAAGCTTCTTCCTGAATCCTCTGTCCCAGTTTATGTCTCATCAGTTACAGTCTCACCCGAGGCTGTTCTTGAGAAGCTAAAAAGTCTTCAAATCAAGTCAAGTCTTTCCCTGATTTTCAGTCACCAATTCAGCCAATATCCCTGCCTGGTTCCCAGTGAATGCTTCAGCCAACTCCTGCTCATGGTTCCCAATCCATGATCTGGCTATTGATCTTCCATTGGCGTCCTGGCTGGCATAAGCTCCTGGGCCCCAGTTAATGGACCAACCAACATCGTCTCCTGGTTCACAGTCAGTGGTCTGACCCACAGCTGTTCCAAATCTCCATTTGGCAGAGGATTCTTCCTCTGTATCCACCCAGCCTTCTGACCATCCGCTTAGGGTCTCCTGCTGTTTTCTTGTTATTCCTCTGGGTTGTCAACCCAAGACTTCCTGCTCTACAGTATTGCTGTCCTGCCCTGTAATTTTAGAAACTCTTTCTTTTTATTTTTTATTTTTTTTGTTTTAACAAACTAAACCTGCTAATTTCAACATAGATACAGTACCACAGGCATAGATAGGGTTAGACTTTTCAATGACTCCAATTTAGGTCTGTAAGGTAAAAGTTAGTAGAGGTTGAACGAAGCAGGGGGAAAAATCAAGCAAGGTAGGGTGAAAGTAAAGACATAAGAACAGGAAGAAAAAGGGGAAATGGTGAATGTCCTTGCAAATCAAAAAAAAATGAGGAGAGTAAAAGCGAACTGATAAAAAGATAGAAAAAGAAAGGTCAGACAGGAACTAAAGAAAAGTTTTACAACTGCAATAATATAAATCTATCCAATTTACTTTGTCTATGTGCATCTGTGTGTGTGTGTGTGTTAGTGAGGGCCCACTAAAGAGGACCTATGTGGCACATAACCAGGCGTGGACCCACAATATTACCACAGGGATCTGTCTCTGCGTCACATACACACTCACACGCGCATGCATGTGAGCACACACACACACACACACACAAGGGGACAGGGACAGTATAGCAAGGCTTTAATGAGAAGTCTGATGTTCTCTTAGAGGCCTATTCCTTGAGTCACAGCTTCATTTAGAGGTGTATGTCTGTTATGTGTGTGTGCATGAGAGAGAGAGAGAGAGAAAGTGTCTGTGTGCGCGTTTGAGAAAGAGATTTTTACGGTTTATTCCCAGTAGGGAGACATGCATGTGGTGGCCAGAGCCAATTGGACATGCCTGAAAGATTTCTTTTGGAGAAGAAAATGGGTGGCTGGGTGGCGGGGGTGGGGTGGGTTTAGGCGGGGGGGAATGGGTAGTGGGCAGAGAGAAGAGTTATCTATAGAGTGGGCGAGAGACAAAGACCAAGGAAGAGAGTGAGAGAGAGAAACTCTGTAATCCTATTCATTATGTATTCTCATGGTGAAAGGAGGATAGGGTGACCATGGTGGAGGATACATCGTTGTAATAGGGACGTCATTATTTTAAGAAATAATTATCAAAGCTGTTCTCCCTTTGAAATAATCTCTCTCCAGATGTGAGCAGAAATGGAAGTCAGAGGGCCCACATTTCACAGACCCAGCAATAAAAACACACCAGAATCCACTAAAGCAAAGAAACAATGAGCCTCCCTCTTCCACATACCACATGAACCTGAACCATGAACCTCTGTAACTGCAGCATGAGTTGTGTTTATGATTTACGAGAGAGGAAGTGATATGAAACTGTGAATTTTTTAAAAGGTTCCCAAAGCTGTATCATTGGGTAATAATAAGTCTGTAATGAGATGTGATTAGATACTGTTTAAATGGTACATTTCAAGTCAGTGAATTGTGTTTTAATTCCACTTCAATGATTCCAGCCAAATGGAATTACCTTTAAAGCTAATTAACTGTAATGAAAACATCACCATAGCATCTTTCAAATTTTTCTGATGGTAAATGGACTGCACTCACTGTATATGGCACTTCTCTAGCCTTAACGACCACTCAGAGCCCACATTCACCCATTCACACACACACATCCACACAACATTCATACAGCTCCTCTCTGCCATACATCCACATTCACACACACCGATGATGATAAATTGGGTGGAATTTAGGATTTGGTATCCAGCCCAAAGAATTGCATTATGGCATTTTTGGAAACACACTGTCCACAGCCATGTTAGTGACTCACACACACACACACACACACACATACACACACAACCCAAGGAAAAGCAGATTTCTTGGTGGAGGAGACAGACCTGTGGCCCCTCTGGTTGTTGGACAGTGTCTGACACAAGCACCAAAGGCACTCACTTGGCTGAGGGACCGTTGCCAGATAAATGGGTTGTACACCATTAGACTGGTGGAGCTGGCAGGTTTGGACCTGTAGCGGCGATTTATTTCAAGTTTTATTCCAGCTTGGGTTTTTCATGAGGGGGGTTTCTAACCTGCAGTATTGCTCTGAGTTTCACCATGTTGTAGTGATTTCTCCTGTAGCAAACTCTTTGATTTTTCAAATTTCTGGTGTATAAGCCTGCACAGGTTTGACAAGGGCAACAATTTCGCTGGCAGCTGGGGCTAAGTGCAACTTGTGTAAATTTAACAAGGAATACTTAAGAGATAGTCATTCCTCCTGAGCAGCTACTCACAAGCTGCTTTTCCTCTCTATCGTCCTTCCACTTACATAACATGATCTCCTGTATTTCCACTTTTCTTCTACCACATCCTCATCCCTCACGTGCTGCCTCCCTTCATCTTTATATCTCTGTCTCCTATCAACCCCTGCACTCCCACCCCACCTTTCCCTTCCCGCCCTCAGCTTGCTGTAAAGTAAAGTATGCTGAGGCCATGATGCAATGCTGAATGGGGGAGCAGAAATCAGAAAGAGAGATCATAATGAAAGATGTATCAAACAATTTCTCTTTCCTCAACATCCATCTTGTCCATGAAAATACACGACCAGAGGCCCTTCTGCTTTTCCTAGAGAAGCCTGCCTAATAATTGAGAATACTGTAGCAGGGAGTTAAGCCTGTGTTTATATGTAGTTTTTTCCATGCAGTCCTTCCTTCACTGATCTTGTTTGCTAAGAAAGAGACATACATTTCCATCTAATGCATCCAATGAACATATATACATATTTATCCTTTAGGTTGTTTTGTAAAAAAAAAAAAAAAATACTCAGCTGCTGCTTCTCAAAAAAAAAAATCCCTGACTCACTCCTCTTAGAGGGGAACTATGCAAGTCCAGTTGCTTTTCTGCTGTTTTGCTAAGCCTCCTGCGGGTCATGTGCATTTGTTTTTAATGAAGCCGGTGAAAAAAGCAATCTATGGAGCACTGGATAATAACCCCTAACCCTGATACGAGATTTATATCTGTGCAGTCTAAAGATTACGAAAGATAACGGGGTCACGGTGCGCAGAGACGAGAGCTGGGACACCGGGGCAGAGGCCAAGTGCTGCACTGATGTTACAAGGTGGTTTTCAGCCCAGAGATGTCAGGTGGAGGGCAGAGAGCTTCCATTCTCTCTCATAACAAGTTACAAGTCATGTATGTAACCATCACAATTACTCCAAAGCTGTTTAATTAAGGTAAAAATGTATCATAGCCACTGGAAAAATCCTGCATAGTTCCTCTTTAAAGCCCTGGTCACACTACAGATTTTTTTTCATTCAAGATAGTCATATGTCAGATTAGACAACCATAGTGCTGTGAATTCTTGCCATGTCTTGGTTGAGAGAGTGACCACACTACAAGTTTCACCCTGACCAGAACCCCGACCAGTCAGTGCGTGTTGTTGTCATGACCATGTGCGAGTTCAGAGGTCGTTGGGGAGGCGGAACAAGGGTTGTCAATCATGGCTACAGAGAAACACATTGTAGGATATGTCATACTGGGCGAAAAATGTAGAAAAAATTCTGTCATGCTAGATTTTCTGTGTTGTGGTCATGAGGCATCCCAAACACCAGATCGCTGATCTTTGACTGTGTCACATTACACAAGGTAAAGACACACGTTTGTCAGTCCAGACCCTCAACGACAATGAACGTTTGTCTGTCAGGCCAAAATCGGGCTGAATTTGTGTAGTGTAACCAAGGCTTTAGACACTGTTAAATAAGATTAAGTGCTGGACTGGGATGGGACGTCAACTCTAGTCTCCATCCATTCACTGAGCTGAACTCCACAAGCCTCACTGTCTAGCGTCCTAGTCTAAGGGCACTCAGGGCACAATGTGCACTGCCACTGAATTTTGGATGCCAGAAGTGTCCTGGAACTATCCAATATGAAGATTATTGGATGCACATTTCACAATAAGTACTCTCAGCCAATTTCTTCTTGATATTAAAGTCAATGTAAATAACAAAAAAAATGTAATGGCAGTCAGCTCTCATGCTGGCAGGTTTCAATTTGGGAGCACTTTCAGAAAAGCCAAATATCATAAGTCACAGAAATGACTTATGCAGAGAATGAATGAACTGCATGAATTGCAAGTTCATCATATGATTGATGCAATTGCTCGGTCTTGAGAGGGAGACATCCACAAACAGTTCTGAATGAGTTTCAGTTTCTTTGTTATTAATCATTGAAAACCCAGTGAAAAACTATGATACAAGCTATCCCTAAGGTTTGATAAACAAACTTCACTTCAAGATTTGTTCCTTTCCTGCTGTTCCTGAACTGCAAGTTTTTATCCACCTTGTGCTGGTCTGTTACTCTGTGCAGTAAATTTTAAGTGTGTCTGCATGTCTTACTTAAGAGTGAGCTAAACTGAATCAACAAAGTATTTGAAAAGTACAGTAAAAGATTTTAATTCTAAAAAAAAACCAAATACATCTTTATATAGAGAGTCTTGTCCGGCAGAATTGAAAACAACTCTTTTTTCTATCTTCTCCTTCCCTCTATTGTGAAAGTAAAGCCTCACAGTAAAGAACTTGTGAACAAAATTATGCTAATTTAGGATTAGACAACACACACTGCCCCCACATTTATCAGGTGCACAGCGGTATGTAAATGTGACCATTCTCTAAGAAGTTTTTAAACTTCTTTAAAAGTGCAACAAATATTCTCTGTGATTTGTCAACCCTGGCACTTGATAAGGACTTACATTCTTAATTAGAAGAGGAAATACCGGAACAATCTGGGAAACGTTTTCCATTTAAAGCCTGGTGAAATTTTGATTAATTTCAGGCGATGGTTCCTGATCTCCTAACAGAGCAGTAAATGACATTGTGAGTGGAGGGAGTGTGACCTCACTGAGGAGGAAGAACAGAGCTGGAGGTACTCAGACCTGCCAGGAAAAGATTTTGACTGACATATAGTGCAAGTTTCACCTCACATGCTTTCGCACCTCTTTGACTTGACATGCTCTCTATATTGGAACATACAGTACATTTTGAATTGTTTACATGAACTTATTATGTTTAAAAAAAAGCTTATGTTTGATAATCCTATCTTATCATTTTTGTGACTCAATAATTAACATCTTTTATACGCAGTATAAACATTATATAGACTTATTAAAAAAAAAGTGACCCCCTCAAATGAATAGTGATCAGGAATTAAAGGTTATGTCTGATAATCTGTGACACACAGGCAATGTAACCACCAGCGTCACTTTACCCACTCAAATGCCTGGTGAGCAAGCAAGATAGTTGTCTAATTACATAAAGTTAGGCTAATGCTATTAACACTCAATATTTTTACAAGGTTGCCATGTCTGTATTAACTTAATTTCATTCAATTCAAAATGTCAACTTTTAAAAAATCTGAATGTTGAAGGAGCTATTTGTGTATGATTATATTACCACACAGCTCTATACTTAGCAATGTAGATAAAACATTGCAAATTTAGTGTCAGATTTAATTCCTTTATTTGCCAAGACATGTCTCCACCTGTCTGTGGAAAGCAAAGTTATCTCCCATTTCTCTCACTGCTTTGGTTTTATTCAAGTTTCCATGATTACTAGCAAGCCTTGGTCTGGCTGCACTCTATTGTGACCTTCTGAAACACACTGCTTTATGCAAATCCATCTTCACTGGTTACCTATCAAGGTTTTTGTGATAACCAATAGACCTCTGCATGGTCAGACCCATCTACAGAGGTCTAGTGCAGCCTCTAAATTGTGTTATTGAAAATTTCTTCTGTTTTTTATTTTATTTTATTCTATTGCATGATGAGTTTTTTTTTTTTTTTTTTTTTTTTTTTTTTAATATAAATCATCTTAAGTCTTTGTTTTATTTTTGTGGCATTTTTTTTATTGCAATGTACTTCATGGCATTTTGTAAGTGCCATATAAATATATTTCAGTACTTTCTTTTTTTTTTTTACCAGCTCCACTACTTTTTACTGATTGGTGACATTGCTGTGAATTAAACCCCCAACAGATGCACAGATCGTCTTAAATAGCAATTTGGGGGATGCTGATTATGTTAGTTTGCTGAATCCAAATTGGAAAAAAAAGAGGTTTAGGATAATGATATAACACTGCGCTTGGATGAGGCCCAGTCTTTAAAAATGTTAAATGATGTGAACAGTGTTGGTATATCTCATACCACTGATAAAGGGAGAGTGATAACAAGTCAGATAGTATACACGAGAAAGCATGCAGTCAGAGGGTGTGTGTGTGTGGGGGGGGGGGGCTATATTGCTGTCAGATAGAGTGAAAGTGAGTGAAAGAATGTGTGCATGTCCATTGCTAATGGATGTTTCTTGCTTTGCGTGTGGTTGAATGTGTGTTTGTGTCTCTGTTTTCTTTCTCCCATTTAGAAGCGCACTAATCCTATTATACTGCAACCGGTGTGTATGCCCGTGTGTATGTGGGTGTGTGAGCATGTGTGTGCTGTAATAGCTTGGCTAAACTTTCTCAATTTACTTCTAATTTTGTTTACCTCTGACAACTCTCTTTTTCTCTTTCTCCCCACTTGTTTTACTTGATCTAATCTTCCTGGCTGCCTCTGTTTCTGTCTCAGTAGTCAAACCTAGCTCTCAAAAACCATGTCTCAGATATGCAGATATGTCCCTGACTGGTCACATTTACAGTCAATATCATTATATTATTTGGAAATGTATTTGGAAAAATGACAAATACATTGATACCAAACAAATCAGCACAATTTGTTTGTGTTTGATTTAAACACTTGATCTTTTCGTGACACCAACATTATCAAACTGTCTCCTGGTTCTGTTTTGATTCATAGCTCTGGTCTGGTTCAATGCAAATAAACTTCACAGTCATTAACATCTAATCAAAATCACATTTTTTCTGTAAGTAAACCACTGTTCCTGTCTGCAAACTACAAACAAGGCTGCAATCCTCATCTCATCATCATCAAAAGTATGTTACCATTGTTGCAGTTTATTGGCACAGAATTGTAACTCTGAGGACACAAGGTTGTTCTAACATTTTTTCTCTCCTCTCCATCTTTATTCCCTTACTTCTTCCTCTCTCTCCTCCCTGTCCAATTCTTTAATCTTCTATTCTACCTTCTATATCCTGTATTTTCCTCGACGTTGATCAATTTTTCATTCTTAGCTCCAAGTTAAACCGAGACAAAGCCAAGGGCCTCAGAAACCAAGCCCAGACAATTCTAATCCCACAAGGTGTTACCTGTGCAACATAGTAGTTGTGTTATTGATAGCAAAAACACAACATTAAAGTCTTGATCTTTAGCTTTTATTCATCATTGAGCCCCGGGCAATCTGGTTACTTCATTGTAACATTTCAGTGAGTTCATGAAATTTCTGGAGTCAAATGCACTTTACCTTACGTAGTAACTCTGTCCCTTGATACACCTCTCTACACACTGTGGTATCATTAGCCTCTTGCTGGATATCATCAGTGCAGCCTGTTAATAATCCTGGACAAGGTGACAAAAACTCTCCAAATGTGTCCAATCCCACACCCTGCCACTGTCACTACCACCACCCACTCACCCTTAGGCCCTGAACACACTTCTTGCACCACAGCTGTGGAATGCTCTGTTTTCATTTTGCTGCATATGTCAACAGGTTAGGGTGGACTCATAGGGTGTCTCATGCTGTGCAGTCATGTCGCATGACAGCTATTAGGCTGGGAGAGGGAAGGTCAAACCAGGACAAGCAGTTCATATTTTATGAAAAAGAACACAACACAATTACAGATGGATGTTATTATTCATTTTTCTAAGTCTAACAACTGCAACATAAATCACATCATTTGTACACAAATGCTGCTTTGTTCTTACATATGGTCCAGAGCCATTATGTGTTTTTAAAAGCAGTTTTCAGTCGTCATGTTCACTGAGACACTGCCAGAGTTAATGAGTTAACGTTCATATTACCACTTGCATAACCAGTTGTTATCAACTAGAAGCTATACTACCTGTCTTCTCTAAGGTGAAGAGGTCAATAACAGCCCTCCCTGATGCTTCAAACCATTTAAGGGTCAAACGTGGACTTCTGAATGACCTTTGCATGCTCCCCACTGGGCGTAAGGCTGGCATGATCTGTGCCCTTTGACCATGGCCTCGCTTTAATCACTGCTGTTTGGTCCAGAGCCAAAAAAAGGGATATACAAAAGTGCAGTTGGTCCATATCAGAGTGGATTATGTATCTCTGCCCTGCTCCCATCACACAGGAAGTCTCAGTCTCTGTAAACCAGACTTCTTCAAGAATCTTGTTGTTAGGAAATCTGTGCTGCCAGCTAAACCTGGATTCTTATAGACTGTCTTCATAAAACAAAACAAACAAAAAAACAAAACAAAAAAACAGGAACATTTCACAAGACATACATCATAAAGAAAATCAAATGATAACAATTATCTGAAACTGCAAGAGAAATATAATTGAATCTAATGTCAGCATCTAAATAATGTCTCTTTTTTTGGTTATGTTTCAGTTTCTTGGACTTGAGTCAAGAAACTGTCATGTGGGAACTCACTCAAATGACATTAACACAACCCAGGTCTTTGTAACAATGGCTGTTGGTCCAACGATCCTTTAGTTGAGAGCTAAAAATTTCAACAAGCTCTGTGTGGATTCCTGGATATTCATGGTCCCCAGAGGATGATGTATAACAATTTTGGTGCTTCCTATATACAAAACTTCCTTCAGGTGAAAAGTTCCCCCTCTCCACAAATAAAAATATGATTCATGTGCAGCCATGAATGTCACTTCATACTCTCCAGGGGACAAAGACCTTCCACTTTACACACTTCATTAGCTTTTCCCCTCACCCTACCCTCTGGCCAAAATGTTAACTTTGCTATGAAATTTGCTGAGCATTTTTTCCAAAGGAGATAAGCCCTTTTAATTTTTATGACCCCATGGCCCTCTATTAATTACAGTTTTGCATTGCAGTTTTGGCCCCACAAGGCTCTAAGAATAGAAGAATTGTCAGTGGTCCAGTCTGTTCAGGACTCTCGAGTGTTGTAATGAACAGTGAACCCTTAAAGGCCATTAGCAGGGCTTTTGGGTTTTAGACTTTTTTTATAGTAGCAGCAGTGGAGGAGGTTTATTATCTTCGCATATGTATCGCTCAATATGGAACTTTGTGGAATTGGTATCTGGGGCTTATGGCTGCCCCTTTGCTTCACAGTAACATACTGTAGCTCAGATCTGGATAAGACTAGTTGCTGAGACAAAGAACCCCCCCCCCCCCCCCACACACACACACACACACACACACACACACACCTAGCCATCACTCTTCATCCTCCTCCTTCTCCTCCTCCTCTCTAAACTAACTCCTCAATTCCTTCAACACCCTTCACCTCTGCCTAGTTAATAATTGGCCGATTAAACTGCACGCTGCATTGTTAGTGGGGCATTCAATAAAACACAAGGGTCAGAGGCACTTGAAAAACATTGCACACTAAAAGTAATTATAATTGTGGAAAAGTCAAAGGGTTTGCGGGTAGGACGGGTTTAAACACCAGCATGGGGTAGCCGTTTTTAAATGGACCTCATCAACACATTTGCCGGCTGTACCCCCTCCCCTTCCACTCATTCTTCTCCCTTATTTTTCCTCCTTTCACCCACTCTCTCCTCTGTGTTTTGGGGCGGCTGATTACGTAGGGGTTGCTGGTAATGAGCCATGAGGACTAATTGCGATTGTCAAAAAGAGAGAGACAGCAGGGGACATAGTGTTTCGGCATTTAGAGTAATAAGTCAAAAGTGAGGAGAAGAGATGAAAAGAGGAAGTCACAGAAATCCTCAAATATTCAGATGACTCATAGTCTTAGTAGAAATATTAGAAGATATTGCATCCCTTCCCCCTCAAAGTGTAATTATCCTCTTATCTTAACTGATTGATTAATTCTGTTCTGCTTATGATTCACAGAAATTCTGACCCCTAATTACTGTCAGCAAGTATAATTGAAAATTCTACTTATAAAACTTTTAAAGACAAAGTTCTTGTTGTGATTTTATTCAAGAAAAAAAAAACACCTCATCTCATAACATCAAAGCTAGAATAAGGGTTATCTTTATCTTTACATCATGAAGCTAGATACTCTCATAAACTTAATTTACTTACACAGTTTCTCAGAAAACCTTTTTCTATTGTATTATTTTCATTTATTCTAAGGTCAAATAAGTCAAAATGTCTGTCTCAGGTTAAACGGCACTCAACTGTTTTTTTTTTTTTAGCTGTTTTAACAAGTGGAGAACCACTCAGTCATTTTGGATCTCTTGTACAGAGATTTACCAGGGAAAACAAAGGGAAGGTGTTCTCCCTTTCTCTCTCTCTCTCACATACATACATACACACACACACACATACACACAACAACAACAAACAACAAGTAAAAACACATATAGGATAAGCAAAATGTGAAATGGAAAAATCTATAATTATTTTTTTTTTTTTATCCCATCCTGTCCATTTCCTGATTTTAATTTTTAATCATTCATTAACATGTTGGCTCTGATCCAAACATAACCACGTAATTAGAGAATCCACTGATTCAACCTTTTTTCTTTTAACTTCACCCATCTGACAATTACACAGCAATAAACACCACCCCATATGTTTGAAAGACCTTTAATTGCATTTCATAATTTCATATATTAATATTCATATATTCTTCATCTTTTTTCTTCCTCTGGGGTGCAACAAAAATAAAACATCACCTATTTTGTTTTATTTCTTTTCATTTTATTTGTTTTTTTTTTTTTGTGTGTGTGTGTGTTTGGACAATTGGAATTTGCTTTATCTCGGAAAACAGCGAGACCAAAATGCCCAAATTTAATTATCAGCCTCCAACAACCCTATAAATGTGTGTGTGTGTGTGTGTGTGTGTCATTGCAGCAGAATGTGGTCCAGGAGAGACCTACTGTAGCGTGAACTACCACAGAGGTGGTTTTGACGACTTTGGCAGGTTTGGGTGAAAGTCTGTTGCTGAGATCAAAACGCAGGCTGAGTGTGTAGTTGAGTCTGGTGAAAACCTCAACATGTTAAATGCATGTGATCTTCTCACAAGATGGTCTCTAGTTCACTTGTATATTTACTTGTAGTACAGTTCTATAATTCATCACATAACATTTCCTCTGTATGTAGACTGTCAGCTCAGGGAATTGGTCATTGCTGTGCATTTGCTGCAGAGAGATCAAGCTGTGATCAGCTGGTATTTGTTTATATTGCTGCACTTTCTCCTAAATAGTCACTCTGTATAAAACCAAATTTTGCATAAAACCAAATTCTTTTGGTTTTTGATTTTTAACTGAATGCCAAAATACATAATTGACCTCCACCCAGGTGCAGGCTTCAACAAGTCTGCGATGATTTGGGCATGTGTGTGTGTGTGTGTGTGAGAGAGAGTGAGAGAGACAGAGAGAGAGAGAGAGGGAGAAGGAGAGAAGAAATGCCCGTGTGTGAATGAGTCTCTTTGTCATCCACTTTACTTTTTAGATTGCATAGCTTCATTACAGACATAAGTGCATTAACAAACAAAATCCTCTCAGCGCGCACATTAAAAAACATCTCATTCCCACCTCAACGCACAATCAAGGCCATAAAACAATACGTTACAGCCCTGACTAATTACCAATGTGAAAACTTTCATAATTGAATAGCGGCCTTTAACCAATCCCGCTCGGCCAGGGCATATTAAAAGAGGCTGTTCTCAATTGGAATTTGTCAAAGCAAACAAATGAGATAGTTCGCATGGAGAGATTTGTCTGCAGTCAGGTAATAAGGTGGGAATCGCAACCAATTTGTTGTTTGCGTGTTTGCTTAATGAAGCTCATTAGCAGAGGGAAAACTCTGTGGATACCACCACTAAATTATATTGAACCTCAGCTGTGACCACATAAATGTTCATGAACACACAGACACACACTGAACCGAGTACATATAGATCAAAGATTACAGTTTAATAATTAAATAAGAGATTGAGGTTTTATTGTTGCTCTGTTGTCAGATGTCCTGGTTATTGTTGCTTCATTTAATCTACCTGTTGTGGTAGTTTATTACTGAGGTAAATGATATTGATGGATGTGACTTGTGTGTGTGTGTGTATTTGATTCCAAAAAGAAGTATGAGTCTGTAAATTATGTCACACCTATTACAACGGCTGTTCCTGTGTACCACAATGAACTACTACACTATTACACTTATTATTAGAGTTAGAAGAGCTGGACTTGTGAGCAGTAAAACCAGAATAATAAGTGACGTCTTTGCTGCAGTGCAGACAAACAACTCATCTTGGCAGAAATGAACCAGGGTGACTCCATTAGCCAAGATCAGTAGTCACAGACTGAGAAAATCTTTCTGCGCTCTCAACATGGTTTCAAGAATTTAACAGGAGAGGGGTGAATTTTTCAAACATCTGTCACCAGAGCTGTTAGTCAGCCAAAACTAAATCCATGGGCTTTTTTTTTTTTTTTTTTTTTTTTTTTTGTGGCGACCAGGCCACAGAACTACAAAATGCAGGTGAAAACCAAAACAATAGGGTAATATGTAAATCAAACATCTAAACAACTGAGAGAAAGAAAAAAAAATATCAGCATTATGTTTGGAGTCATACAGTATCTCTGTCCGCCAGATGCATGTCAATATTAATGGAGACTAGAGCAGACCAATAGAGTGGAAAGACTGTAATAAACAAATTAATGTGCAATAAAATTAAAGACAATGTGATTAAGCCAATGCACTCCTATTAAACATCTTAAATGTTGGTGAAAACAGGAAGTGGACCCTTGAATTCAATACACGGTGCAACCTCATTTGGCAGCAACAACCTCAAACCGGCTCCTCCTATAACTGTGGAACAGACCTGCACATTGTCCAGGACTATTCTTCTTATATCTCAAGACATATTCTGAGGATGTCTGGTGTGAGCAGCTCATTTCACAGCATCTCTATAGGGTCAAAGTCTGGTCCATTCAAAAAGGTGGATTTTTTTTGGCTGAAGTCATTCAGCAGTAGATTTACTCTAACATTAGTTGGAAGATGCTGAAGAGGGCTGAGTAAAATCTTGTGTATTCCATAAAATAAATGTCTTCCTTTGGTGCATTCTTGTGGCCCAGTTGACAGTTTTTGCCCTATTCTTTCAGGCCGCCTTGGCTTTAGACAAGAGGATGTCATGAAATTGCTTTGACATTGCTTAGAACCAACAACAAAAAAAATCCTGCTTGGTAGAACAGGTATGAGGTTGATGTCACCAGCTGACAAGTAATTTTCTATGAGATGGTGAAATTAACTAGCACTAGCTTGCATTGTTTTATATGTTGTTCTGTGTTTTATCTATCACTGAGCATGAAAATGTGAAAGAATATTGGAATACTTTTAAGAGATATGAAACACGGTATACCTCCCTATCTGCATTTATGAAGTGTTTTGTTTAATCTTTAAACAGCCAAACTAAATGTCACTGAAATGAAGCACAGTGAGAAAGACACACAAATGCAAAAAAGAGAATGTGACATTCACTTGACATTTACTATGGATTTATACGATGAACTGCAATGCCATTAGAGGAACAGCAACAGCTGTCACTGATCTGAGTCAATTTGATATTAGTACTTGTGGGGATGTCTCTTTTTTCATGAAAAGTGGTTTATTGATTTTGAAATTACTTCTAATGACTACCAAATGCCACTGCTCCTCGTTGTGTCAGCAAACCTCCTGCAAAAGTCAGTAAAGTTGGAGACTGAATGTTTTCTAAAAAAAAAATCTGACTGCATGTTGTCATCAATTATTGAAGGACAAAAAAAACTAAACAATAAAGGAAGCCAAAACAAAACAGAGCCCTATCTCGGTTTTGTTTCAATCCTTTGTGGCTGCCTTGACGACTCAGCACGGCTTATAATGGCTAAGAAGGGGAAAAAGGCAATAAAATATAAATTAGTGACAAAAAAGAAAAAGGATGCTACAGATAAGGAGTGAAGTGCAATGTACACAATTATAGAGGAAAAGGTAAAAAAAAAAAAAAAGTATTACATTTCTTGAATCATGTAACTGCATTTCACCTGGTGATGTAAATCCTTCTTTACCAGTTATTGTTTTTCTATTTGCTATTTCTCTAATTTTTAATGCTCAATGTTATTTTTTTTCAGTTCCATATCAAAATCTTTTTGTCTGTGTTTGACTGTACTGAATAGATACACTTTGACACAAGCATTTATATCAAACTAGTACAGTACAGTAGGGAGGAAGCTTTCGAGAGAGATGAAGCACTCGCTGTGACTCACGCCCACAGATCTGCCTGGGATTTATGAATTCATCAAACACAGATGAAAAAACACCTGAAGACCAAAAACTGCATAGAAAGCTCAGGTAACACTTTTGAAAAAAACCCGGGCTGTACATTTGCTTGCATTAGATAATATGAAAAAAATGTCATTGTCATAAAAAAAGCCTGTAGATTTCACCAGTAACCATCTTCATCCCTTCAAATCCATCCCTCTGTCTGACTCCAAAACCAGATAAAGTATAAAACATGTAAATGAGAACACCTACATTCGTTCGGCTGCATCGAAGCCCACTAAGTGATCACAGAGAGGGACAGAATGGATGTTTAATGGCCACTGGGAAGCTTGGGAATGACATTATGACATCGGAGCTCCAATTATTTCATCCTTGTTTAGATGTCTGACAACAAAAACACACAGCTGTGAGAACAACTAAGAATTTGGCTGCATTAAATCACTGTCTTGATGACCTGACACTAGCACACTGGACGATCTCTGTCAGAGTGTCTTTTGAATATCCTGATCCTGCTGGTATATTTCATGTCAGTTTTTTTTTTCTTTGTGAGCCTTAATGTAAAAATAAATAAATTAATGAATAAATAAATCAAGAATGTGGTGTCACTGGGTGAAGTGGCAGAGTGGACACAAATTGGGCTTCTGTTACAATGTAAAACATAAGAGAATGAAAATGACAGGAAAAGAGGGAGTGACAGCGGGTAAGAGGGAGATGGTGCTAGTAGAGCACAGTGGTTAACGTCTGCTTCACTCTCAGCTAACTGCTCTCACTTTAGTCTCACTTCAGTCACAGCTCTGCCCACCTGCTTACAAGGGCAGCTTGAACAGACCCGTCGCCAGGACTCATTGTCAGAGTGGGCATATGAACTACGTGTGTGTGTGAGCGTGTGTGGTGGGGGGGTGGGGGGGCACTGATCAGTCACAGTTGCAAGGTTCCTTAAGCATGTTGTTATAACTTGAAAATGAAGAGATACTAGGTAGTGTGAAGCGCACAGAGCAGCAAAGACACTATAGCCTATGACCGATCCAATAATCTCATTATTCCATCAACACATATGACTGGCCTGAACGTACCATGGTGGACGCTGATGTGTTATAATATCACATATACAACAGAATCAACATGACACAACAGCAGCAGACCGTTCTCGAAAACCACTGATTGCTTCCACCACACACATAATCTGAGTATACTGTGAGTGGAGCTCTCTCTCCCATTACATTGAGTTCCAGGAATATGATGGCAATATCTTTACTAGATCTTTGCAGAAAAAAAAAAAAAAAAAAAAAAAAAAAGATGTGAAAGTAATTTAAATGACAAATTTTCACATTTATCTGGGAGGTAATAGGTGGGCACTACAAGGTTGGTGGGCGTGCCCATAATTTAGCGTCGGGGTCTGAGCCCGCAGTGCTCTCTGGCTGCCTATACATGAAAAACAAAGTTTACTTACTGCTTCATTGATAGTAGAATATTCAAAATAAAATTCCCTCTTCAGTTCTTTTGAAATTTCTGATGTTCTGCCTGGACAGTTTCTGTTTGACATGACCGATCTGGACATGTTCAGGTTGTTTATGTCCCACGATTCATGCGCAGCTCTGTGCTGTTTTATGAGCCGACATGTAATTACGGTGCGTGTATTCAGCAGTGGACCTCTAATATTGCCAATTCAGGAGAGCAGCCCCTGGCAGAGCTCTCGGTTCAGCATCCTTGCTCATTATTTCTGTCCTGCATTAACGATGATTATCCTCAAAACATGATAGGAAACTAGAAACAGGCCTGATATTCTCACTCAGACAAAGTAGTGAGTATTTTTTTTTTTACTGTAATATCTGGGTTTAGAAAGGTTTAAAGTCGTGTTGCCATATATGACACCTATAAAAGGACATATTATTTTCACATCTAAACATCCTCCTGACGACACACCTTAGACACATAGCTATATGAAATACACAGTCATTTTTATATTACTAGAAAAAATACATTATTTGTTCTTATATGATATAATTGTTGCAACAAAATGTATTAACAATGGAATTTGTAACTCTACACACTCTAAAGCAAACATGTATTCATTTTGAGGGCATCTCTAAAGTCCGGTGCAGACGGGAGTTTGAATATCCTATTTGACTTCTAAATTATGTTGCATTACACACGATGACGAAGTTCACATATGTTTTCCTCTCTAATCTCGAACATGCACACGCTACATGGTTTATAGATAATCCTGCATCACACACTACAGGATTTTATTAAGATTATCATACCAGTGGGAGCAGTATCGATGCCTCAATTCAGATTTGTGTATTTAAGGGAATGGTTTATTGGTAGACTGGTCGCCGTGCTCTGAAGTTACAATGTAGAGATGTGGTACTGCTTTAAAAGAGGAAGAGGGTTGCAGTTTGAGGTATTAGTTTATTCATCTGTATGATAAAGAATGTGTGTATATTTATGCTGTAGTCATCTTGCACTAGCTGGTAGTATTTCACTTATGTGCCTCAAGGAAAAAATAAGAAAAATATTTTTAGTTTATCTATTAAGACAAGGGGAGTTGAATGAATATACAAGGTGCAGTTTTCCACAAAATTCAATGATAAATGCTCTTTGGTATAGAAATACTGAAACAAGTTCATTTCTTATTCATATTCACACGTACACCTTTCTATCATTCTTAATGTATAGTTGGACATTGTTTGAAAGATCAACAGCAATTTCTGTTTTTCTATGCATCATTTTCGTCTTACAGAACTTTTTTCAATTAATATTGTTATAAAGGCATTGTGCTTCTCTTTGTGATTTGCAATTGCAGTACTTGCATACTTTCTTTCTTTCTTGTAGGAAAAATACTATAAACTAATGATTTTTAAATACTAGCTTTACAACAATGTTTAGCAGTGCAGAGAGGGTCTTTGATGAAGACAATAGAAAGAACAGCACAGGAAGAGTAAGAACGAAAGACAAGGAGAAAGGAAACAAAACGTGTGGGGAGAAAAAAGGTACAAAAGAGTCAGAGAGGAGAAAACGGGAGAAGGGGAGCGGGGAAAGGTGTGAATGGAACGAGGAGACATCTTGAGAGCAAAAGACGTGATGAACAAAAGGAAGTTATTACGGCTCAGCGTGAGTCAGATGAAAGAGCTGTGATGGCTGAGGCAGATGGAGCTCCTCTCTCAAATGAACAAGTCAACCTGATGACAAATGCAAAGTGAAAGAGATTCTCCTCACAGACTGCTGTTGTACAAATCACACCCGAGCCAGCACCTCTCTGAAGTACCTTGTTGAGCAAATTCTCAGTAACTCCTCGACAAAATAGGTCACTTGTCAGTGTCTCCCAAACACAACAACGGTTCCCAAAAATGATCTGTGTAGGTGTTTCCCGGTCTACCACTTGTACGATTAAAACTGTTTGGGTGAACTCAGGGCAGGGTAAAGGTTGATTAAAGTGAGGCTAAACTTGGCCTTGGACTGCTGGTGGGTGACGGTATGTAAAGACACATTCTCAGTGCTGTTGTTTTTCTGCATCCAAATTTTAGCTGGCTATGAATATTCAGTGGTCCCAAAAAGCAGCATGGTAGTTAGTTTATGTACAGGAAGTAGGTTAGTCATCCTTTATGTGCCTATCCAGTCAAATGAAAGGACCCCAGACGTGTTCAAAAGGCTCCCAACGTGCCCTAGAGGACATATTTTATTTTTTTAAAGACCTTGAAACAGCAGACGGAGACTGAGGCAAATAGAGTGGTAAGAAAAGAAAAGAGAGAGACTGTAGAGATGAAAACAAAGTCCCACGTTACTACAGTTTGGCTTCAAAGCCTCTCACTGTAAGCAAGTTGTTTTTCACGCAGCACGATCAGACTAATTTATTTCCTTTCTGAACAAAAATTATGGTTATTTATTACGTGATGATGGTTTTTCCCTCCTTTTCTTGCAAATGAGGAAGTTTTTTTGGCTGGTTGTTAAGGAGAGGGGCGGCCCATTACACGCCCACCGCAGAGAGAGAACAAACTCAAATCTCTGTGATTCTGTGCAGAACACACACTGTGCAGTGTAGGGAAGCACATTGTTTTTTTTTTGTTTTTTTTTTGTTTAATGTTTCTATTTAGAATTCAATCTATACCTCTCTCTTTGCATAACTTCTGTAGTTTTACAGTGGTTTGTGTTTTGAAATATAGAGTGCAGAACTGCAGCTTCTATCTGCTCATCAGCCTATATATATATCTATATCTATATCTCTCTCTATACACCACACACACACACACTACCAGATTAGTGTTTATGTTTTGTGATCTCCAGTTGACCAGCTTTTAGAAAAACAGTCTCAGCCACCACTCTCAATAGAGTTTTTAATTTGGTTGCCAATGTGTCACTACTACTACTAATCATATAATAGCAATTAATACACAATCATAATAATATGACTGTGAATTAAATAATATAATAAAAATATGAAATGTTTCTAAAAAATATATATATTCTACAAGAGCTGAAAAGAATGCATCTGTAAACTAAAGGCATGGGTATTACAGGTCCCTGACATCAGAATATTAGTCCATGTCCATGACTCACAATAAAATAAACTGAACTGGAGCAGGATTTAGAAATAACACTATCTTTAGCACTGTTAAGTGCAAATGTGTATTTATGTGTTATTTTACAGTTATTCAGTTCACATGGACCATTTTCTAATATATATATTTTGTGCACACATTTCCATTCTTTTTCAACATTTTTGTTGCTAATGCATATTCAGTGCTTCAGCAACTTCCTTCAATAGCATCTTTTATAGAGACTGGAAGATTTCTAACAGTATTTCAATTTTTTTTTTTTTTTTTTTTTTTTTTTTGAGTGTTTACAATCTATGCTATTTGTTCAGACAGTGATGTGGATAACCCCTTCACAGGCCAGTGGAGGTAGAGCTGCACACACACACAGTTACAATAATACATTTGTGTGTGGGATAAGCAGCAGCAGTGCTCAGGAATGGAGGGCAACAGGAGCTATTGACCCTGCTGAAAACTCACAGGAATCCTTCACACAGACCAAAGATAACAGTTTCTTGTTACAACATATGGTGCATTAAAAATTAACATTTAAGTCTGTGGCAGCCAATTCTGTTTTGTCCATCAACTCCGAGTGAAACTGAAAACCTTAATAATGTACTTTAGCCTTCAATGATGAGCATATCGACTGGAGGTTACGGTGTGGGCCTTAGTGTTCTTAGTGATGCAGAAAGCACTTCTCTTGTTTATTTCTAAGAGTGATGATTTCAAAAACGTTCAGCTTAGCTTCAAACAGTGCCTCCAGCCTAACTAATGAAGTTAGCAGGTTTGAAAAGTCGTAACCTGTACTTTAATAAAAGACATCAAAAGTTCAGCAGAAAATTGACTGAAAGAGCTCAAAGTTCAGAGACGAAAAAGGATCACTCACCACTTCCAAACTTCCAGTCTTCAAATGCCGGCATGTCTTCTCTTGTCAGTTTGCTGGTAGCAAACCAGCCCTAAATCAAATTTGATAACATTGTACCCTCAGCTAAAGTAAATGACAAGATCAAAATTAAAATTACTTCAATGTTTCAGCCAACAAACAAGACAGTTTTCTCAACAGACACCAACAACAAATATTTGACCAAATGTCTGGGCAGTGGGCTTGAAACCCCAGATAAGCCTTAACGCCATTACTTATTCAGGAAGTTTATTGGTGTGTTAATAATTGATCACCTAATTAAGGGGGGAAGTTGGGGAGATATGGGGCTGAATGCCTCTTTACCAGTGGGCTTTTGGTAAGTGCATGGTTTGGTGGAGCACGACAGAGAGGCGCCACTGAGAGTAACTTCTGACCAGCACGTAAAACTCCTTTTTGTACAGTATAGGAGACAAGATGCACAAGAGAACCCACAACTTTTCTGTAAATGTTTGGACTCAGATTCACCTGTGCTGCCTTTGACTTTCCTTTCCTTGTCAGGTGCTGTGTTTTTGTGTTGTTTCTCTTAGTTGTACTGTTGTACCGGTGTGGGATCAGAGTTCACAGCTCGCTGAAACTCATTTTCCTCTGATAGTAGTTGATTCATTGTAGCTGTCAGCTTCTGTTGGAGCTCGATCTCAGAGGAAAATTGTACAAATCTTACAAAAAGAAGTTGAAATCTTTTCTCCAGTAAAATCTCCAGAATGCAAACAAATGATTTCATCAAAATTTAAACAGCCCCTTTTTTTCCCCGTGTTTGATTTGAAGTGTTCTATATTTACTAAGATTTTGGGAGGATGCTATGATGAATAAAAGTACACTTAATGGTTGCAAAGATCTGATAAGCACTGCTTCGCATGACAGATTTAAAGAAATTAGGATTGCGATATCTAATATTTGTCTAACTCTCGTCATATGAAAAGCTTCAGACGGGCAGTCATTCTATCTGGCAAAAAAAATAACGTCTGTTTAGTAAAAGCCTCATTTATCGTCCCCTTCTGTGCCAAAGACCTCAGCTGCTGGCCAAAAACTGTTAAGGAACTCAAGTGAGACACATTGATGCGCTGGGTGACATGTTCTTACGTTGAATCACACTCGCGCACACACACACACACACACACACGCAATGTAGTTAATTTTGATTCAGTCCCACACTGTTCTGCTGCCAGAACCAAATGTGTAAATCCACTACAAAAACAGTCTCCAGAACACGTACTGTTTCCTCCACTACAGTGATCATCAGGTGGAACAAACTGGACTTAAAGATTAATTTGGATTTATTAACAAAAAGAAAAAAGAAAAAGGAAAAAAAAAACAAAACAAAACATGAAAAGCGGAAAAAGCACCACCTTTGAATTCTAATTAATTGTTTCAATGTATTTACATAAATATGATTCAATAATCTCCCAAATAAATTAAATGTGTTGCCAGACTGAACCTGTGGTCTCAGAGGATTATACATCATCAGACACAGACACTGAGTGGTCATTGACTCATGTTGAGGCCTTTAATGTGCATACGAGTCGTAAAACAGATCTTGGTGAATTAGTTCTGCAGGGACATATATTCCAGCTCTGTCTAAAAGACTGTTATGCAAAAAAATGTTTGATAAATATGTGTACTCACTCAGGGGAGCTGCACAGTACCCCTGACTGGGGAGTCAGAGCGTTAAAGTTTCTTTTCATCATAAATTGTTTCTGGAGATACAGGGCCTGTCTTTTATTACACCATAAAGGCCAAAAACCAACATTTATATGAACACTGAATATCATGAGGAAAGCCCTTCAGACAGTGATGCTTGAATAAAACACCATTACCCTCACGCTCTCTGCTGGACTTGTTTTTTTAGAGTGATGATTTCACTATCGGAGCCAATGGATTCTCCTAGAGAGGCCTTTTAAGAAAGCTGTCTAATGCCATCCATTCATCATCTTGTTGGAAAACACATGCCAAGACAGCAGATAAAAGTGGCATTCATCATTCCATTTATCGTACATGAACATAAATATCAGCCATCTGGGCCGCACTCTTTACCCTGCAAGGCTTACAGTAGAAGCATTTTTAGAATGAGAGGCTCCAGCGAGACTGGGATCAGTGTTTTATATTGCGCTCTACCCGAGGGCATCTTACAGATTTTTTCTTTTGGCTTTTTCTTTTCGGGCGTGTGGAGCTACTGATTTTAGTAAATACACACTGGCATCTTTGGGCTCAAGATCGTTTTTTGGAGCTGGCACGGAATCTCATTTATGTGTAAACTTTCCAGACATAATCCATGAAACTATTAGTTAGAAAATGGCAAATGGAAAAGAGGTGATTTTATTAAGGCCCGACCACTTAATTTCCCTGCATGAAACCAGCCAATTTTTGCTGAGGAGATTAAAATGTTAATAGAAACACAGCACAAAAAATTGGAATCTCAGTAGATATTGAAGTAGTTATATCTGTGTTTATATTTTTTTTCTCCCTAGTTCACCCTGTCCTTAAGTATCCACATCCACTGAGCTGAGAGAGAAGTAGGCCAAGTCGCAGCCAGAAGCAGCCGAATGCAGTATTTAAAGAGGCATTACTGTAGGATACAGTATGTTAATGGGCATGCTGGGACCACTGTATTAAGTGTCAAATCCCAGCGAGAGGCCCTGAGTGGATAAACTTTTTTGTTGACAACAAAATATACCAAATAATCACTGCTCATTACGTGTGTGTGTGTGTGTGTGTGTGTGTAAGAGACGTGTTTTTTTTGTTTGTTTGTTTTTTGTAGATTGTCCAACATTTATTGCTACAACCATCAGCATTGATGAGGCGAGGTGAGCATCCTGTAGTAAATGGAACAAACACTTAAAGGGAGAGCTCTAATTATCAGATTGTCAGAGAAAATTCAGGATATGTTCTGAGACAGAGAAGACAGAGACTAATCATCATTGAAACCAAAAAGCCAATTTCAAAAGTACAGCAGTAACATGACTGCATGAGGTCATACTGGTTAGAGTGGGTAGACCATTTCTTACAGTTTTTTAATAAGTTCCACTTTTTTTTAAAATAAAAGATTAAAAAATGTGAAACAGTTTTTTGCACATTTGCTTGTTATTTTCATCAATTTAAAAGAATTGGGGAAAAAAAATACAGGATAATTCAAGGAACAATCATGGCACAAAGTGGCCGTTTAAAGCCATCTGGTCTGAATACAAATCCTCCCCTGACTGAGGAGAAACCTATCAACATTAACAAGATGACATTTGATGAAATTGTGTCAGTCTAACCTCATATTAAACCCTTTCTGCACACCTATCAACATATTGAGATCAATAATGGGAAGTAAGAAGTATAATACAGAGAAACAAATGCACATCAGAGGACCAGACTCTTGGGAAGCTTGTTGGGTTGTTTCAGTGTGTTGTGGTTTAAAGCTGATATGAGAGTTAGTTCAGCCACAAGGAGAGAAGTGGATGAATGCAAAGACTCCTTAAGGAAACTGCAGTCACACACACACACACACACATGCAGAGTTTAGTATGGCTTTAATGTTTTATCTATAATTTAATTACTTATTCAATACCATAATGCCACACAAGAGTTTTTCAGGGGCTATAAGTGAATTAATTCTACTATAGGACAATACAAAGAAAGGATGATCCAAACATGTCTGGAGTCAATGTGACATACTGGACAGGTCAGCATTCTATCACAGGGCAAACATATAGACATGAACAACCTCACATGCTTATATCCACACCTAAGGGCAATTAAGAGTCGCCAACTAACCCTGTGTGCATGCCTGTGGGAAGAAGCCACAGGCACAGTGAGAACATGCAAACTCCATCCAGAGAGGCCCCAGGCCCGGGAATCTAACCCAGAGTGTAATGGCTGGGAGTAAAGAGTGCTGACCACCACACCACCTCTGTAACCTTTGTCTTTGGTCAGACATTGTGACACTGCCATGGAATACTGCTGTGTTATTTCTCTGCTATGGGCTTCAAGATGTTTCAGCACTGAAGTGAAACACACACCTACAACAGACAGTGCACTTCAAAACAACTGCTACTATTACTCTCTATGTGGAACCCTACACCGACGGCAGCTAGACCTGTAGCAGTACCTGTTTGACACAGCACTGTGCCTCTTCATGCCAATGCAGTTCTATTTCCAGCTGTGGCGCCTCTACTTTGTTCTCTTTTGCCCTCAGTTGCGCTCCCATACTAGCTTGTTCAGCAGACGTCACACGTGACCGACGGGCTGCCTATTGGTACCAAAGGTGGCGGTGTCAACGAATTTTTAACTTTACATAGCCATGACTCTGACAAAGACTATCCTGGGTAGATGTATGATTCAACATCCATACAGAAGAAAAGTAGGTGGTTCTTTTCATCAGCGACTAAATATTTTGTTCACACCTGATGAGCTTCACTGTCCTGTCCTATACTGAGCAGACTAGAGTGCTCAGCCCGCAAGCTTTGTAATACAGCAAATGTGCCTGAAAGACATCAGCAGTTCACAGCGGTTTTCAAACTAAGCAAAAAAAAAAAAAAAAAACACTTCTTTTTTTTCCTGATGGAGGAGAGAGGCAAACTCATTACACTTTTTAGCTGATACAAAGTCTTAAATAGCTGTGTTGGGGGATTTGTTAATGTATCCACAGTGGCGACTAGAGCATGAGCATTGTTGATATCACCATTAATGCTGCGAGAGAAGTAAGATAGTCTAGCCCTGCCCTGCAAGAGTTATAGATATGGAGACTCTCCTTTATTGATATTAATGATAATATTTCATTTGGGTATTTATCATGGGAGATTAGTACAGAGTTTGCAGTCTATCGCTTATACAGCAGTTCTAGTAGTCGTGGTATTTTGGCACTTCTAAGGTTAATGCTAATGCCTGTTCCGTAGCCACGGGAAATCAAGTAGTTCCTTTAGACAAATTTCTACAATTACTTAATCCACAATCATTAACAAGTTTTCAAAAAGAAACCTCCAAGTTGCAAAATGACCGAGTCCAATATATTTTCCACTGATTCCACTGATCATGAAGAAAAGAGTAGTAAGTAAGTGTGTCCATCATATTCTTAAATATTCAATGTGACCTTAGATTATTATTTCATAAATATTGGTCAGATTTATTGAAACACAGGTATTTACACACAAAACTAAGTAGGCACACATCATAATGTACGTAATAAAATAAATAAATAAATAAATAAGAGTTGAACAACGTACCACGGCAGAGAAACAGCCTTCACTCACACAAACACACCAAAAATTGAAACACTCTTACATGAATCAATCAATACTATCTGAATAGGTTAATTATTCAATATGGTTGATTTATCATTTTGATTAGGACAGAATGAGCGACGGAGTGGCATGATGAGAAATATGAGCTTTTCAGGGTGAGCAGCAAGAGATCAATCAATACTCATTGTATAGGTTAATAGTCGCACTAATTGCCCAGCAGCAGCTGATGGATGATGTTAAAGAACATGGCAGCCAGATGACAAAATGATAGTGGGGTCTCAGAAAGGAATGAAGACAGAATGGGACTGAGAAGACTTAATAATATCACATGTAGCAAATCAGGATATTCAGATCTTCAGCATACTATGTTAAATAAAACTTTTCAAAACAAAGCTATTTATGTTACTGATATTTAAAAAGCCCCAGGTTCATGTTTTACAGTCTCATTGAACCCTATGATACTAAAAAGCCCAATATACCTCCTGTCTGATGAAATTCATCAGTTGAGAAACGAATCAGTGACTCATCCGAATATAAGTGTTTCCATCAACTTCAATTCCCACATGACCTTATGTATTATAACTAATAACATTATATTATTTATATATTTTATGTTTTTGTAAAGCATGGCAACAATTGTGCACCCACTCATCAACAATCTATCTATCCATTTCACTAGGGAGCAGTTTAGGCCTCAACATAATCTCACATAACCTGCATCAAACACTGCCCAAACTCCTGAGTTAATGAAGGACCAGAGAAAGATCAAGGTGGATGTTCATGTTCAACAAAGAACCATAAAATTACTATCAATTAATATGTTTGGTATGCAACAAAACTGGGCCCACATCTTGTCATAGCCATCTACTCAGCTTTTTTATTTTTATTTTTTAATTCTTTTAAATATGTTATGTCTTCCATCACTGCCATGTCAGAGGATCCCTCAGCTGCCAAGCCTCTTAAGACTGGGAATAAGCTTTTTCAGTATTTGGTTTCAGACTTATATTCATGGTGACGTCTCTAAATGTCATCTCCCCTACACCATTATGCAGTCACTGTCATGAACTGGCCCCTGTCAAAATACGCTTGACCACATCTGATCCATACTAATTTATTCTGGTTTCATGTGATCAAAGAAAGTGCTGCCAACATTAATCAGCCGTCTTTTCAGGGCCTTAAAGTTCTTAAAGTTGTTTTGGTTTATGTTCAGTGACCCTATCTCATCTTCATGAAGTCTCACAGTCTGATTTCTCACTTGTTCAGGCAGACACTGAGGTTGTACTTGCAGTCAGATTAGCTTGTCTTTCCCTTACTGTTGGAGTGCCTGCCGTGTTTGCCTCAAGGAGGCAAAAAGCCGAATCAGAATATGTGTGAATTTTAATGATGATGCTGATTTGAAAAATTTCATTCATTTTCAAACTCTAGGACTATATAAAGTACACATCTGCTGGGGGAGTTTCTGATTAAAAGAAAAGTACGGGCAGATAGATGGTCCAACAGACTGACTGATAGATGGCTGTGAACTTTTTGATACCTAATGAATGCCCAGCTTACTGAGTGAAAGGTCACCAGGAGATGAGAGATGATAATGATTTTTTAATGATGGTTCTGAAAGGCGCTGCATTTGCTTCTCATGTGAAGTGCTTTGAGAGAGAGAAAGACTTATGTAGATGGAGAAAGCAAGCTCAAGAAGACATGAGTCTGACAAGCATGATTGTCCCACCCCTTGCATTTAGCAGATGAGCAGTATGACCTTACAAGGCACTATCCCTCTGTTCTGTTCACTTCTTAACTATAATACTGTGATGTAACTTAAAAAAAAAAGGTTATACAACTGTTTGATGGAACATTTTTTACTTTACTTACATGTTAGTTATAAAGTTTGAGTTAAAAGCACAGCAGTCTGCTCAGATATAACAAACGTTTAAAAAGAAAAAAGGTCAGTTTTCAAAGGGCTGGATCAGTTTGAGAGACTGTTTCGCAGCAGGTTCACTGTTAAGCAGTGGCAAAAGGAGAGAAGAAATAAAATAAAGGTATTCACAGAGAGCTAGATAGGAGGGAATATAAATGAACAGGAGAGAAATACAGAAAAGAGTGGAGTCTGTAAATGAGAGATTAGCAGACGGAGGAGAGGATCAGGATTTCTCTGTCAATTAAGATGTGTTCACATCATATATTATTAATAGTACCAAACATATTCATGTATCTTATCTGATTTTAAGAGTGTAGTTTGTAATCAGAGTGCATAGGTGGATGCTCAGTGTGCTGTGTACTGATAAAGGTCTACATTTAACAGCCTCTGAGAAGAACATGAGCTAACGTGTGCTCTGCATTTAGAGCTGAACCAAACCAGCCTCTGGGGGTTAAAAATAATTCCAACCAAAAATTGCAGGTCCTCTAATGACCACTTGAGTCTGGTTCAAACAATGAGCCAGTCCCCTCCGACAGCCATGTTAAAAAATTGCCAACTTCCTGGTACAAAGAAAGCTTTCATCTCTATTGCCAATTTCCTCCTTGACGACAACTGTACAGGGGTGCAGGACTTTTATGTAACTCACCTGTGCTCATCGGGGAGCAGCCACTGCAGTTTTCAGCCCACACCTGCCTCACCTCTTTTCCTATTTTTGAACTAGCTGGGAGTTAGTTGGAGTGAAGTTCTGTCAAGATGGTGACAAACTGGGGTGCCCTATAGCTCACCGGGTTGAGCAGGTGCCCCATATGCAGAGGCTACAACCCTCACTGCAGCGGTGTCATTCCCTCTGTGGCCTTTTGCTGCATGTCATTCCTCCTCTCTCTGCCTCCCCATTTTCTCTCTCAACTGTCCTGTCTATTCAAGGCCAAAAGCCCAAAAAATACTAAAAAAAAGAAAAAAAAAAAAAAAAGAAGGTGACAACTTACGCTGAGCTGACACAGAGGCTATGCCCATTTATTAACAGTGTTTTAAGTAAACGTAGGCTGCACATAGGACATTACTGGTACGTTGGTGTACTGACATCACCAGAATCAACAGAAAAGAGTTGCAGGGTTATTGGTGCTTAATCCATTATTGATGTTTCATGAAATCCCATGTCTCCAGTGGAAAATATAGTAAACACAGTAAATGTGGCTTTATTAATTAACAACGTAAAGTACTGAGAAGTGAAGGGAGAGTAAGGGAGAGTAGAAATGCTGCATCTGTGTCTCAACAGTATTTAGGTTCAGATCCCTTTCTTAGAGCTGATTCAAAATGTTGTGGGCAAGAGGGATGAAAAACACCATTATTGTACAAACCTTTCCCTCGGACAGAAGTTTTTTCCCAGCTTTTCAAAAAGTAAGCCACAGAGCAAACCTGATCCAATGTTAAACACCATGAAACATCATCTGTGGACATGTGATTGGAAATAATAAAAAGTTGATGGTGGTGTTCATAAACATTGATGTTTTCATTTTCAAAACTTGAGACCCATTGATTTTAACTGTCAGCTCAGCTTGCGTTTGTCACTGGCTACTGCAGCCACTATATTTACATGTCTGTATGTTTGTGTCTAAGCATGCGTGGCTTACCTCTTCCCTTCCGTGAATTCCAGTGGACTTGTCCAATCACACGAGTCCTCTGGCTCTACTTCTTCACGATGGGGAGGAGTGCTCCAACTCTGATGACAGGAGTCTGTAAAAGCAAAATAAATACAGATCTCAGCTTGACATGTTACTACAAAACTCTAACCAAATGATATCGAGCTGGGTGCCAACACAAAGATGGCCTTCACAAATTGAGTTGCGGTGCATAATCTGAATTGTATGGGCAAACTTAAGGCAAACAAAAGCAGAAGGACACCTGCATTGAATACAGATGGCTCTTCAAGCCTGTGTTTGTGTTATTTGAAACTGTGCTTTGGGTGAAAGCTTTAGGCCTTGTTTATAATTTGTAAAGTGTGGAACACTGAAGCACATTGACTGAGGAATAATGAATGATTCTGTGAATCATTCTGAATTCCTGAACGCTATTTTTGCAATGTTTTGTTTCGTTTTGTTTTGAAGCAATATAATTGCCACTAGTGAGACTGTATTACCAATGTGAAAATCATCACACTCACAGCTTTAAAGAAATTAATACCATGATCATTGACCGCTGGTTGTTCACGATGACAGTGTTAATACTGTGGGTTCAGGCTAAATATTCCACAACTTATTGCTGAACATATAGGTGTAATTGGCTTATTGACTACTTGCAAATGCAATACCTAATACTGGAGGAAAAGTTTTACTCTTTCATTTGTTTTGTGCTGTTTAAATTTTGAATCAGTGAAGTTCACATCCCTTTGAAGGAAGCTGCTGCTGCAGCACACAGGCATTATTAGCCCGTGTTTACATGCAGCTACGTGTCTGCTGGATCTAAAGGATCTTTGCCTCAGTGATTGGTCAGGAATTATTCTGGCTGGGGATTAGAAATATCATGGGCGCAGTTGCTGATAAATTCAGGGAGGCAGCAGTGGGACAGTATTCAACTTATTCGAGATGACATTCAGTTTTCATCTTTTGTTTCTTAAAAATGTGTCAAAAATGTGCCAATCCAACAGGCTTACTAAGTTTTCATATGAAGTTTTACATCATTGAGTGGTTTCCTGTATCCAATAACCAAGCAGGATGAGGCCCTCTGGCCTACAAACTATTATCTGTTATTATTAAAAAGAGATTTATGAATGACAAAAGTGTTCTCTTTTTCAAATATTTAAAACCCTCCCCTGTGGTGTCAAGCACAATTCGTTATTTTACTTTCATTATTGATGTGCACAGTGGCAAGTTGCTGAAAAATTACATATACATGAAAGTAACAACACAGTCTACTGTTGTTATGCCTCACAGATTGTTATTGTGACTTCATGACACAACTTATTTTCTAACTGGAGTGCAGCTCAAGAGGATCTTTTGTCACCATTATCACTGTTCATCATTTTATTTTTTGTGTCTGCTAAAACACATCTACAAGCTTCAGTGTACTAAAATTAATTAACATCTCACTGTTCATCTTATACTGCTATGTGATCTTATAAAATGTAAGTGGATCTTAAATATCAGCACTAAATTTTGAATTGCTGTAATAACACAGCAGCCAGTGACACTCTCTGTCTTTTGGATTAAATCAAATGATACAGACAGTAGTTTGAATTTCCCTCCGCGGGAATGAACTGATTTAATGGCAGGAGGTGATCTGTGTGTGTGGATCAAGAATCAGATTTTTTTTCTCACACTGCTGTTACCAAATGAGAAATCACATACAAAACAGAAATGCGCCAATTCTCACGCAGTGCCTATTGTGATGTTATCACTGATTATTCCAGGACAGTACATAACTCAGCAACCTATGGGTGATTCTAGACACCCGCAGCATGGTTTGCGCGTGCAGTCATTCTGTCTGATCGTTTTTGGGTGAAGCTTTCGTGGTGAAATGGGGAGCAGTGTGACTCCCATGCACCGACACAGCTTGTATTTGCGCTTCCTTGTGTATGAGCAGAAACAGACATGGTTCAGTGCTCTAAGTATGTAATTGAAGGTGACACAAATACAGTCGAATGGTACATCAACAACTTTTCACAGCTCCTTAATCAGTTTGAAGCTAATGGGAGACTTGCATACATAAATTAAAGAGATCACTTTTCCCGGGCATTATAATACACAGGGATACGCATCAGTGGCTGAACACACAGGGCTTTTATTTATTTATTTTAAGAAAAAAGGAAAAAAAAAAAGAAAAAACCAAAGAGGGAGAGAGAGAGGGAGAGCTGTCTGTCCAACCAGGAGAGCAACAATAGCAGTGAGGCAGAAACACTCCAGATGTCACCTCTCTGTGTGTGTGTGTGTGTGTGTTCAGGGCTTTGAACACCACATGTAAGATGTATGCTTATAAATAGGTGTGCATGCCCACAAAAAAAATGTTTGTGTGTATGTGAGGGTCTTACAGAGGACAGCGAGGAGGGTGAGATCTTGTTTGGCCTCCTCTGCCCTCAAATGCTCTTTTGGGACACATCCGCCACCAGACACACACACACACACACACAAAGATGCACATACAGTACATACACACAAACAGACACACACTGCCTCTGTCAGAGTGTTTCACTTCAATCTTCTGGGTCAGTGGCAGGTCTGACACCAAACTTCAAACTGTGAGTGTGACTGTGTATCGGTGTGTGTGTCAGCACATCAGGGAGAGGGAGGGAGAGAGAGAGAGGGAGAGAGAGAGAGGGAGAGAGGGAGGGAGAGAGAGAGACAGAGACAGAGAGAGAGAGAGAGACAGAGACAGAGACAGACAACTATTTTATAAAATCTCGCCAATGTTGATTATCTACTTCTTTTTTTTTTTTTAAAGTGTGTGACTGTGTTGAGAGCGACACTGGAAAAGTAACTGTGTAGCGTACAGGTGAGCTTTTCACATGGCCGTAAGAGGAATGAATGGTGCTCAGAGTATTTCTGTAACTGGCTTCAGCAGTCAGTGTTTGTTTGAAAACTCGGCAGCAAACAACAATCTGAAAACTCAGGCATGATGGAGACCCCTCCCCTCAGAACAAGTGAACCCAAATTTATTTTGTGTTGCCTAGCTCTCCTCAGTTACTATCTATTGAACCGCATGCACATGCAAGAGCTGTATGACCTATGAATATAATCAATTTCCTTAGCATCTGCTTCTCTCCACTCTTTGCTTTTCCCTTCTGTTGCTCCTGCTTTCTTTTTCAAGAGGCCAACAGTGCCATTTCACCTCCCTCATCTCCCCAACATCTTTATTCTGTCTTTTTCCACTTGCTCCGTCTACTCCATGATCTTTCACCATACCCTTTCATCTCCTCCTCACTACCCTTTACTGTAGCTTTTTATTCTCCTTTCTCCATCCCTTAACCTTCTGTGCTCTCTGTCGTTCTTTTTCCAATCTCTTTGTTCCACATGCTTTTGTCATTATTTCCTCCCTTTATCCCCCCACTATTTCCTTCTCTTGTTCAATTTTCTTTCATTCTCTCTCTCTTTACTTCCCTTGACCTTTCTTCGAACACTTATCTGCCCTACATGAGTGTTTTCACAGCATCACTGCAAAAAAAAAAAAAAAAGCTGCTCCTTCTCATTAAGCTTATATAGACTCCTCAATGTTTATTCCTGCACATGAAATGAATACATTGAGGGTTTTCTCTTACAAATGCACTCAATTTAGACTTTGAATATGGACAGCTTAATTAAGAAAAATGGAAACTGTTTCTACAGTAGGTAGCCATCAAGGCACTTATTGTGCATTACTAATAGAGAAGAGTAACGTAAAGTCACATAAAGAGAGTAGAAAACAGGGACAAAAATGAATTAGACACAAGGTTAAGATCACAAGCACTTACAATATGACAACACCAATATCCCACTTTGTCTGAGACAAAATGAGATAAAAGGTCTTGCACAATTAACGATTGTGCATGGTTGGAGGTTTGCGTACAGCAGGAGCATTTGTTCATTAAAGCTTTTTTTTCCCTCATGTTGTTGACTAGACAGGAACAATGGCAGATTCGATTATGTGAAAATGAAAAGCTGTTGTTGAAAGCTTTTCAACAAGCTTTTCTGGTCGAAACAGGCCAAGTACAAAAGTGTTGAATTTTGCCAAAGACGTGAAACCTTTGGGTGTGAAAGGGTAGAAACAGTTGTGACTGCTAGTAAGGAAAACGAGCCCACAGGTCATTTTTGCAGCAGTTTATCATGACCCTGGTTATGTGCAGTTGTAGTGACCTCTAACAGCAAAGGAGAATGTCCAGTGTAGTATAGAGAGAGCGACAGACTGTGTGAGGAGAAGGTTGTGGTGGATGGAGGCGTCAACAACAACAGGGTCAACAAAAACAGGAAATTCCCACAAGAGAGTGGCTTCATTTCCAGTGAAAAGGAAGTTGATGTTATTTCTTAATGTCCTTTTGACAGTTAGCCATCTTGGTATTATCATAACTATGACACCGACTAAGATGGTTTAATGTTAAGGAAGTACTCAATTCAGTCCAACCACCATATCTTCATAAATCGCACACTGTTCCCCAAAATTGAATGAGAGTGGAGGGTCAACGTTTCGATCTTTACAGATTTTATTCAGAACTTAACCATTGTACCCATGGTGTCAAAGGTCTGACGCATTGTTGTTGGTAAAATTGTCTCTGGCAGCACTTTGGACATCACCACTTTGGACATCACCGCACTGCTGTCTCTCTCAAATTGAATCGAAGGCAACTGGACTTGTATTTGTCTGTGGAAGACAAGACTTTCTAGTCCGCACTAGTCTGACTAGTGCGGACTAGAAAGACCGATGCATAAGAACTGATGAAGCCGCTTGGATAAGAGGCAAAACGTCTTCCACAGACAAATACAAGTCCAGTTGCCTTCGATTCAATTTGAGAGAGAGATAACAATGACCTGGATGAATGAGAACATTCACAGACACATCGCACTGCTGCTTTACAGAACTTGTAGAATCAAGACTCCATTTGGCATATTTGGAGTCAAGACTTGTTGTTATATTGTCCCCATGTGTTTACTCTGTTGAAAGTTAATTCTAATTGGCAGCAGGCATCAGACTGGAAATTTTTGTTTGTCCAGCTTTAAGAATGGGAAACCATTAGTGTATTACAAAGGACAGTGATGGTGGAGGTATCGATCATCAAAAACATCCCAAAAAGACGACTCTTTTATTAAGAGGACATTTTGCAGTGTAACAATCACCCAGCACAATGCAGTTAATCCCAAGATAATTTATCTACAAAAATACTTTCCATATTTTAATGCTTTGTTGTGAGAATTTGGGATTTTTAGTGATATCCTAAACATTAAACAGCGTCACCATAACTGAATGGGTGTGGGGCCAGCAAAACCTCCAGTATACTGTTAAAATATCACTTGACTTATTTGGGGGGATAATGGGGTATTGCAGCCTCTAGATGGACTTCTTAGTCCTTGTAATTAAAGCTGTTTTACTGGAAAGTCTATCCCAGTTTAATGGTACCAACTGGCACATTTGTGAGCGTGTGGCTGACAGATGCCTGTGATACAGAAAACTACACGGGTCACCTGCCTCCCTCTGGACTTTCTGGGTGTCCAGAGAGGCGAGAGCAGAGAGCACTGGGACATGTGGTGGGATGGTCTGGGGCTTCTTTGCTCCCTTGCTCAGTCACGCCTCCAGGCAGTTGCAGAGATCCATGAGAATTGACCTTGCTTGTCAAAGGAGCACCACGAGCCATCTGCACTCCCTGAAGACATGCTCTGTCTTTGAGACGGCTCCAATACGAGTAGTGTTGTTGCTTGCAGTCCTTAACATGGTACACAATGTGATCATAACAACAGAGAAAATGTTTCCATGTGAACAGAGTTGTGATTTTGTCCCAAAGGCTTTATTCGAGTGATTATTAGCATAAATGAAAGTCTAGTTTGTTACCACACTTTATAATTAAAAGTTATTATTTGTTTTGTGAATGAGGCTGAACAATTATTTGTCTACCACCTTCTTGTGTCTCACTCTGGAAGGGGTGACACACACACATTGTGTGGATGAACTCTGTTTTAGTTCTGTCTTTCTTCTCTGTTTCTCTGCAAAATAAAGTAAAACAAACTTGCTATTGAAAGTCTTCTCTGTATTTTCAAATTGATGACAAATCTTGGCCAGATTTGAAATTGACCACTGTGCAACACTGTTATTCTACCAGAGTCACAGATTGGGTCTTAAAGAAAAAAAAACAAAAAATAAATCTTTAGTAGTTTATATATATTATGGATTGAAAACAAAAGTGCTTTCTGTAGCACTCTTGGTGTTTGAAGATCAGAGGTCAGCAGCCAACAGTTAAAGAGTTTTTCATTCCATTAAAAAAAAAACTACTCACAGGACTTAGTTTAGAGAGATCCTGTGTGCCAGTGTTATGTGGCAGTGAAAGTGTCTCATGGTGGCAACAACTCACTATTGCAGTGATGTTTAAAAGAAATTTGGTTCAGGATTTTAACAGAATAACTCCAGTCCAAGTACTTCTAAGATGATTCTTAGGGTTTCAGGTTGTGCATTCTTTTGTCCATACATTGTGCCACAAATGTGGACTCAAGAATGAACTGATTAGATTTTGGGTGGTCAAGGGTCAAGGTCACGGTGACTCACCAATCTAGTATATGTTCTTTTGTGAATGTGATATCTCGAGGCAGGCTTGGGCGAATTCCATTACAGCTAGCACAAAAATTCACTTGGATTAGATTTTGGTGGTCAGATGTCAAGGTCACTGTGACATCACAATGTTGTGCAAAAAAAACAAACAAACACACAACTGTAACTTAGGAAGACCATGTTCACTCTACCTTGGCCGGGGCTTACTGCAAGCTGCAATTCTACTTCTTTTTTTTTCTTTGCCTGTACAGTAAGGTACAGATAATGAGTATTTACTAAGGTACAGTAGGTAAAAAATTGGGAATGACTTTTTAATTTATTAGATTTTAAAGATTTTGATTTTACTTAAGAGTGGAATATAGGTAAGGATTGACAAAAAATAAGAAAAGACATGCCATTATTAACCTTTCACAGGAGACCAGACAACAGTCCACACAACAGTCAGGTGACCTTAACAACTCTGACCACAACCATCACACCAACCAGGAGCACTGGCCAACCAAGTGGTATCAGTGGCCTTATATAATACCTGGGTATCACGTCAAGTCCATTATAACGAAAGAAGACTCTTGAAGAAGAGTGAAACATTTCAAGAATCTACAACCAAATCCAGTTGACCTAGGTTCAACTTTCTCAGAGAACTAACTGCTGGATGACTGAGAACCATCAGATATCAATAAAGTGTAACATCATGTACTGATGTCAACAAATCAAAACACCCTTTTCTAGGCAGCTGCTCTACTCCACAAAAGTAATAAGAATGCATTATTTCCATAAATTGGTAAATATGGTTTTGTCAGCAGCCATAGTTACGGTTGGTTACTCTTTTTTTATTTTTTTTCCAGATTCCAGATTCCTGTCTGTAAACTCACTAAAATCTAACCAGCTCCTACATCTTGCATCATGTTAGCAGACAGACACAAGAGTAGTGCCAATCTGATCATCATATTGTTATAGCTGGGAATTCCATCCATCGAGGGCAGAAAAATCTCTTCCCATGTGGCACTGAAAGAACTTCACAGGCGGTCGACTTTCCATAGAGTCCACACTGGGAGCAGTACATGAAGTTTCTGAGGGAATTCTTTGCACATGGTAAAAAAGAAGATTCTGTACATTTCCTCACCAACATAATTTAAAAAATATTCTTCTCTCAATTAACCACACATATAGGTCACCAATTTTAAAAACTTCTAAAAAATGTTTTGGGCCTTCACGTCATTACCAGCAGATATATTAAAATATTCTGTAAATTTTATCAACACCCAGGGTGATTCTTAATTGGCACCAACGGTTATGCTTTAGGTAAATATTATATGTTGGTTAAATATATCCCCTGCTTACTGTAACCCGGGGCTTTGAACATGCATTAATGGGCCTGTTATAGGTCGTCATGTTCCATTTAGTTAATGTCTTAGAGGTTCTTGTTGCTCAAGTCATCAGGTAATTGTTTTGTTTGGGAAACATTGTTTTACATTCAATCTTCTTGTTGTGACAAGAGTGAATCATTTCCACATATAGTCCAGCTTTTGTGTTTGTAATGTCAATGTTTGTTGTGCAGGCTCTCAGGGGATGGGATTTCAAGGTCTGATACTGTGGCAGTAAAAAGCAACAACAAGAGCTTCTGAGCCAAATGGCTGTAATGATTTCTAACCTTGTTTTCATTCAGTCTATTCAGCAACAACTTGGAAGAGCCAAAGGAAATTCATGTGTTCTGAGAAAAACAGAAATCTGTTTTACCACTGACTGTATGAGCAACTCGAAACATGCACAAATGAAAACACACATCGAAATCTTACATTTAATGCCAGGTCAGTGTCAACTGTGTTTCAATTGTGTGTCAAACAGAAACTCTTTTCATACCATCAGTGCGTCATCTTTTTTGAGTAATGCTGGAAGGAAAAAAAATGGAAACCTGAAGTAGATAGCATTTGTGCATACCATAACACAGTTTTGCACTGCCTGTGTAAGGTGGCTGCTAAAAACTCCTCCACGCAGCCTCACCTACCACTTCTAAAAAGTAGCATCAAGAGGGAGATGATGCAGAGGGCCACACAAATCCAATTAACTGCACCTCGACAAAACACACCAGCCTGGGTAATTAGGCCAAAACTTTTTTCCTAAAAATCCTCTCCAAAGCATCAGACACACCACAAACTGGTGATGGCTGCAAAAACCTTACAAAATGAAGCACGTGTGCAAAGTTTTTTATGTCAGGAGTTCAGTGTTTAATGTCACAAAACCTTGACACAAGGCAACCGCGGGTAAACAAGATAATTATCCACCTGTTGATGCATCTAACCCCCAGATGGTGTCACTTGCCAATTTCCAATCTTTATTTTTTCTGCTGCTTTTCAGCAGGTTTCATCGTCTGTATCATGGCTGAGATAGTCAATATTACATAACAGCATTTTTTCTTGTTAACTGAGAGACATCAGTGAATTGACCAGAAGAGACACCTAAGTAATGGAGTTCAAATCATCTGAACCAACGTTTTTTGCTCTTACCATTTAGTCTGCTTTCATTTTTATTTACTGCTGGTTCAGTGGCATTCTTGTGTGGTTTTTCCTAAATTGGCAGTGTGAAATTGATTATAGTTTTTCAAGCTGAAAATATAATTTAACAAAGACTTCCCCCCAAAGCTTTCCTTCTTGGGCCAGGATTGCGCAGTATGCAGTTTGTTTCTTTCTCTTTTTTTTCTCTTAACCAGTCTTCAGGTTCATTAGCAGGAAACTTGCATCTTCTTTTTCACTCTTGTTCATCGCAGACATGTCATAAACATCCCAGCCTCACATCTTAATTAGGAACAGTGGCTTCAGATGAATTCATCTGTGACTCTGCTCACTGACATCACTGGTTAATCTCAAAAAGTGGGGTGACACAAAGGTTTAGAGCCATGACAGTAATTTGCAGGAAGCTTTCAGAGTGAACGCTTGGAATTGTGATAATGATATCTGCACAAAAACTTTCCCCCGAAGCAAGAAAATATCATCTGGAGAAGGCCCCACTGTTAATACACAGCTCACACTGACATGGCACAATGCAAAGTAGTGAACTATTCATTTTCTTTTTGTTCTTCTGTATGTGTGTGAGTTTGTTGGAGGGGAGGGGTGGCTGTTTCTCCCCATAGACTGTAAATAAATTTGGATGTGTCTTCCGTAACGTCACTCACCCACAGGTTTCTGAGGAGCTGCGTACGCCAGTTTGTGGCAAGGATCTCCTCACCCACTTGTAACTCAAAGTGACACACCATCAATTATGCAAATGTAGGGCTTAATTAAAATTTCAACAGGTGTATTATATAAAAAGAAAACTTCACCCCCCTGTACAGTTGTTGTGAAGGAGGAAATAAGCAAAAGAAACCAAAACTATACAACAGCCAAACATGTTTAAAAAGTTGGATATTGTTCTGACTCACTGTTGGAGCTGGACTCTAGTGGCCATTCAAGAGCTGCAGTTTTTGGCACTTCAGTGTTGGCTTCATTATTCAGCCTTGGAGGTTTCTGCTTGATTTTCTCTGAGCAATCATGTAGGTTATCAGTGGTGTGCCATCAGGACAAGCAGAACAAGCAGTCACATCAAATTGTGACACCTAGTGTTTTGATCAAGCGTGAATGTCTTTACATCTAAGAACAGTGGTCTGAATCCATTAAAAATCTGATAACTGGGGCATAAACACCAACTGGTACATGGCCCCTCTTAAAAACTACCATGATTGTTATTATTAGTATAACACCACCCCTAACCCTAACCCTTTTTTTCAAAGGTTAAAAGATCACAGGAACCTTTACGCATATCAAATGTGCTGAACAGGATAATCTAAGAGTCGTGGACTGACGACACATACATGCCGATATTCAGTTAGAGCACTAGTACCAGCTACCAAAATGTTTTCTATGATGAAACAAATGTTGACCTCAAATTTGGTCAAAGATGCTGTGATACTTTGCTGAAGCTTTACTGTAAAAAGATCATGAATCAATGGGGGAAGAAACAACATGATTCGACGATTAGTCGACTAAAGGCAAAATCTGACGAATCCGATTCGACTATGTCGACTAGTCGAAGACAGCCCTACTTCAAAGACTCTTTACAGAAGCTAAATAAAGTGACTTGGTAATGTAAATGTGTTTCCAGGGAAAACCATCATTATTTTTTCTTCAGCCTTATGGGATATGGGATAGCATTTGGATATCTTGACTCTGATGAGTGTATTTTTCTCTTTAGCTATGGTGCTGAGGGGCTCTACCATTCGATTTAGATGATGTGGATGATGTGGTCCGGGTTGAAGTCTCAAGTCTGAGTTCATGTATGCTAATTTTGTTCAGGAGTGAGAGAAAGTTTTGCACAAAAGAGACACTAAACAACTTTTAGTTTATATAATAACTGATATATATTTAGACTGTCCTGGTCATGTTCTCACTGGCCTTTTACATTTTTTCCTCATCAATAATTATGCCATGGTAGCCTCTCTTGACACATTGTGTAAAAATGTAAAACTGAAGACATTTTTTCTCTGTTTTCATGTTCAAGTCTGTTAAAAAAAATGTGATGGAAAGATTTTGTTCCCAAGTAACAGAGCACGTTGTGAAAATCCACCAGTGTGCTGTGCCCACAGGCTAGTCAAGCAAACAGTTTTAAATACTGGATTTAAATGATGAAAGGATAGAGAGAGCAGCAGCTCTCTACATTTCCATGTCTATTTTTCTCTTAATATATCCCTCATACTCACATCCCCACACACACGCACACACACACATATAGTCTAGCAGCCAGTCTCTTGGTGTAAGAAGACTTTTGTCTTTGTAAGTATAGTGCCCGTGTGTGCATGAGATAATGTTAGAGATAATAATTGATTTGACAGAGTCTTGAAGCTAGGTGTCAAAGTGAGAGAAAGGCTGAACACACAGTGTAATATATAGTCTTTTCATCTTACCATCGTCTTCACAACACCTGACTCTCTCTCTCCCTCTCCCTCTCCCCCTCTCTCTCTCTCTCTCTCTCTCGCTCTCTAGCTACATGAATGAAAGTAAAAGTACATGCAGAAATAAGAAACATTATCGCTACATTATTAAATAATTAATTTTCTGAGCTCTGACTACGATCCAGAGACACTAAGGACCTTTTCTGAATGTTCCGAGGCAGCAGGAAGCACAGCCCTGACGACCAGTTTCAGTCAAAACGTGTGCATCAGGTAGGTGCATGTATAAAGAGCACGTTTTTTGACCTGTTGTCTGTGATGTGTTCGATCACATTGTGTATTATACATAAACAACATTGCTGAGTGTGGGCAAATGAAAAATGATGATGACAACTTCTGCAATTGGTGTGAAGTTACTGTACCAAGGTCACCACCACCTTCAATCAGTTTTCTCTTTAGAAAGCAGAACGTTTCAGAGTGAAGCAACATAAAAAGAAACTCATAAATGGAAATCAAAGTTATCTTTAACTCACACTTTGTTTGGAGAGAGGTTGTATTTGCAGAGACGGTAAAGAGACAATCTTTTCAAATCTTTTACTGTAACTGTGTCATGTCGGTTTTCTCTGAACCGAGACTGGCAGCAAAAATCGCGTCTGAGTCAATTCATTCCAATGCGAGAAGTGAATGAGATCACAGATCATCACAGGTTCTTTCATTGTGTAGTCAGCAGACTAAATATCAGAGCCATTTCTTCACAAGCCACATGTCCTTCAATCAGCCTGACATCATATATATAACTTAATTTGTGACCTGCTTCTATCTAAGCAACAAACTCTTCAGATGACAGGAGTCTCCTCTGTTGCCTGCACTACACAGCACACATAACTTCAGTTTGTCCAAGCCAAGATGGTTTGTACTTAACATACGACGTCACCAATAAAGAAAAGGGACATCAGAACCTTTTCACCATCCGGAGCATCAGTTACTGGTAGTTAACTAACCAGGAAGCAGCCGCAGTGATTTAAAATGACAGCTCGCAGTTGCCTGACAACAGTCTGACTTATCCATCCGTGTGGCATCTCATCACACATAGGTAGGAGAATCAAGTAAAAGATGCAGCAGGGCAGGTTTAGGGAGAAGCAGCTCCACCTTCAGGACTTCAGGTGAGGTCTTAAATAATGTGATAAAACTGAACTTATTCTGTTGGTAATCAACATATTCAATAAACAGAATCAAAACATATTTGTTTTGGAGAGTTGGGGGGTTATTGTGTCTCTAGTCTGGACCAAAGCTTGGCCCCTCCGGTAGATACTTTCTCAAAAAACAATTCACTTGACCGACATAACCACATTTTGTTCTGCTAATCAATATGCAAAGTCAGAAATAAGTCGGATAAAACAAAGTGCTGCATAAAAACAAATGGAACAGATGAAAAAATCAAATGATCTTTTTTTTGTTGTTGTTGTTTTTCAATTTGGTGAAATAATACTCACTTCCATGTTGTCTGTAAGATTGAATACTTCAGAGCCCACGACCTTTTAAGCAAAGTTTGATATCCTGTGTTTTGTGTAAAATGCCTTGTGGTGAGCAGAGAAGTGCAGATGACTAAAGCAGTTCTCACTTTCATTTACCATCTTATTTGTCCTCTTCCAGCTCAGCACCCTTTAAGACTTTAACACATCAACATTCACTGCTAATCACAAGCGCTAATTTTAGCGAGAGATGTCAATTATGTGTTGAATGGTTTAATGTCAACCGACACATCATACAGTGACGCAAATTACGTGCAGCTTGAACAATTAGCTTTCAGCATAAAACATGGAGATGTTTTAATCCATCAGTATTTATGTGAAACTCTATGTTTAGAGTTTTAGCTCCTTTTAATCAAATGTGAGTCATACCTTAAAATCAGTTCTTTCTTGTTGTCAGTTGTCATTTCAGGAACTAACCCTGCCTTGTGTTTGCACTCAGCATGTATGTTATGACAGTGAGAACAAATTTCCCCTATGGGAGAATAAAGACTATCTATCTATCATCTTGTGTCACTTATCATGTTCTCTCAGAGATTTTGAATCATCTTGCTTCAATATCTCGTCTCAACTCTAGACCATGACATCACTCTTCTCAGCTCCACAAGTTGGTGGTTCAGGTGATAGATGCGATCTGTCTGGTATCTGTTAGGATTAACTGCTATCGGGGAAGTGTCACATGACCAGATCCGTGAAGGCTTGAAAAGTTGTGCCATTCAAGATAAAGCCAGTAAATTCTCAGGAATCTATGGTTCGTGTGTCCAGGTTCAGAGAGAGCAAAGTCTGGGTGTAGGTTTGGATTGAGACCTGCTGCTGTAAATGTTTCCATTTAATGTCATTTATATTTATTTATTTAAATTTAAACTTTTTGTGTTCATTTTTGGAAGGTCAAATACCACGAGGTCTCATCAGGTGATGGTCATGAAGATTAAGTGTGAAACAAATTCAGTCTCCATGAATTTAAGGAAGTGGTGTGATCACTGGGCTGTGATATTATTAAGAACTACACTCCCCCACTCAACAACTGTCTGAGCGCTCTCCCAATCTGCCTCCGAACCCAGAGGTCGGCCCAGTGACTTGTAGTAGCAGCAGAACATGGGCTGCACAGAGCAGCTCCCAGTGTGAATGCATGGAAGTGTGAGAATGTGAAGCAGGGCAGCTCCACAACTGATCTCTGCTCACTTCCCCTTAATAAATAGAAAATAGGAAGAGAATCCCTTATGCACGCACACACACACAGATGCTGATAGAGGGCTGCTGTGGCACTGTCACTGCTCTTCTCCCTCCCTGCTCGTCTCTTTCCTCCATGCCTCGATGTCCCGTCTTTCATTTGTTCCCTGTAGAGTTTTCCATTGGTTATTCGTGTTCTCTCACTTTCTTATTCTTTCTGTTCTCTGTCTGTGTCCCTCATTCCCCACTCTCACATTTTCTCTCTCTGTGTATTTGCCTCCATGTCTCTCTCTTGGTGACAGGGTTCAGTAGAGCGTATTCTCACTGGCCACTGTAACACTCCAGTAATCCAGGGAATTCACACATATATACACACACACACGCACTCTATAAAAGAAAGCCTGGATGCACCACTGTCAGTTCCACCTCCTTGCTATTGGCTGCGTGTGTGTGTGTGCAGACACGTGCGCGCACATGTGCGTCCATGTGGTTTCATCAGTTTTTGGGGGCTAGCTCATTTGAAATAGTGTTTTTATCATTATGTAAATGACATCAGGAGAGCAACCTCATCTGTTCTGATTGGCTGCTACTCCTGCATGCCTGGATGTGTGTGCGCGTGTTTATGTGTGTCTGTGAGCGTGGGTTCAAAATGAGCCAATCAACAATAATTGTTTCCTGCATGTCTGTCTCTCATCTTGTCCGTTGAGAGGTGATGTCAGAAAGTCACTGTTAATTTAATGCATCCTCCCTCTTTGCCTGAGTGTGTGTGTGTTTTCACCATAGCATAACTGATGGTGTCATCCTGCCACCAACATTAAAACATACCAGATCAGTCAGACAGCTCATCATGTGAACAAGCTGTATGTAAATGTCCCACAGCCCATCTGACCAATGTCACATTTAAGCTTCATGCTGCAAATTGATGTTAATGTCGGCTTTGTGTATTCCTCATTTTATAATTGAAGGGGCACTTCACTGATTTTACACATCGATGGCAGTTCACTCTTCATGAGCGGGACTCCATGTGAAAGAATTCAATGTGGAAGACTACAGGGCAAATAAATGTAATGACAAATGTCTCCCTATAATAAGACTGATGTTGTCATAAACAGTAGGCCACGTATAAGAGGATATATCATTATCACATAGATTCGTCATCTGGTGACACAGTGCAATACTCGTACCGTACCACACCTCTTAATCACTGAGTTTCATTCAGTCCCATTCAGCCACAAGTGTATACAATCCAGCATCTAGCAATATAGTCCAACCATGTATGTTAGATATGCAGATTTCATCTATATGAAGGAGTTTATTAAAACAACATATCTTCTTACAGCATGTATTATTATTTATTACTATTATTATTCTTTTTCTTATTTGTCTCTTCTGAGTGGAAGTGGAAAGTGCAACACTGAACCACTGTGACAATCCTTAATTAGTGTCAACATGTTAATATTAATGTTCTACTTATATACTCATAATGCTGCTTCTATTATTGCTTTCATCGTTTTTTGTATGCTCAGATATACAAAAGTACAAAAAGTATTATTTCTCTCTCACTACATCAGCCGTTCTGTCTTTATCAGCTCTCTATGGAAATGCTGCTGCTGCTACTGCTGTGTGTGTGTGTGTGTGTGTGTGTGTGTGTGTGTATGAAAGGATGAACAGGTCAGCTTGGTTGATGATATATTTATTAAGTGGCAAATAATAAAATATCGATAAGTCAAAACTCTTGCACTTATGTTTGGTCATCCAAAACCTATCCAATTTGGCTGCAGGAATACAATGGTTTCAAATGTGAAGAAAGCACAGTTATACATGCATGTTAACTTCTGATGGGCTCTTTCATCAATCTACACTCGATTTCCTATAATGACAATATTAAATGTGCTTTGGAAAATTTCTAAATCCTCTAAAATCCAATGCGAGGGGCTCAATATTTAGCTCCTTTTTCTGTTGTATTTCAAACTGTGATACACACCTGTGTATGGGTAATGTCAATAGCCATTAAGTTCAAGGAACTCTGTGTAGACCTGTGTGATAAACTTAAGTCAAAGATCAGGGTGAAGCTGTGAAACTATTTCAAAAGCTCTGAGTGTTCAGGAGCACGGTGGCTTCAATGGTTTGTGAAATGGAAGAATTTGGAACCAGGACTCTTCCCTGAGCCTCTCTCACAGAGTTTCAGAAGTCCTCCATCTGACAGAAACCAGGTGTCTGATGGAAGCCACTTTGAATAAACTTCACATGACAGCTCACTTGGAGCATGTGACATTTAAAGAGCATTGGGAACAAGGTTCTCTGGTTTGAAGCGACAACAACCATTTATCGGTGGAACCGCATGCACCATGGGAGACCAGGAGTCCGGTCAGAACTGAGGGGGCAGAGACAGTTCACCTATCAAGCCGACGATGGCTTGAAGCCGAGACAACACAGGAGTGACTTCAGCGTAAGTCTTGCTGTCCTTGAGAAACTAAAACTCACATTAAAACAAAGAACATACGTGGAGAGACCTGAAGATCCAGCTCACCAAAACTTCCCATCCAAATCTGACAGAGCTTTGGAGGATCTATCAGCAGGGTAAGCTCTCTAGGTGTGGAAGCTTGTGGCACTACCCTTTAAACCACTGACAGTACAGGAATGAGAGTTACAGCTGTGATGTGGTCACTCACTCTCTCCTCTCTCTGTCTCTCTTTCTCTCTCTCACACACACACACAAACACAGTCAGACACGTATCCATCTCCTCCTTCATCAACTCTTCTTTCTCTCTATTCATCTGACCCACCCACTGTTTCACTCTCATTACTCCCCCTCTGCATTTTTTTTACACTCAGTCTGTCGAATCTTTACTTCCTCTGCATCACTGCCCAACATATGTTGTCAATCACAATTTAAAGATTTAAAGTCATATTTTAAAGTGTTTCCTTGGTCTGGTTTTAATCATCATTTAATGTATTTATCTTTAACAGTTTCAAATGTTTTGAGAGAAAATGTGGCAGTAATGATGACGCGATTTAATTCTTTTAAAACACACTTGCTATAATAAATGCCAATACGGCTACACTGTCAATGATACTGTGCATTCATGGAAAACATCAGAATAGTCTTTGTTGCAAGATTACTGTATATTACCTTTTAACAGATTGAACTGGATTGAAAAGAGGAGCTATTAGAGAGAGCCCAAATAATCATGTCATTAATCATGTAATTAATACAATTGAAGTTACAAAAATGTCCAGCTCTTTATCAGCCTCATGTGAGGAACCTAAACTACATTTGTAAGGGTCTTAGAATTTACTGTTTGTCTGACATTATTATATTATTATTATTTATTTATTTGTGATTTATTTGTTCTGATGGGGGGGGGGTAATCTTGGCACAGGGCTGCCAAAAAAATGTGTACTTTAGGTGGCACACACACACACACACACACACACACACACTCCTGTCTCTCATGACTGAGGGCTCAGTTTACACAGGAAACGGATAATAAATTGGGCTTAAACCAGGTCACCTTCACTCTTTGTAATATGATCATCATTTCAAACTTTTGTTAAATAATAGACTTTTGAGTTTAGGTACACAGCACTGGAATGCATGACACAAAGCCTGCTATCAATCACGTTTCTATGAATCCTTTAAAAGTGAAACAACCAGACAATCAGTCCTCTCACACTATGACCACTTGAGGCTGCATCTTTCCTCTTATTTTGCTTGCATTCATTAATATTTTTAGGCGTTCACAATGAAAGCTTTTAGCAAAGAAATATCTCTCTTTCCCTGCCAACACCTGGAAATGGAACACATTCACTCCAATCCATTAATTAACATGCAACTGAATCATTATCTCGCTGCTCCAGCACAGACAAAACTGGCATTGGAAAAAGAATTGCCCATTCCAAAACATTTATGAGCTGCCACATCAAGGTTACACTAATAACGTTGTGCTGTGTTGCCATCCTGTGGAGTTCAGAGGAGGGGAAAAAAAAGACACACACACACGCACACACACACACACACACACACACACACACATTGGTTCATGCTGAACTGGATGAGAACGTGAATTGAATAGAGTGATGTAGTCTCAGAGCTACAGTACTGTATGTACTACACATCACTCTGTACTTCATTCCAATCAAGAACAAATGCCAAGAAATTGTAACCATTCAGTTGCTGCACAAGGTCGAGGCTCTGAAACAGTGTATCAAACAGCTCTATGTACAGTATACATTCACTTTTATGCTGTGAAAAATGGCATTCATTTTGCCTTGAGTAAGATATAGTAGCAATTATCCAAGGCTTTCATGATCCCAATGTGTGATGGAATATTTCATACTCAAAGTAATCCTACATACAGTGAGGTCCAAAAGTCTGATGGCTCCATTTTAAAGGCCCGTTCTAAAAGACAAGTGTGTGTCTATATAATGTTTCTATGTTCATGGGGGAAAAAAAAAAAAGAATAAACAGTGTCTGTTCCCGAAAAGGGTTGTACTTTGTCTCTTAATTCTTCATGGGGTAGTTCTGCATGTAACATGTAATGGACCAACAGTGCACTTCCACTTATAGTGGTGCATTGTGTCACACAAAGTTAAGAATCTAGTTGCTGCTCTACAGTGAAGTAACTGCACAGATCATAGTGTTGAACATCTTCCATATTATTTGATGAGAAGTGCAAATAAATCTTCAGTTCATTATGAAAGTGTGGACAATATTAGTTGATGAGTTGGAAAGACTGAGGTGGATTCTACACTCAATCTCGCTTCCCTGCATAGCCTAATTTATCTCCACGACACATCAAAGACACATGACATTACACAACACACAATATGTGAGAAACAATGCTGTGACCTTCTGAGGCTGTACTGTTATGTTCCACCTGACTGAACATCTGATGCACATCTTCAGCAGACCCTACTTGTCTGATACAGGCACCGTGTTCACTCATTGCACACCCACCTATGTAGGTACAAGTTGGTCTCTTATTAATAATAGTGAAGTGCTGCAGCACTGACTTCAGACCAGATTGTGCTGGTCACTTCCTGCTGAAGAAAGCAGTGTGCCAACAATGCACCTGCCCACACCTCATTTTAAGACCAACATGCCCACGGCTACACAGATGGGTGTAAGATTTGTTATTTAAACAACATGAGCACTGGGTGGGAATGTTCAGTGTGCTCACACTCACACCGGTGGGCAGTTTATGGGAGGAAGCTAGAGTACCCAGAGAGAACTCACACAGGCACAAGGAGAACAAGGATGAACATTGGTCACCAACTACCATTCAGGTGGGATCATATACCTCAACAGTGACGCTGCTCAAAGACAGTTCTTCTGGAGAAAATAGGTCCCCAATTCAGATGTATCAATTGTGAGACCTTTCTAAAGTTTTGTGATATTAAAGCTCCCAGTTCAAGGCCACCTCTTCACAATGTAATGAGATGCAAATCTGAAACAGTCTGAAGAAAACGGTACAAGTTTGAGAGTAAGACTGGTCTTACTGACATTACAGCAATGTTGTGAGCAAACTGTTAATATCATCACAATTATATAATTTTGTGAAGGGATCATAGATCTATTAGAACTAATCCCATCCCCAATAATCTGATTGGATTATTAGATGGGAATTTTGGTGACATTCACCAAGGTCATGACTATCTGTGCAATATCAATCTATGACATAGATCTGAAGATGTTTCACAGGGTGTGGACAATAATGAGATGGAAGTGCTTCAGGAGAAGCCAGCAGGGAGTGTGAACCTGAATAACAACAGAAATGGTGAAATGACTGAAACATTACTGACTGGCACTACCATCCCATACAAGCTTAAAAAAAAAAAAAAAAAAAAAAAAAAAGAAGAAGAAGAAGATAAAATCAATGTCTTACACTGGTCCAGTCCTAAGGTCACATGAGGAACCATTCAGTAAGTGTTTACTAACTGTGTTGCCTAAGAAGTAGTATGTCAGTGCAGTTTAAGATAATTGATGAATTATTCACTATTTAAAGATGAATGCTCATGATTTACACCTGGCTAACAACACCTGGAATCCAAGTGTGAGTTGCACCACTTCCAGAAAGTCTGGCAAATCCAAACACATTCTGAGTGCCTGCCACAGGCATTTACACCTTATATCAAACTATCTCTGTCCTGATACAGAAAAACATCCAGTGTAAATGGAGTATTAGTGATCCAAATGCATGTCTGTCTAACATGAACTTTATCCCATCTTCCTCTCTGTCAAACATGCAGGTTAACATTAGAAAAGCTTCTGTCAAGGGTCTTTAACTGCAGTTAAGATGTGTTGCAGCCATTGTTTCTATTGAGGACGGAGTTGATAATTTCAAGAATTAGACACAGCTCTACTTATAACCTTTAAAAGTCAAGAGACATCAACATCATTCATTTTATTCCCTCCTTATAATGGCTTTAACTGAGACAAACATGAAAGTAATTAAATTCATGTCTTTTCATAATGAACAAGTGCCATTAGCGCACCATGAGAATAATAATTAGACTCGACTGGTGACACCCAAGTGTGTCTTACATATTTTTGATTAAAAGATGATTCATCAGAGCTGAATTTTCCTTATTGAATGTTCACACTGAATGGCCACTTCACTGTGATGGCAATGTCAGTCGCAGTCATCTCATATTCCTGCTGTCATCTGTCACTCTGACAAATCAGGGTTTTTCAAGCATTCCAAGATATCAATTTCTTTCTATGACAGTGTAGATCTATGTGTGTATCTCCTTGCTTCTTTAAGATGGATATTTGAGTCAGCTGACCGACCACTTTCATCCAGACTAAAATAACTCCACAAACTACTGGACTGATTTCCATTATCATGCGGTGAATCATAAAGATTTTGGCATCTCCGGGTTGGGTTTAGGGTTTTCCTTGTAGTTTGTGCTGAAACATCATAATTTCAGTATCTATTTTAGGAATGCATTGAGAGCTAGTCAGCCAGCAAGTTGGCCCAGTCTCAACTGGTGCCCTATGGAATAGAATGGAGGACTTCCTTCATGGAAAGTAGTGAATGTCTCTGACAACACTTTAGTCAAAAGTGAAATATGCTGCTCTTGATGCATGAGCCTCTATTGCCAGGAAGTTTTCAGAGTAATATTCATGCTTCCACTGGAATGACTTTTATTTTTTAGTCAATCCGGAGCTGTGACCCAGTTCCTTGGCTTTCTTTCTTTGAACTCTGCATCTCAAGACCAGACAATTGTTTTTTGACAGGGCCAAGTGATAATCTCAAAGCCTTCACCAGACGTAACTCCTGAATTTGGAGGACACAACACTGTTTGCTGCTGTAATGCATTGAGACAGCTCATCAACTCAGAGGGCCCCAGGATCATGACATTGTTCCCTGGTCAATAATCACATGACCTGCGCCAAGAAGCCAGCCAATCCAAGACAGAGTCAAGGGAAGCCATAACACTGAACTCTATGATTTCTTCGTGTTAGCAGTTGGGACAGGTTGTTCCGATTGTTCCACACGTTATTAAGGGAAAATAAAACTTTTTCCCACAAAGTTATCCCTTTGTATTCTCATCAAAACACTTTCTCCTGTCTTGTAACTTTGCTTAAGTCGACCAAATTCAGTCTCCTGTCTCAAAGCCATTCATGTGAAACAAACCTTGTTTCCCCCTGACTTCTAGAAACACATTAATAATGTGTTGAGGTGAAGTCAAATCAGGTCAATGTTTTTTCTGCAGCGGCAAATCATTATAGGTAATTTCAGGGCACTTTTAATATAGAACAGGTCTCTCAGTTGTAAATATATCTACCATGTATTTCTCCCTTTGGGTCACTGCTAGTTGAGCATGGCTTTGACTTACGCACCTGCTTTCAACTATTATCACAGTCAAATCTTGTCCAAATAATGCTTTGTCAAAGGCTTAATTGCATTTTGCATCTGTGTGGTTCAGGGCCACCCTTCAACTGCACTTATTATCCTGGCACCTTAGTGGCCCACTGCGTCTGTGAAACAGACTTCCCTTTGAATCAGCATCAAAGAGCAAAATCTTGTTCTCTAAAAAATCAAGCCGTTTCAAAGAGCAGCGCTTCTCCATGTTCCATATGGAATGACACTGGGTTTCTTTGTGGGAATGTTGGCAGGAAATATTGTCAAAGAAAGCAGGGCTTGTTTTAACAATGCCTTACCATTTGAGCCACATCAAAACCATATCTGTGTTTTCAATCATCCGTGTGTTGCCAAGCTGGCACTTCAGGACAGCATTGTATGGTTAGATATCACAAAAAAAGTCTGCTTTTTGTTACCTACATCAAAGCCGTCCCACTCTTCTTCTCCAAAAACCGAGGAGTTTTAATGACAACTTCCTTGGTTGTGTGGTGCAGTGCCACGTCGAGGCTCTCTGTAATTACTAATAGCAGATACAGAGTTCCAGGGGCACAATTCTCTGCCAATCGTGCAGGCACCTCTCTGGGCACTGTGCACAATATCACACAGGCTCCTCATTTCAGATTCACATCAAAGTCACCGATTCCTGCTTCTTTCCCTGTGGTAAGTTTTGAATTAGCTATGACCTGAATGAAGACATTTATCAACACATTTAAACCACTGAGTAGACTTTTTGAACCAGATCAAAAACAGCCTAGTGTTTGGCACTGCCCATCAAAAGTGAACCGGTGTCTTGGTAGCCATTATATGAGCTGTATCACATGGTTGCAATCAAAGATGCTCATCTTTACTCCAACATGCACCCAATGTGAAGAACAAGTCATCCAGGTGTGTGTGTGTCTACCTATCTATCTCTCTCTATGTCTCTCTATACATATATATATATGTATATAGATATAGATATATACACTGTATAAATGTATATATACACACACACATTTATTTATTTATATATTTATGTTGTTTTAACATTCTGATTTTAACCCCACAGACTCTAGCAATAAGTCACTGGAAAAGAACCAGGGACCATGGAGAGGGGATGTAAGTAACATTTCCTCCTCTCTCACTTAACTTTCTACATTTGTGTTCTAATTTGCCTCTCTCTCTCGCTCTCATTCAGCACTCCAAAACTTTTTACCCCCCTGCATTCCTATTTTCTCATGCCATGTTTTAACACAGCATAGCCTAGGAGCGAATAATATTCTAATGGATGCTGGATGCTTGAATCACAACTTCTGATGGTTGGAAGGTAATCAGAGGAAGACAAGCCAACAAAAACTTTTTTTAAATCTCGCTGTGTGTGCGTTTCTTTCCATGGTTGTGTGCAAAAATTTTTAGACTGAAATTGTTGTGAGAACACCTTCTTGCAGGTTGGAATGGGGTAAAGAGCGTGTGTGTGTTTGTGTATGTGTGTGTGTGTAAACAACCGTGATCAGCAATGGATCCTCTGCCTGTCTACCAACAAGTGACCACAGTCAAGAAATAAAGTAGGTAGTTTCCTGTCATTTTAATGCCCCTGCGCCCCACACACATAGACACACACACACATAGACAGGTCACGTGTTATTTCTAATTACTGAGGATGAGCAGACTCTACAGGGATCAAATGCTGTGTGTCACTAATGAACAGAATTTACCAGTTTTTTGGTTTGTTTGTTTTTTTCCCATGTGATACAGATCAGACAGGAGACAACTCATGTAAGTGGACTCACTGTGATCATAGTTATTCATGAATGAATGTGATATTAATGGTCCCCAGCTCACCAGTGCAGTCACAGCACTGTGAAGGAACTTATTCCTTTCGGCCTGTTCCTTTTCCACATGGTCTGTGTTGTCTTATTCACTGTCTATACCCAAGGTCAGTGACAGGTCAGCAGAGTTTATTGTTTACCTCTCGGCTAATGAGTGCACAGCTGCTGCACTCCTATCATCTGTAGCTATAGTAACCACAGTTACTGCAGAGCAATACTGTAAAAAAAAAAACAATCTATACTGTTACAGATGTATTGTGTGTGTTTTTGTGAATACATGAAATTATTAACTGACAAAAATGGACTGAATTTACCTGTCTAATAGAAAATGGCACAAAAAACCTCACACTGTAACCAGTAAGTTACAGTTCACACCATATAATTTCATAACTGTGCCTTGTTTTTATTCAATGGATGAAAGAGTTCTTTTTTAAAAATTAAAATAAAGTTCTAAAATTATATGGGTAGTGAGGATTAACAGCAAAAGAAATACTGGGTTCTGTAATTTTACATTAATTGTTTTGTCAGTTAAGGTTATTGTGTGTAATCGTAGAAGTCTTTAGAACAAATACAGTAAATAACAGTAAATGTCTTTTTTCATCAGTGTATAATATCTAGAAAAAAATGTAAATTGGCAAAAATGTAAATACTGAAGGCATTTTTGAATTTAATTCATCTATTTCTTTTTTATTATTGCTATTATTGATGTGGGTTTTAAAAGTAAAGCAAATGGTTGGGAAAAAAAAGAATAATAATAATGTAAGGACTCCTACAACAACAAAGACTTGAATTCCTTCATTATCAAACAGAATGAAATAATCAAAGAGGTTAAGTCTAGATGTATTCTGCAGCCAAACACAGCGTTTCTCAGTTTGTACCAGGTGCATACAAAGGGCACTCATCAGTGCAACTTCAAAGGCAGCAAACTGTCACATCTGACAGACACAGAGGGGAGACTGCCCACCGCGGATTTTTGGGACACTTTAGAAGCGATTCTGAACCTACACTCTGAACCACAGGAGGAAGGGTGGTTCCTTGAAGGAAGGTTGTGGAGAAGAAATGAGCAAAAAGACAGATCACATGAACCTGTGTGCATTTTAAAATTGTTCTGAAAACAGAGCCATTCATTTCAAAGAAGGTTTAAGGAGCATCTAAACAGCAGGGGCACAAAAATCGCAAGGAAAGTGTTCTACACTAAAGCTGCAGCATTGGCTTGCTAAGTATGACCATGACGTTGAATTTTTGTGATACTGAATTATGTCAAAGCTAATTTTTAAAAACAAAATATATCTTACAATTACATTTGATCTAAGAATTTATTCATTCTTTAATTATTTAAACCTAATTAGCAGTGTTTGTACATAAGTACACCTTCTTGTAGGTCAACACTGTGCTGGTCCTACTGTGCACACTTGATGTGATATAATGATCCATGGTTTCCTGGTTACTGCTCTAGATCAGAACAACAATGTGAAGAGGGAACAGGTGAGTGAACCGTCATTGTTCCTCTCCTTTGTAAACATCACGTGTCACTGGGTATTGTACATCAAACTCTTTCTGATGCCTTTTCATCTATTTCTTAACACATTTCTCTCACGTTTCTGTGGCTCAATAGGCTCTTTTTCAAGAAATCTTATGGTGCAAAAGTCCAGTGGGATTGTGGTTAAACAATGGCAGATGTTGTCACCCCTGTGCCAGGTTCAAAATGGGACATGGACCTGGACAGGACCTTCCAGATCACAGATAATTTTTCAACACAGTTTTTACATTTCAGGTCGTTGCATCATTACCAACATATGATGTGCACACAAGTACACAGACAAACACACACACACACACACACACACACACTCTGTCTACTTCTTCATGGTCAAACAGAACCCTATTTAGATTTCAACTGGTTCAGAGTAGAACATGGTGAAGAGTAGAACTGAAAATTCACATGAAAATTTCACATTTACTTCCATTATTATTATTATTTATTTTATTTTTTTTACTATCACTTCAGTCACTGGTTCAGGTAAATACAAAATGCCAGTAATATGAAAAAACTTCATGATTTTATTAAATATGTTATCTAAGTAATGCCAAGATCATGGTGTAATTTTGATATTTTTTATCTCATCAGTCAGAAAATATGACAATATGCAAGAATGCAAATAAGCTGGAATCAATCAAATTTAAATACAAAATACACTCATTAAAAAATATGTCATGTACTTCTAATGAAATGCATTTTAACCTGTGTAAAATATAGGAAAATATGGGAATTATATCAAATACATGTAGAGAACATAACAGAGAGCAGCGCTTTACACTCTCCCTCTCTGGTTGGCGTAGCCAAGCAGTTTCTTAGCCATTTTGCCTCCCCATCCATTTTGATGAACATTTGTAATCTATGTTATCTTCTCATTGTGCTGCAGGTCTAAGTTAAAAAGGATGAGCAGACAACATGCTCATCTTGGGGTAGGGTCAATACATTGAGACCACGACTGGTGCAACCATTTGACATGAGTCCCAGATTGTATTCATTTTTTTTTTTTTTTTAACAAGTGGCCCCATACTTTTGAACCACTTTCTGGCTGATGTCAAAAAATCTAATGAAGTCCTCATAAGCAGTGTTCCTCTTGAATGAAATAAATTTCATTTAAAACCAAAAACATGAGCTGGTCATCTGTTTAATTCCTACATTAGTTTTCCTTTGAAAGGCTGCAGAGGTGTAACCTTGATTTTAGACCCTGTCTTCTATAAAGCTTCTTTATTAGGTTTTCTATGGGTAACCAAAATGGTGTTAATGCCACACATACACAAAAAAACATTTAGTTAAGTGTTCTTTAATACAATTAAACTTTCTTTTCAAATGGAACAGCTTACTTAAAAAGGTAAATCACCATTCCTGACTTTAAGTTCTTTCTTTTTTTTTTTCTTTTTTTTTTAATATGGGGTGGTTAAGGTGAGGCGCTCTTGCTCTACCTTAGACAGGAAGAAAAAAAAGGTGGCTGTCAAAGTTAAGGAAAAACAGAAAAAACAACCGATGCGGTTTGATAGAGTTGTTTGATGGAGTGTGCTTCACCTTATTAAAACCCCTTCAAATCATACCTTCCTCTCTACTTAGCCTGAGAGGATCTCAGAGGCACACTGGTGTTCTCTGAAGAGGGTCTTTCCGAGCAGAGAGGAGAGAGAATTTAAGGGTGGGGGTGTTGAAGAGAAAAAAAAAAGAAAAAGAAAAACTAGGTCATCGTTTTTACTACGATCTCTTTTTTCCTCTCATTGTTGCTGAGCAGCTTTACACCCCCTGCTGTGACGAAGAAACCAGCAACTCCTATTGGCCAAGAGTTGGAGGCGACCTGCAGGCGTAGGAGATATCGGTATTGGATGAGTCGGGCAAAGAGGACGTGATTGGAGGCAAATCAGGAAGAGGACGGGGGTGTGGTTTCAGAGAGAGTAAAGCAGGGGTGACGCTCCCCTCCCACAGAGTTACTATGGCACCCTGGGGAGAGTGTTGGGGAGGAGTAGGGGGTGGTGTGGGAGAGGGTGTGTGCATATGTGTAACTATGGAAGCAGGAATAGCATGGGGGAAAGTGGGGAATGTATTTTGAATTGTACTGACAGGAGAGACAAAGGGATTGGATGGGAGAAAAACAGAGAGAGAGGGAGAGTGATAGGAGAAAAAGAAAAATGGGGGTGAGCGGGCTAATCCTGTCTTTGCGAACACTAGGAGCTGTGTGTGTGTGTGTGTGTGTGTGTGTGTGTGTGTGAGAAATGGAGAATGTATCATTCATTGTACAGACCCTTCAACATTCATATTTAGCCAAAAACATGGCCCCAAAGCCTTGCATTTTTGTCTCCAAAAACGGCTCAACACAAAGTCCATAATGTGATCCACAATAAATCCAGAGAAGAAGAAAGGGCGGTTTTTACACAGCAGAGAGTTGACTGAATCCCAGAGTACACACACTGCTAGGATTGTGTGGAGCTAACACACCGGATTTTGCCTGAATTACCAATCATTGACCAAACAGTGACAGTTGTCCTCTGTACATACTGTAAGAAACAATGGAGTGTTATTTTCTACAGATATGAACTGCACACCCAGTGGCAGTGTTGTGCCTTGGTGCAGTGGTGCACTCTTCATTCAGCTTGGTGGATGGCGCTAGGTGGTGAATGGGTGTGGGGTGAATGTGTGGCACCAGAAGCAACACCACTGACTGACCTGCAATTCATGTTTGATCTACTTAAAAAACATAACCACAGTCTGATCCTAAGCACAACCAACATTCACTCCATGTTGATGCCTCACTGGTTTCCTTCAGTGGATTCATCAGAGCTGTGTTTTCTGTGCTGCTGTGAGTGTGGTCACATTGGACGGCATAAATACTTTCACCTTAAGAAGTGAGATTTGAACGACATGCCTTGAGAAGACTTTTATTTTTAGAAGGTTATATCTGTTAAAGTTCTTCCTTTTCATCCTGCTTCATTAAACCTTGGTCACAACCTCTAGATGTAATCTGTGAAAGCAAAGAAAAGGCGGGTTATCCATGTACAGTCCACCTGCTAAACCCAGATTCAGAGGAGTTGCTTGTGAGCAAAGTTTGAGCTACTACTTGCATTTCAGCAAAAGATTTCCATTGAATTTACTTAACAGCATTTCACTAATTGGCCCTTATTCACCCGATCCTCAATACACATGGGTTTGTTTTATTCATGTGTTATGCATCTATTTGCATTTGCTTCCTACTCATCTGCCTTAGGAGAGTTGCTCACTTATTATGAAATCAAGAGGTCATGCCTCACTCCTGACAGCCATTCTTTTAGACGTCTTATGCTGTTTTACATGAATATCATAAAACCCTTGAGTGCTTAAATTTTAATACTGAGTATTTAAATCATTTGTGATGACCAGTGTTATTTTGTTATTTGAGAAAAGGTTATTCCATTGTTCCCAGTTGAGAAAGAAAAAACAGCGGTGGGTCAACAGTGGGTGTAACCTTTGCTTTTCAGGTGTCATAGTGGTAAGTGTTCAGTAAAACAGTTAAACATGATGAGTTAAGTTGCTCCACTGACCTGCTTTCATGAAGGATATGCACAGGCTGCTGTACAAAATATTCAGGGTACAGGATAAATATTTGTTGACTGCTACAACTCCCCCTCTGAAATCCAATGATAATATAGGCAAGTTGATAAGGAATGAATATACATGAATGTTACTGAATTACAGGATAAAAACATGGGCTCTCAACAGAAAAGGTGTTTCGGAGACCAGGAACAACACTTTGTTTTCTTTCATGATTTATTGTGTCAGAGATATAATAAATATTTGTAGCATTTCCAGGGCGTTTGCCCAGTCTTTCTACAAACCATGCTTCTTTTAAATAGCACAAAGCTTACATGATCTGACAGTGGTTATTAATAACAGATGAAATTTCAGTTGGATATTAAGTGTGATGAAATTATCTTACAGGATTCATAGGAGTTATTTGTAAAATAGATTGAACCTGTGTTCCATCACGGCAGACTCATTCTGCCAGAGAGGTGTCTCTTCACAGGCTCAGTGAGGTGACCACTACAAACAATGCCCACAATGCCTTAATGCAGCTGGTGATAATTATTTTATTCACACATTCAACACCATCCACCATTTAGAACCTGAGAAGAGGCACTGTCAATACACAGGACAAGTTTAACAGTTCAAAATGCCAGCAGCCATTTTTTCTTTTTTCACATAGAAAGTATGATGGCTATCATCAGTGATTTTGATTCTGCATTCCTCTTTCCTGTGGAATGCTGCTGGTCAACCTCACTACTCCTCGCCTCACCTACTGCAGCCACAAGAAGACAGCATGCTATACAGACGAGCAACGCCAGACTCTTTGACAGAACAGATGATTGTTTTATAACATCAGAATTTTTCTGTCCACCCTCATGCCTCTCTCATGCAACTGGCTAACTGTAGTTTCCTTTTCCAAGTCATACCTAATAAATATAGTGAGTACAGTGCTATTGTTACTGAGAGAACAGAAGGTCAGATGAATATATGTCACTGGAAAAAATGTATGAACCTGTAAATGAACAACAATTTACAGTAGCTATATTTTATTGTATTATTTAACCAAATTATATTTTGAATTAAATTCTGTATTGATACGTGGGTTTTCACATGTTTTGATTAATGTGGTTGTCTACGTAAATTTAACATTTATTTTTACAGTGCTGCACTAAAAGACTCTTTAGGTCATCTCCTTCCCCTATGATATGTACCAGTACTTTATTTATTATTTGTTCAAGTTAGCCTAATGCAGTGATACTGATCTAAACCAGGGTGTGAAATCAGCAAATTAGGTGTGACTTTCACATGTGGGTGGTGGTGCTCCTTCTTGAACATTCATCGGCATTGTGACGTAGACTCAAATACAATTCACCCCTGTCTGCTTTCAGAGAGAATGCACATGCACATGCACGTGCACACACGTTACGAGTGATGTCCTGAGATGACCGGACTGAAAACATCACCACTGGTTGCTGTGTGAATCATTTTTCACAAATTATCATGATATTTTTCTTGCTGCACATTCGCTCAGCAGATCACAACAGTCTAAAGTAGGTCAGTAGAGTAAGTGCCCATCATTAATGCTGCTTTTAGGGGCAAAGATTCCATACAGCGTTTGCTTAACAGCCCTGACAAGAAGCAAAACTGTGAGAGATACAGAGGTTGCGGCAGAATTAACCTCATTAACCAGTGTGACAAATGCACTTCAGCCAAAAGTCTGCAACAGTAGCATCTCATTGCTGCCTCACTCACACACAGTGTGCAGTGCCTCACTGCAGCAGCATTGAGGCTGCTGGTCGTGTGCTCTCTGACACACATGCCACTACCATGCTAATCCTGTTAGCACTGTGGCCTGCTGCCTGACGCACACGCACACACACACGCACACACACATTCAGAAGCTGTTTGTGGAATGTGAACTCACTAAGCCTCTCTACAGGGCGACAAGCAGAACACTGGAAAGTTTTTTTTTTTCTTCCTTATACACACACTCTGACTAATGATGACATGATGATGATGACACACTGTTTCAACACCAGAGACCAGAGTTCAGCTCCAGTTTCATGCTTCAAGTCAGCCTTGGTGTTTCCAGCATTTATCCACAGCGTATGACAAACACTTGTCAGATTCAGCCTTTAGGACCATTGTATATTTAACCATTGAAGGGTAACGTGAAAAGGACTGGAAGTGGAAGAAGCTGTTCTTCCTTGGCTTATAAAACTGCAAGAAATCTGATGACAAGCTGCTCGTATATTCTTTTTGACTACAGAATTTCAGAAAATAAATGAATAAACTGGCAACAACTTTGTGATCATGTGTCTCAGTTATTCATCTGCTGGACCTCTGTGCTTCCTGAGTGCTGTCTAGACTCTTTTTAAATGAAATGACTTTATAATTTCATACTTTAATGAAAAAGCTGTCTGTACGTGAAGGGATAGCTAAGCAGTATTGGTCTGTTTGAGCGTGTGCTGCAGATAACCTCAAGTATTTCTTTACAGCAACAAAACCTGCTTACACTGGAGACTAAACAACTATTTGCTGGTTGCTACAGTTGTGTATTGTAGTGGAGTCTTTGCTCGGGGGAGAAATGAATCATCCCATAGATGAAAGGAAAGCAAAGGAGGTGAGCTGAGTGGAAAAGAGGGGGAAAAAGAGAGTATGGAGGGGGAAAGGAGAGGAGGTAAGGCCAGAGGAAAGGAGGGAATCAGAAGGGGGTACAAGGAGAGGAGATAAAAGAGGGAGAGTATGGATGAAGAAGGAAGTGAGGGGAGGGGGGGGGGCAAGAGCTGTGTCCTCATCCACCAATCAAACCTCAGTTGGATGGAGACCAGTTAAAAGATGGAAGAAAACAAAACAAAATAGAAAAATGCTGCATGAAAGCTTTCATTGTAAACACGTCAGTAACCAAGGAACAGAACCAACCCGTTCTACTTTGTCTCAGATAAATAAAAGAAACTCCTTTCTTACTTTTCAGATGCTTTCCATCCCTGTGCCTGACAGAGCAACCACAGGAAACATTTTCTCTAAACACAAAGTAAAGAATTCTTTTTTTTTTGCTCCAAACATATTTAGTTTGAGTGTAAAATGACTCTGCGTGCATCAGGGGGTTTCACCACAACTGTAGATCTGTATGCTTGTTTGTCCTGCGTAATTCCCCGCTCCCCTGGACAAAGCACATATTTTCTCTTTTAAAATGTAACTGCCCTTTGTTCATTTAACTGACAATTATCTTGAAACACGCAAACATAATAATAATGAAAATATGTCAGTTCACATGGCAACAGATCCTGCACTCATGAGGTTGAAAACACAATTCCTCTTTTCCCCATGTGATGCAAGTCATTCTCACCAAACGCTGGACATGTGCCACAGTATCTGCAGTCAGACCTTGGAGGATGTTCACTCTGGAACCACTTTAGCTGCTAACAGAATTTTTTTTGAACTGACTGCAGAGGAAGGAGCAGTTGATCCCTTCACCAAAAAATAATATGTACTGCTCATATTATCTTCAGGCAGTATGACCCAGTGCCTGGGCAGCTCTAAAATATATGGCAACAACCTGCCAGCTCAGACTCCTTCCAACTCTCCCACCTACCCATTTTTTAACTCAGGGTTTATAACATATCAGAATTTGCTACTTAAGTATAGAGACTGCGTTTTCCTTATATTTATTCATGTAGGTAAATGTGTGAAAATTGGTGTCACATTTTTACATGGATTTTAGAAGGATGTTATTTTTGACTTTATGGCTGTTTCACTGAGGCACATCACCAGTGATGCTTCACAGAAAACCAGGCTAGAACACGTAAACGCATCTGCCGTGTTGAAAACAAGTGACTATCTGTCAGGAATAATTTATAACAGGCAGATTCAGGGAACATGATTAATTAAAATCTGGTCTTAATTAACAGCCTCAATCAATAGAGCTCATTACCAGCTCTGCTGGAGGTATCACAGGTAGGCCTTGGGTCCACACATACACACGCACACACACATATACACATGTGCACTCTAACACACACACACACAAAGTGAGAGAGAGAGAGAGAGAGAGAGAGAGAGAGAGAGAATCACACCACATGCTTTCATACATACATCCAAGTTCATATTGCAGCCAGGAATACACAAACAAACTCGTTTGGGTTCAATATCTTTCCCAGGGATATACAACTCCCACACCCGCATAACACGCTCACACACAAACAAACACACAAGCACACTGGAGTGTCTGGAGAAAAAAAAAAAAAAAACAGTATTGCCAAAATTCAAACTATGAAAATTAAAATCAAGTCATTTATAATCAAAGAGAAATGAGATGAATTTAATTAAATAATATTAAATGTAATGTTTTCCTGTAATTAATTTAGTACAGCAGCAGTAGGCCACACTGCAAGTGTCCCACACCCCCCAGAGCTACACCGTAAGACGCTTAAAAAAAATAAAATAAAGGACTTAGTCAGACTTCAGGCTTCTTGAAAATATCTCAGTCAAATCCAGCAAATGTGTCGCTGGTAAAAGATGTAGATTGACAGATCTGAAAAGTTTCAGCAGCTGGAAGTCACGCAACAGGAGCAGGACAGAGACACTCAGAGCACAGCTACTGTTCATTCACTCAAAGCTGACCAACATTAAAAATACAGGGACCAGTCACACTGCTGCTCTGTCGGTGAAATTAGCAGTACCAACATTTAGGCAACTGTCCAACAAGCTGATTTATAATTGATCACGATGGTTGAACATCTGCAGAGGTGCATTTTTACATCTACAAATAAATATATCATTATGGAGCTAAACTTACATCATGTAATTATATAATAATTAAACTTTGATCCAAATGCATCTTATGTTACTGCATTTACATTTGGTATGAGAGAGACATTAATCAGTTTGCTTCATTTTCTATTTGTTTTTTTGCAATTTAAAATATTTAACTAAAACTAACCCTCCAACAGTGTAGTGACTCTACATCACACATTAAGAAATATAGACTAGATCAGGGCTCAAGACTGCCCCTAAACGGGGGCATTGTGCCCCTAAAATTTGAGATGGTGCAAGGAAATGTTTTATCTACTTGCACATGTGCAACCAGTAAATGTGTTTTTTTTTCTTTTTTTTTTCTGAACACTGGTGAAACAGATACCAAAGAAGCTGGTATCTGTCATTACAGGTGGCAGGCCAATGTGTGTGTGAGGATCATGAATGAAAAAGAAATGTGAAAACTGATTTACAGTGTGGGCCCCTATATTTTCTGCTTGCACTCCTGAAATTTTGAGCCAGGGGCCACTGGGCTCCTTGGGTTAGGGTTAGGGTTAGTCTGGAGCCCTGTATATATTTATTAATGAACTGCTGCATTAACCTGCAGTAAATACAGCATCACAAGCATTAAAAAGGCCCACCTTCTGGGGTAATATCAACATGTACATGCATTTCTTAGCAGTGTCGAGACAGTTGAGTTTATAGTCATTACACAATGTCATCTGCAAATCAGCATGTGTGTATTTTCAGTTATTTCTTACACAGGCTAGAATTCCATCACAAAACGATAGCAGCATGTCTACAGTATATATTTTAGTATCATGTCACAACTATAAAATTACAAAATTAGCCAAAGGTAATTTACTTTTTTTTAATTAAAAAGACACTGATAGACATCAGTGCATCCTAACCCATCACATCTTTACAGCTGAGCAGGGCTGGTTGTTTGGTGTTTTTTTTTTTTGTTGTTTTTTGTTATTTTTTCTGAAAAGCTAAAGATGTCGGTGGAGCAAAATATTGATTATTTTTGTCTGCTTTGCTTTTGAGAAGTTAGGTTTTGACCTTAAATTTGACTCTTTTTGAAATGGGTTACGAAGGAGCAAAATATGAATCCACTGGTATGTGCTTATGTCATTTTAAAATTTGCTGAAAACTGAGGAAATGACATGTATTTACAGAGTCTTATCTATATTCAACTCACTGCTTGCAACATTTTTCTCTCCCCTTTAAAATATTATTATTTATAATTTCTTTTGTGGTTTATTTTACTTATGTGTGTTGTACAAAAGTAGGTGGGAAAATAGCAGTTGGATGATCAACTCTCGGTCTTACTACAGTTGTGAGGACACTGGTTAACATTATGTATTCTTTGGCCTCTTAACCTAACATTAACATTAAACAATTGCCACTCATAACCTAAATCCAACCCTGATTCTGACCTGAACCTTAAAACAACCTTTGGGTGTTGAGGATAGATGCAAACAGAAATTCACTGACACACCCATAGACAGGCACACAGACACACATACAGTACACACACACGCACCAGCACCAGCAGCAACGTAAACTGTGTTTTACTCAGTTACATCTCAATTTGGTGACATCACTTTAGTTAGTAGCCAATCACATTATAGCACTGCTTGTGTAGGGATGAAGGAGTTCATACATGGGGAACTGAGAGAGAGAGAGAGAGAGAGAGAGAGAGAGAGAGAGAGATGGAGAGATAGGGAGCGAGCTGGAGTGCATGTGTGTGCTCATCTCAGGGGGATTTTAGCCAGATGTCAAACTGAAGTTACGGCCACAACTCAGCTCAGCTGCTGGGTGCCACTTCAAACATTCTCTTTCTGTGTGTGTGTGTGTGTACATATTTGTGTGTGTGTGTGTGTGCATGTGTGTATACAGTATGCACACTCACGAGCAGTGCTTTCATCTGCACACCTACGGTGAGGCACCGTGGGGGGGCTTGGACTACTGAGTGCTCACACACACACACACACACAGGGCTGGGGCTGCATGTTGAGCAGCCATGCCTTCACCCTGGTGTGCTGCAAGGTGTTAGCAGAGCAGAATGCTCCGGAATGACTTTCGAAAACACACTTGCCCATTACAACTAGTTTAGTTTGAGGGTGTAATCTACCCCCTCCACAAAACAACCCAGCTAGAGCACTGAGGTGCACAGATGCACTCTAAGAATCTAGCTGAACTCTTGAAATTCGCCTCAACTGTGTCACTTTTCATACTGTGCATAAGGTCTGTGCTCATTTTTGTCAAAGTCACATTATTATAGAATATTAGGGAAAATCTTTCAAATTGTTTTTTTTTTATTTATTTATTTTTTTTTTTACTTTAAACCATAATCCTTCACTCCTGGAGGTCAGGGCAAGTTTGTTTCAATAGTACAGACCAGTAAATGTATATAATTTCCTGGAAAGAGTTTGTGCATGCTAGGGAAAGGTGGGCTCCCCAATACACTTGAAAGCTTATGTTAAATGTTAAACAGACCAAGTTCAATCTATGTACTACACATTACATGTTCTTCACTTCACACCATTTTTAACCTACTTTGTCTTACCTTACTTTGCTTTCAGGCAGCCACAGTTTTAAACTACAACACAAGGAACATTGTTTAAACTATACTGATGTTAAAAGAAAGTGCATATATTTTACATTAATATATGTTGTGAGTTTTTTTTTTTTTTTTTTTTTTTTAAGCTGTCAATTATGCCATAAAATTAGTCTTCTTAAATCACATTATGTTTTCCATTTTGACCGGTCAGTGCTGTCTAAAAAAGATGTTTCCACAGCAGTACTGTACCTTCTGTTAAAAAGAGAGAGAGGAGAGAAGGAAGAGCTTCTGGATTTATTAACCTTTAGCATTTCTGTGTATTTTGCCCACCTCAGTGTATGAACTCTGAGTCATTTGAACTGGTGTGGCCATAATTTTTCACAGTCACACACTCAGTTGGGTGTTGATGGCCTGGTGACATCCTGGGTCATGTGTCACGGTGAACATTAGTACTTGGTTGTTATGGCCATGGGTGGGTTTCACATCCAGGTGTGAAAGAGGTGAAGGATTGTAGAGAACTGAGTTGAAACAGCTGAGTTTTGTCCACAGAGTTGTTGTTGTTGTTCACACTTACTCATCTGGCAGATGCTTTTATACAAAGACATTTACATGCGAGAGACATTGCCAAAGCTTCCCTGCATAAGGAGACCTTGGTGTAAGTAATTCTGTTCAAAACGGGCCAGGAGATAATGAGTGATGTCCCTGCACTGAAAACATTTGATATCCTTGTGTGCAGGGATGACAATGCCAGACGTTCCTTGGAGGAGCACAGTGGCTGTCAAGGGCATGACTGGATGTTACATGACCAGAGGGACTATTGCTGCATCCCAATACTTGCACTTCCCCTAAAAATCATCCCTAGCCCTTGGTTTTGCGCGTTCCTGTGGAGGGGTAGGGTGTCCCAAACTTCAAGATGCTGTCCAGCCCTTAAAATCCCCACTTAATTTGACGGGCCATGCAATGCACACTATGCAAGTGGTCCACGGATCAATCGATGAAAAAAAAAAAAAAAAAGTTGTGTGTGTAGTGTGGGAACACGTAGGTGTACCGCCAGCTGAATAAACGGGCAATTTGTAAAAGTCTGCTCGTATATTTGAAACTGCAGCTGTTTAAATTTTTAATGCGAATAACAGCGTGTGGGTGAAACAACAACAACAACAGCTGATGACACTGCGTGACAATGTTGTTTTTGATCGACATCCGTTGGTTTTTCAGAAGAAGGAGAATGAAAACAGTCCACGAAATCAGTAATACCACCACTAGAGCTGGCATTTTCAAATTGAGTGCAGAAGCCTACGTCGTCGATACGCGTGACGTAGATGAAGACATGTGTTACGCTAATTGCATGAAGTGATGTCCCAATTAGTAGGTAAGATTCCCTGCCCCTCAACACTATCTCTCGTCAATGAGGGGAATCTGTCTAGCGAGTGCACTTGAAACCAAGGGGTAAGGTTAAGGGAAGAGAATTGGCTTTGGTCCTATATATTACAAAGATTAAGGGAACTGGTACCAATCATTGAAGCACACTGGTGGGAATGGGATGGGGTGCCATGATACACTAAAGAAGTGACCTGTGCTGCTGCAAGTATTATAGGAAATGTGCTTTTTATCATTTTACAAAGCATTAGGGAAACTCTGTTCTTGAGACTAATAATATGCAATAAATTATGCACTGTCCCAAACAGCAAGTGTCAGTTTCACTGCAAAGCATCTGAACCAGAATTTGACCATAAGGCTTAAGACTTAATGGTTAACTAAGCTGGTGAGGACTGCATGTGCTATGTTCATATTACTTACTGAAGTCACCCAAATTTGATTTTATATACACTTTTTTGGCTTCCCAGTAAGTTCTCAGTAACACATTGGTGGAACTTTCAAACATTCATACCTTGGATTTTGGTGATCAAATGTGAGAGACAAACACTGACACCCATAATTTGACCAATTACACAGCTCCATAATAACTCCCTCAGTGTTCGTTACTGCTGCAGGGAGTGAAGTGAAGTGAGCAATTTTTTGTGTGGTGGAGGAAGCATAAATGAAAATGACAGACGGTGCTACTCAAAGCTAGGCTGTGAGGAAGAGAGAGAAAAAAAAATATTCCACAAGTAAGATTTTTTTTTTTCTTTTTACTTTACTGGGGGTGGACAAAATGAACATTTGATTAAGAAAAGGGACTTAAAAGTAACTCAATCATGAATGTTAACCTGCTACAATAGCAGATTATACTCAAGTGAATGACAAATCGCTGCCTTTGAAAGCAACAGAACATTTGGCAAAACCACAGCACAACGTTAGCAGAATTAGATGCTGCTTGTTCAAAGTGGGAGAGAAAGCAGAAATTCGGAATGTGCTGAAAAACTGTCAATTCCTCAATATCTACAAATAAATAAATGTTAATAAAGATGTAAACACTCACTAGACACCAAATGTGTATTAATCCACATCACACGACCAATAGTTCTGAAGAAAATCATTATTTTGCCTGGTCTTGCCTAAAATTGAAGTAGGTACACATTGGGAGTGGGAGTTACTCAGCTTTTTCCTGAAAGCAAAATAATACTTCATTGATTTATGTCATCAGTATGAGTCACACATCTTGTACTGAGTGTGACAGACAAGTGCCTTTTCGCAGGAAAAAATTGAAAATTTCAAAATTATGCAAATATGGCAGGCTGTCACACCAGAGACTGGGATTCCAGTCTGTGCTTCAGTTTACGCAAAAAGGCTACAGATCTGCTTTGGATAAGGCTAGGAAGATCAAAGTTTGAGATAAAAATAAATATACATGTTCTGAGATTTGTCTGGGGTCGGGGGATGGGGGGAGGTTCCTTTGGATTTAACAAAGCCACAGTCGTTCTCTAATAAATTTCTAGACATAACCTATAACACACACAAAAATAATAATTATACATCAAGAAATATTGATGTGAAAGAAATGTCTTGTCACCAAGTCTGACTGACCATTCAGAAACATTTATATTCCTTTACTTTGTTAATAAAAAACATAATCGGGGTCAGCCCTGACCAAGAGCACACCTTGGGATTTGGGAGGCTATATTGTCAGTTAGAAATGTTCTATTAAGTTGTTTATTCTCACTCATCTACCAGTCCGAGTCTGAATCAGATGGCAGACTGTTAACATCAGTGGGGCTGGCAACTACTGTAAAAATACTTATTGTACCATTGGTGTACCATTTAATAAGACCAAATAAGACACAGAATGTATCCAGGTAATGATATAAGAGACAGATGAATAATACTATACTGGTTTCCCTTGATCAACCGGCTCATAGAAGAGATGAGAAATCATCAAGTCCCAGTGGCTTTTCAAAGATTGAGAGTAAAGCAAATTCATGAAGAGTTTGACCGATAACTAAGTAGAAACTATAGAAAGACAACCCCAGAAGAAGAAAATACTGTACTGGAAAATAATGAAATAAAGAAGAGTGAATAATATAGAGATTTTCAGGAAAGAAAGACAGACAGATGGAAAGGAAAAAAAGGGAGAGAAACAACAGAGGGAGAGAGATTTGGTTTATATTTGTCACAGTAGCAGATCCCTCACTGGTCTTGCCATCTTGTAACTCAGTCTCCTCTGTTCCTCTCCTTCTCTGACTCTCCTTATGGGTGACAGTTGGGTGTCTCTATTTGGTGCCAATTACAGATTGTTCGGCGTTGGCGTGGCGCTGAGACTCAAGGCTGTGGAGTCTCCGGCCCCCACAGCTCCTAATTTACCCATCAAACACTCCCATCCACAATCCGACCACTTAAGAAAGTTACACTGCTCCTTAATAACTCCCTCACTGGTCGTCATTGCTGGAGGGAGTAAAGTGAAAGAGCAATCTTTTGTTTGGTGCGGGAAGCATAAATAAAAATGAACAACGGCACTATTCAAATCCAGGCTCTTAGGAAGCGATTTTTTTTATTATCATTATTCTACAAGTAATTCTGATTCTTTCTTTCTTTCTTTCTTGACTTTACAAGGGCAGAATAATTGAATATCTGAATATCTTAAAAAAAAAAGCACTTGTAACAAAAGTAAGTAAAAGCACAAGTGTTACTGTATCCTGCTACAACAGGGTCCGACATTAACGGTTGCCCGATTGCCCAGGGCAAGTAAAAATAGCCGGCGGGCCAGTAGAACCTGCGCAGACTTGCCCGGTCGGGCAAGCACCAACATGGAATTATTTTTATTATTATTATTGTATTTCCTTTACACTCCGAGAGTGTAAAGGAAACTTTGCTCTCATTCAGCAAGGAGGACTTAACTGGACACAGAATTGAACGGTACCGCCGTGATGAGAAGTGATATTGTTACAATATTCTCCGGTACCGATTCTCATTACAGTCCCCGATGGACGGCTGTGGAAAACGGGGTCAGTGATGGGCATTGCTGTCTTACTGTGAATTATCGATTCAACAAGTCTATCACTACTCAATACTAAGTTGCTGAACATGATCAGCATTATCTGTGTCATATCATTTAGCATGTAGTTTAAAGCACCCAACGGCAAACAGACCAGTGTAACATAGGTGACAGTTGTTCTACACACTTCAACCAAAGACCCAAGCATGTAGCTTTGTAAAAGTAATCGAGTCAATAGGCCAAGAAGAGATGCACAATATATTTACCTTACAAATAAAAGTTAAACATTTCACCTTTACTGGAAAAGTTTTCTTCTCCTTCCATGTGAAAAATGTAAGAGTTCTTTAATGATCGATGATAAGCAATAAATGTTTTGATGGCTTTAATCCACCTCACCACCCTTTGTGTCTTTATGAAAGACTGGAAAGCACAACCAACCCCCCCTCTTACACTTGTTCACACAGAAGGAAACACAAACAGCTGTCAGTCCTGTTTTCACCAGCTGGTCCCGTTCACATCTTTTATTCATTACATTTGTGTTTTTGGACTTTCCAAAATATCCATTTTGTGTTTTCCATTTTGCAGCTTCAATACTTTAACAGTGATCCTCATTTTTGTTATTTTCCCACCTCTTCCTCCTTTTGATTGATATTAATCTATTGTCCCTGCATTGAAGTTACTACGAGGAGTTTTGGAAAGCAGAAGTGTTTTCACACTAGGGAGTTTTGAAGACCGAACCAGAGAGCTTTGACCGAACAATGGCCACCGATGACTTAACTACACAGACAGGTCTCACAATTAGTAACGTTTTGACAATCTATAAAGTGACTACGAGGAGTTTCGGAAAGTGGAAGTGTTTTGACACTACATTTCCCATGAGCCTCCATGTGCACAGTCGCAAACTGGTTGCAAATGAGGGAGCTAGTCAGAGCGAGCCGTGGGAGTTTTGAAAACCAAACCAGAGAGCTTTGACTGAACGATGGCCACCGACGAGGTCATTAGTTCTGACAATCTATAATGCGCATAGTCGGTTGCCGTAAATCGCTCTGTCTTTCCGAGGAAATGCTGGGCGAGTCGACCACTAAATAATAATATCAAAATAACTACAAAGATAAAAGGATATATTTATCGAAAATGGACACATAAACAAGTGCTGGTAATGTAGATTCATCCATATTAATATGAGAATCTTTTATAGCCAAAAGCAAACTTCACAGGGTATCTTTAAATGTTTGAACTAGGGCTGTCAAATGATTCAAATATTACTTGTATTCTGGTGGGGAGATAAAACAAATACATGTTTCGTGTTGGAAATAAAGAAATGACAAACTAGTTTGAGAAATCGCTTTCTCTTACTTCATTAATGATAAAGTAAGATAAACTTTAAACAATATTCAATCTCAATCTATATTACTGTACTGATGTTGGCATGTCAAGTGTCCGCCTGCTTTTTCCAAAACAGATCATGGGGGAAACTGGTTCAACAGCTCAACTGACCAACTCTACAAGTTAAAAAAGCAGCCCTGGCTCTAAATGTAATGCTGTAAAATAAGGTTATTAATGTATTTATTTATTTGTTATCACCTAGAATTAATACTGTGGTGGTCTAAAGCTGTTTAAATTCACGTGTCCAACTACTGAAGGTGAGATTACATGTTTTTGTGCTAGCAAGCTTAGTCAGTGTTTTAACAAAGATTATGACATGTAATTTATACCTTTTTAGAGAATAAAGTCACTCTATCTATGAAATTACACTTAAAAGTGCCAGCTATGTGTAAGAGTAAAAGATAAACAATCTTAGAAAGGTTGTAAAGAAGAAGAGTCTAAAAGAGGAGAAAAGATGGAGAGTATTACAGTATTGAACTACCATTCACCAAGGACATGGGAGGGTTTGCCTGTGCGGTACCCAGCATGATGTCTGTCTCTGTGAAGAAATTGGTTCAAGGATGCAACAACATTAATAAATGATGCTGCACATGCAAAGATACATTCACACGTACACATAAAATCCACAGCGTTGCTGGGCATAGGGGTTGAAAAACAGTGGGAGCTCTTCCTTGGCTACACACAGCGAATATAGTATAGCAACTTTTATCTGGGTCAAGTAACCTTTGGTTTTCGACCTCATCTTTGCCTCATGCCTAGTCTAATATTAAAACTATTACCCCTGAGCTGTGTTGGGAAAAGCAGTCAGATGGGAAAAAATCTGGAAGAAATACTAGATATAAGGATTATGAACGCTAACAGTTTATCTCTCTGTGTTCTGTCTTTCTGGCACCTCATGTTGTGCTCCCTCTCTCTCTCTCTCTCTCTCTCTCTCTCTCTCTCTCTCTCACACACACACACACACTCTCTCTCTCTCACACACACACACACACACACACGCACAGCTCCCCTTGAGGGTCACACTACAGGGGGTTTGTCCCAATTAGCACAGAGTCAAGGTGTTGAAGGAGACATACTGAGCTAGCAGGTTATGGTAACTGGGAACACACTGAGCCAGTATGCTGGCTAACTGCTAACTAGCCAACTTCACAGGCACAGCATGCCTTAAAAAAAAAAAAAAAAAAAAAAACACTTTCATCCAGAGGCACTTTACAGCACAGGCTTCAGCATTAAACGACTTCTAAAACATCTTTATGCCAAGGACTCCAAATAGATGGCCATTTGGCCAAACATGCCAAAACACTTAAACTGTAATGCAAATGTGATGTGTTGGTCCTCAGGATCAGCACTGTTGTCAACAGCTCACCATCTTGCATCAGCGTTGCAATTCCAACTATACGATAACCATCCAACGTCCTCCATCTGTCTCATTTTGTTGCTACATATAGAATATATCATCACAACAACAGACTGTTTTGATCAGAACCACACAGTGTTGATGATATTATACCATTACATCTTTTAAAATTAATTGCGCCATCTGTCCAATTGAGTACCACAGTTGCGGCCACAGCAACAGTGATGCATGCTAACTTTCATAGCAAGAAAAAACAAGCTGCTAACTCTCCCCCTAGAGGCCAGGAGCAGTTGGTGCAGTCCCCAATACACAGTCTTGTTTCTAATGCATTTGTTTTAGGGGGTTTGTGTGTTTTTGCTGTTGCAGAGTTCCTGTATTTGTAGTGTTTCCTTATATTGTTTTTGTTGTGACTGGAGCTTGTTTTCTCACATGTAGCACATTTTCATTGTTGCATTTGATTACAATTTTTTAGAAGAGTTTTTAAATCTGCATTTTCATATTGGCATTTGAGCAGTTTGTTTATTTTAATGAAAGCCCTTTGGAGACATTACAGAGTGTTTGGCCTTGTTGGCCACCTTAATTTTGACATATTCAATGTGCAATAGAAGGAGACATCTATGTTTCTTCAAGTAAGCAGCTAATAAACAGTGTTTTTTAGCCCCATTAGGCTGGATGCACAAGGCCAACTCATCGACCTGAAAGGTAAAACAAGATATTATATATCTTTCAACAAATCTACCTTAAAGAGACTTGCATACAGAGTTCCAAGTAGAAAGTAAAATGTTCTCATAGCTGTTCTTTTGAGTCCATATGAGCTCTTATGCAGAGGAAAATGAAATGTGTAAGTCAGCATGGTGGGGGGTAATATGGATATTTTGTCACAGCTTTATGGTGATAGATTTAAGATTTGTTCTCTTTTACACATTCACAAAGTCTTTTATACAGACACTGCCTGAAGTACATGGATTGTTGAAGTAATCCACTGGCCTCATCTACTTGAAGTCTTGAAATCAGTCAATCAAGACCTAAACACTATTGACAACCTGCCTCTTATTAAACCTGACTGTTTGACTTTACTCTCTTTGAGCCAACAGTCACATAGCAGGACTCACTTCTTCATTACCCTGTGATTGCTCAATATATAACAAACTCAACCACACCTGCCACCTACCCCTACTGCAGTACAAGACCAATCTCCACATGTTACCTCCCTGTGTGATTCTCCTGTTGTTTTTCATTGTAAATACCAGTGTCTCAACACTTCTTTTTGGCAAAGTGTTTCTCCATTATCCAGTGCATGCTGACATTAAATACACTGCATATGACTGAGTTTACCAAACAGACAGAGCTACAGAAAAAAAAAAGTTTCATTTTTTTCATCAGTGAATCAGGGAACATACTTCAGAGAAGGCTGAGAGGCCAAGCAGACTACTTATGTTGAATTGTTTTACTTATTTTTATTAACCACTTCAAGTCCCATTACGCCACTGAGTCACCTGAATGGTTTCAAAGTCCTTAACCATCTCAAGCGCCTGAGCAGGTAGCACAATTAGACTCTTTGATTTCTCTTCCAGAGCTGAAGGATGTTCCTGACCTGTGCCTGAAACAAGGCATCAGATTAAGGCATTTAAAAATTAACAGGCCCTATAGTTTTCCACTGATCCCTCTTGAAGCCCTAATCACTACCGAAATAGAATTGTGAACCCTTATACTGCTCCAGTATAATCCTTATCAAATCTCAATTTAGGTTTTAAATTATTTGTCTAAGTGGGATTTCTTATAGGCAATTATGACTCACTTAAGGTTCAGGTCCAGGTTCACAAAAATGATCAAAATGCTTCAGTCTTCCCCTGCAGCACATTCTGCACCGGTCATAGTGGCTCATCTTACAAAATTAATTTGCTCTACCAGATAAAAACACTCCTTCATCACCAACCTTGGGTGCTCTGCTCTACCAAACGTGTGCTAAAAGAGTCCAGCAATATTCACTTCAGTCCTGTGTGCATCAGTGGAACCAAACACCGTTCGTTAATGCTGGTAACATTTTGTTGTGTTTCTCTTAAACTTTAAATCTGTTCACATGCTATTAAATACTGCTCCCTCGACCATTCCTTACTGTTCATTACAGAATTTAAAAGTTTCTCTGTATGACGTTAAGGCCTCAGATCACTCTGGTTGGGAAAGACAACTGTTTTCACTTTTCTATGGTATGATGTCTCTACAGTCGAGCTTCTGTTAATAGACAAATGTAGCAAAAATGATAAACATTTACCCAGTCCATGTGTCCTACATGACTTATCGGTTAGAAAAATAATTTTCTGTTGTCTAGATCCACTCCCTTCCTATTCTCTCCATGCAATCCATCCAAAACTATTTACTTCTCCAAGCCTAAAGGAAAATTACTCATGTGTTGTTTTACTGCCTTAGAGACATTAAGACCTTGCTGGGATGTACTTCCACCTGCCCATCCCTTTGCCACTCTTAATTCCAAATCTAATGTGCATGTCCTTTTTGTACTCAGATCTTTACTCTGTACACTGCAGTGCACTGCCCATCTTGATTTAAAATGAGAAACCGATCTTACTTGAGTCTCTGACTGGTGCTGGCCGTCCTTTACCATGGTCATCACAAAACTTATTTACACAAAATATATCTCACACCATCACTCAGATTCAGGTTGACCCTCTCAGATTCTGATCATTGTAATACCTGATCTTCTCTCGTGGCTACATACTAATGCATATGTTTATATTCGGGGTTCAAAACAAATCCAGTGTTATAATTCCATGTGCAGCTTCATCATCCACATAACTTTTGTTATGAAAAAAAATGGTTCCAATCCAACTATGATTTCCTCAACTCTTGGACCAAATGGAGCATTCATCAGCCAATCAAAAGAATTCAGACTTCTTCACTTTTGGAACACTTCATTGTGTTGTATCATTTTTGCCCTCCAATCTTCTTTCAGCAACCCATAATGACAACATGAAACCATGTGTCTGGACCAGGGTATTGTGTCTATTTAAAAGGTAAATGACTTTAATATGCAAATGTATAATAAGTAACACAAAACATAAGCAAATTCAGAAAACATCTTCATCAGTGGCATGTGCTCTGCAAACACTACACAGCCCAACACACAAATACTGCAAATATAAAAATATGTTGCTCAATGCTACATCTCTGTAGTTATGTCATTGTTGTTGCTACTTTGCAAAAGCACTGGAACAACTTCAGCAGCTGCAAAGATCCCAGCCATTTTTAATGCCTCTCCAACATCAAAACCGCAGTGTGTCTAAGATGATGGTAGTGTATGATTTCCTGAGTGTCCATCAAATTGTTACAAAGAAGAGAAGCAGAAGATGTGCACCGAGCTCCCTTCTTTGTTCCCTAGCTTTGGCTGTTAGCTGTACAATCTCACATGAATACAACTTCAGCGTGAGAGACTGCAGATTCTGACAACATTTGAACCACATTTCTGTGCTGTAATGTTCCAGTAAATATATATAGTAAACTCTTAACAGCATGCATCACCCAAGAAGGTCAAAATATGTATTGTATATATACAAAAACACCATGTGGTTGTGTATCTGTCTTGTGATGCTGTGGTGCAGGTAAACACTGTTCTATCCTGTTTTTCATGTGGTTACAGACTAGCTTGTCTATTTAAAGCTTCATAATGTACGTGGTAGTGGTAAGAGAGCCATTATAAGTACAGTCTCAGACCAGACCAAAATGACAATTTTCAGTCTGTTCATTCATGTGTGTGCATGTGTTTGATTTTCAGGGTTGGCTGGTATAGTGCAGCCTGAGGTGGTTCTGTTTAGAGTTGTGTTCAAGGACCCTTTTCTCATACTGTAAAAGCTTTTCATAGAAACTACAGTTTCGAATAAGACATTATCATGACATCGTGGTTAGTGCCTGCCAGCACAAACAAGTGCAGCACTTCACAACATTTAAACAACACAGTTGAGTCATGTATTGGAACGTTCAGATTGTCTATCTTAAATAAACCAATACACCAGTGTTATTCAAAACATTCTCTTGTAAATGAAAGTCTAGACTCTAAAATATTAGTTAAGTAAAGATAAAAAAAAGAATAAAATAAAATGCAAAAAAAAAAAAAAAAAAAAAATTCTCCTTCGAAATGTAGAGGAGCGGAAGAACTAGGCTAAATACACTCAAGCATATTCCACAAATAAACGTGACTTCTATTTTCAATCACAGTGCACTCATTCATCCAACAGACTAACTCCAGAAAATCAATGCAGAGTATTTCAGGAGAAGTTAGAATAACAAGTGAGGGAAATCAAAAGGTGTTCTTGACCTCTTTGAAATAAAATTAAAGCTGTACATGGTGTTGAGCAGGCCCTCACACTCTTGTGGGTGCCAGGGGTGCTGGCAAGAGGCCGGCTAAATTGGTGCTGCATTAAGCACAACCAGTCAAAGCTCTAGGGGCTGCTGCAGTGGCGCCTTTACTCAACCTTAAGAATTACACAGATAGTAGTATAGGCTCAAAGGCAGTGGTCGTTGGGGGTAGGTTTTTCTTCAGGGCGTCACAGCCAGAGGGGTTAATGACTATCTCGGGCTAATTCTATAAACTCCTCAAGATTACACTGCATGTAGTGTTTTTTATTATGACAGGGCAGCCATAGGGTCAAAGGTGACAAATGGTTTGGATTGGAAGGGTTTCTCAAAAAAAAATCTCTCAAATAAATGTGAAAAGAATTACATATTGTCTAAATAAAATCAAGTGTTGAGGGTGTCCCTGTGGCTCAGCCAACATAATGTAGGCTATGTTTTAACTGCAGTGGCCATGGGTTGAATACAACCTGTTGCCCTTTGCTGCATGCCAACCTCTATATTTCATTTCATCATTTGAAATGATGTGGATTTGTCTACAAGTAAGAACAAAGGTATAGCATAAAGAAGTGACCACAGACTCCACACTACTCTGCTCTGTGTTCAAGCATCAAAAACTAAAAGATTTTAAAAGGTATGTAGTTGTGTTATAGCAAAAACTGAGACCACTGAAACCCTGGAGACCTTTTCAGAAGAAACCTACATTCTTTCTGTGACTGGGTTGTAGAGAACGAGTAAATGGATAATGATATACTGACCTTGTCTCTGTTAGCAGCTGTTGTGTGTTAAATTCTGAATTTTAACACTGTAGCTATCTTTTCTGTTCCTCTCATGTGGTATTTTTGGCTTTGTTCAGACTAAAGCCAGATATTCCCCAAAATAAGTAAGAGCCCAAGATGCCCTAGGCTCTGTTTACATGTTAACTGTCACAAATTGAAGTTGAGCCCTGGGACATTAATCCATGATTTTATTTCAAAATGAATGTGCAGAGTCTGAAGAAAAATGTGCAGCTCCATGATCTGAATTATACATTACATGCAGGAAGACAAAACATCATTCCTTATGGACCCCATGAATCAAAAACATTAAATACTCAAATATCTGTTGTCTATAATAAGAACTGGTTATACTACAAATGAGCTTAAACAGAATCTTAACATTAGCGTCAATACCTTGGATGTAAACAAGATCCAGCGACATGTTGATGTCAGACTGACGTCACCAACAATGACAAATGTACTAGGGAATGCTGTCTATTAATTGCACATGGCATCATACAGTTCGCACAGAGCGCTTGGGGACAGTGTTTTGCTACATCAACAGCAGTGAACTCCCTCGGCAGATGGTATGGCCAGCACTTAAGAGGGAGCTGTGTTTGGATACATCATTCATGCACCATTTCTTTACGCTACAAGCAAGTGTCCAGCATTGAATTACTGGAGAGCAATTATTCCCTGTTGGCTCTGTAGTAGTCAGTCCATCCACCTTGATAACCATATTCAAAATGTTGCTGTGTAGTCATTCAGTGAATGAAAAAATGAGATACAGCACTTACTGTGTATTTATAGTCCCACATATTCACACTACATGTCACAGCAAAGAGCACACCATGGAATTCAGGGAAATCTCTGTAGACCTCCATGATAAAATTGTATCCAGGCATTCATTAGGCTAGGAGTAAAAACTACTTCTGGAGCTTTAAGAGCTCCCATGCGTACAGGGAAACCACCAGAAATCCTGCAGTGAGGAGGACATTTCTTTAACCCAAACTAAGTAAGAAGTCCTCCTCAACAGAGATATGAGAACTTGCTGGAGGTGCAATCATCTCAGCAGCAGCTCCCCATAAATGCCAACTTTTCTGTAATAGTAGCTGGATGGAAGCTACTTTGTGTAAGATATGTAGGTCCTGCACCACAGTGCATGTGACCTTTGATTGAAGCGATGAAGATTGTCATAACATAAACATAAATATACATTTTTGTTAAAAAGAAGAAAGGACAGCATAGCACTAAAAGCCACATCGAGCTATTTATCGCATTGAATAATCACATTCCAACCAACAAAATTCTTTTAAGAGAAAAAAAAAAAAAGTGAGAAGGTTTATCTGGAAATAGTTCAAAAGCACAAGCCTAAATAGGGTGGAGGAGAACATAAAAAGAGAACATTTAAATCTGTCCTGTGCCCAGCAGTGCATTCAGCAGGGAGTCTGGTGTTATTCCTGCTTATTAGACACTTTGACAGCTCACATCCAGTGAGGCCTTTCTCTGACAAACCAAATAAAAAATTCAAAGTGCCAGTAAAGTGTGTTCTTTATCTTTTGCTTGTGTTACACATCTAGATATTTGTCATGACTGTGCTTTCTCTGCATGGCTCGCAGACATTTTGTTCTTGTTGTTGTTTTTATTTGGTAATAACCATTAAAATACATCAAGTCAGAAATAAGAAGCTTAAAGACTGTAAATGCCAGAACAAGGTCAGAGTCTATTATCTACAGTTACCAACCTCACCAGAGGATGCCTCCTTTCATGTTAAGTACCACTGACCAACGTCGGCTTCACAAATAGTGATGGCCGGCAAGGAAGAACACACAGACTACCTTTCTATCTTATTTCACCTTATTAGTTATCAACACAGGTTCTTGTCATTTGCAGTCAATCGCATTTAAACATTACACAATTTGATTACTTTGAATCTGTTTACATTCACATATGTGACTCTGTTATACTAATAATTTGTTTCTTTGTTTTGAGTTACCATGGTTGTTGGGATGTCACAACCTGACGGAGCAAAAGTTGTGATCTAGGAGCCAATTGATTCGGCCAAACTGCCTGTTAGGGGAGGAGGAGGGTAGTTAGTGTCAGTTTTGTTCACACTTTTGTGTCATGTGGTTTGTGCCAAGTCCTTGTGGTCAGTCAGATCAGTTGACAGTAAGTTTGTTGTTATCTTGAGTACAGCAATTTTTTGTTGGTCTCTTTTATAGGCCCAATTTAGTCTAGTCACTTTCAGATAGCATCTTACTGTAGCCTCCCATATACCCTGTGTGTGTCCACAGAGTCACAGAGTCATAGACACCATCCCTTGCACCATGTACCACCATGTAGCCCAACACAGTTCCATACCAAACAGTTGCAGCTCATGTACCTCATCTCATGTGTCCATCTACCATTCTGGGTGTGTGAGAATTCTTGTTCTATTCAACCGCAGCGTTCTCATAATAGATCTAATTGGAACGCTGCCATTAGATTAGACTACAATTGTTTGTTATTAACATGCTTCCGTCCATTGCAACATACACAACTGAGACACTGACACTAAGGAAATGTTGAGTGACAATGACGAGAAACAAAAAGGTTGCAGTCAAAATGAATTAACTATAAAACACAAAACAACACAAAACACTTTCGACCTCAGGTCTGGATCCCCCTCCCAACCATCTCTCTCTCTCTCTCTCGTTGGATGTGTGTGTGTGTGTGTGTGTGTGTGTGTATGTGTGAGAAAGAATGTCACCTCTTATTATGGGTATAAAAATTATCATGACAGAAATCTGCACAAACAAGCAAACTAGGAGGACTACAAGTTGCCTGGTTTTAACAAGCACTCTTCACAATGTGCATATGACAGCTCTGGTGTATGTGTGTGTGTGTGTTCATTTTACCATTTGCTGGGATTGTCATTACTTATTGATAGTGCTTCTGTTTAAAATGCAGCATCACAGCGGTTGGTGCCACAATACTGTCATAAACACCCACTCCCACACACACACACACACAAACACACAACACACACAGAAGTACATGTTACATACATTTGATATTTCCAGAGCTAGAGTTAACTGTTCAGTGTTTTCCCTCCCCTCTGGAATCTCACTTTTTCACTCTCTCTGTCTCTCTCATATAAACATAATACATGAGTGGATCATGTAAGCTCAATGTGTAAAGAATTACTTTCATAATACAGCCACATTCCCAGTCAACCTGTTCACATTTACATGTTTTACTGTTTGAATGAAGAATTAAGAAATTTGTGATATTTGTGGTGACTTGTATCTATGTTTTGTCCAAAAAGTTACTGCAACTGTCACAAAAAAGATGTCGAAGGCTGAAAAGTCGCATGTTGAACATGAAGTTCAGTGTTTCCCTAGCTTTTTTCTTTTGTGTGTGTGTGTATGTTTTCTTTCATTGTCTAGAAAAAGAAATCTGGGAATAAATAGCAGTTCCTTTAAAAACTGCAGGCACAGTGGACGTTTTCACACATACTGGTGTAGTATACAGTGATACATTGTTTCATTTTTCAACTAGTACACACGTTTGTTTTCACTCGCAGAGCATCATGTTTCCATGAGGACTGACCAGAATGTTTACATGAGTCCCGATTGTAAAAATGAAACTCTGAGAACTAAGGCTAAACTTCAACAATGGAGACACTAGCACATTTCGTTTTATAAATGGACCGCTCAATAGTTCGACTGGAGATGGTTCGACTCAACAGATACACGTGGTATTGGATTGGTGCCTGGGCTACAGTACTCGATGATACCAATGCCGGCATTCTTGGCACTATCAGAGGCATTTCCATTTTCTTTCATTTAAAAATCAGCGCAACTGAAGATGGCAGAGGGAGAGCAGCTTCGGGTGGTGGACTCGAACTGTTTGGGACTAGTCAGACCAACAGGTCCTCTTGTGGCGACGTCAACAGCAGCAGGAGATCAGGAAGCGCAGTGGACGGGGCTGAACTGAACTGGGAGAGAGGCCCTCACTGAGTATCATCTGTGTGTGTGCTGTGATACATTGTAAGGGAAACACTGAAGTTAAGTCGGTACTAATGCTGTGTGTATTCCACAATATTATGTACATCAAAAGTACAAACAAGAGTTCCTTACAAGCTGCAGTTGTTTTTGGTGCTATTGTGTCCAGCAGGTTTGAAGTAAGACATTACAGAAATACATTAAAGAAAGAAAAATATTACTTTAATAAGGGAAGTTTTGTTTTTGTTTTTTTCTTCTTTTTTATCTTTTGCATTTTTGTATTTTTCCTCTTCTAAAGGTGCGTTTCAAAGGGATATAAAGACACACACAAAGTTGTATTGACAACTCAGGAGGAAAGAACAAACAGGAGACAAGAGCATCTTAATTAAAAAACACATCCTGCAGGTCCATGTTTAATTTGTATCACTTGCGTGCACAATGGCACACACATCAACACAATACACATTCCTGCTGCCTCTATCATGCTGTTTCCCTGATCTATTGAATTATTGAACTCATTTGAAAGAACAGTTTCAGAGTGTAAAGAGCCTGCAAAGACCTCTTCAAGATATCTTATTTTACTTTTTTTCTTCACAAACTAGTCTGAGGCCCTTCCAGCAATAGAAGACCAGATACTCTATTCTTCATGCATGGATAGTTCAAATCAGAATGTTTGATATGAACTGTCAAAAAAAAAGAACTGTGACTTTTCTAGTTTTATTGAGCCCTCAAAGTGCTCATTGTAAATGAGAAGTCTTAATAAGCCCTTTCTAGCTGTGTGGCATCAGTCTAATAGACTTATTATAGTACACAGTTGTTTAAAAACCTTGATGCACTGTTTTCTTGCCAGTATAGAACCATATATAGTGCCTTTTTTTAAATGGAAATGGTCAAAATAAGAGATAATAAGTCTTGATGTAAATATCAGCAGCTTTATTCTATAACAGTCGAGTCAAATCAGGCCCAAAAGCCATCAGTCAAAGTCTTACATTAACTCATTACAGCAGTAATTTTTGCTCGACTAGTTACTGTATAATGATTTAGGTACAAAAACAAAACAAAACCCTAAAACATGTGACTACAACCAGATCCGTGCTGCTGTTGTGTCCATGCTACACAGACAATGAAATGCTGACCATCCCTCCTAGTGCGTAATCAAATGGCCATCATGGTGTAGTGTCTGTTTTTACATTACACTCTCCCCAGGTAAGCCTCTGATTTGCACTGTAATCCTCTACTTGGCATGGCAGGCAGGCTACCTGTCTCTACTTTGTGTGTGTGTGCGTGTGCACGCTAAGGATGCTTTTCTGTGTATTTGGGAGTGTGTCAGTGTACCATTACACGTGTGCATACAAGGAAGACCGTGTGCATGATTATGTAGTTGTGTGTGTGCGTGCATATAGACATGGTACGCTGCATTTCATATCAGGGCTTCGGATTCATCGTGCGATGGCAGGGACCCAGTTGCTATTAGAATTAAGGCAGACACACACGCTCACACACATACACACAGTTGTGACACTGATTATGTGACCATCATTGTATTTGTACGCAGACAAACACTCATATGAACACACAGCTTGTGGTTCTGCACAGGACAGTGGTTTCTGGTATAATAGAATAGCCAGTAAAGCCAGCAGCATGCCAGAGGACAGCTGGTCCTCTGCACCTCTGTCTCTCTCCAGTGGATTGATGCAGTGTTCACAGGGCCAGTAGGTCAGAGGGTTCAGTGGTGTCGATGCATGCATGAGAAAACATTGCTACAGCTCATGCCACCAATTGGTTTCACTCTGATTTCAAGAAAAGAAAATATTAAGAGTCTACACTTCAATATAACATTAATGCTCACTATGATGACGTAGCGCGTTGATGTTGGGCAGAAAATATATTAAGCATGTGTACGGTAAGTTTATACCCATCTATGTAGATATTTTCCTAATTTCTCAAGGCAAAATAAAAGTCAAAGTGACATGCATTCGTTTATTTCAAGGTGATTTGAAACTTACAGACAACAGCTGTCAAGATGTCAACTACATGTGGTAGTGGGTGAAAAGGCATAGCATCAACAAACTCCTCTGAATTCAGCCTCTGGGGACCATGAATATCTGTACAAAAGCTGATCACAGTGGAATTACACAGTATAGCCCCTCTGATTTTACCTCTAAATGCATTACTTGTAATTAATTACAAAAGTAAGATCATCAAGACTGACTTGAATCAGAGCCGTTGGAATGATTCAAAGTCTGTGAGAAGACGATTAGGATAAAAATTCAATGTCACTCTAATGTTTCAGGGGATGATAACAAGCGTGCATGGAGTTCTTTTTCTGTGAGTGGGAAGCGTTTCATTTTTCCGCGCATGCCCCCGAGCATACACATGAACAAACAGAGAGATGCATGTGAAGCAGTTCATAGTTCCTGCCAGAGTCTTTCCAGACTCTGGCAAACTGAGAATGGGAGGAAGAGATATCAGGGGGGTGGTGGGAGAAAACAGAAGAGGAGGAGAAAACATACAGGAAAAAGTAAAAATTAAATGAAAGGAGAAAAGATGAAGGGGGAGGGGAGAGAAAAATGAGAGAAAGGGCAACAGGATTAGACTCAAGAAAGAGGGAGTGAAGTGAATAAGAGACTAGACTTTGTAATCAAAGATACTTTCCTTTCCTTCAGATGGCTGCTACATGACACAGGCAATCATAGATGAACCAATGTCCCATCCAGGCTATTCACTGAAATGAATCATCTGGGGCAAGACCTCTTGCTTTTTCTACACCCTTGACAAAAGGCTCTCTAATGAGAAGTGCGCACGCACACACAGATGTTGTTTCAGGGCCTACGCTGGAGTGCCAAGTGGCTTTCAAGTCTTGTCCTTGGTTTTTGCAGCTGCTATGTTTCAAACAAGATCTCAGACAATCACATGCTCACTGTGTCTCAGGCCTTTATCCTCCTGGGTTTAAACAGTCCAAGATGTCATGTGAAGCTACAGAAACTACAACACCCAATAAAAAAGTGATGGTCACAGTACACATACTAGTACTGTATGGAATTGGGTTGAGGGTTTCTGAGATTTGTTTCTGATTCACTTAGGGATACCAAGAAATTCCCAGGCTACAGAGCAACTTCTTTGATGGTGTGCTGTTGGACAAATGTCTACAATATCATCATCAATGTGGGTGTCACCTCTGAGTCACAGCCCTCCAGTGCTATTGAACATTTGCCACAGTAACAACTTTAGGATTATATATATACATAGAAAAAAAAGGTAATAACCTAATTGCAATTGTGTTTATTATTTCAAATAGCACAATGTGCAGTTGAGAGAAGAAGAAGCCTGAAAGTGACAACTTTGAAATTGGGGGCATGTCAATGTATAGTTTTTATATATTGATACAGATTATGAATTTCTGTATCAGTGCAACAAAACTGAAATTATATCATCCCGACATCTGCTTAATATAATCTTTTTCTTGGTAGACTTATGGGTTTTGCTTTTGCAGGTGCATTTCTAACATACATTTGACCTCTTATCCAAGTAGAGCCAGAGGGCTCTTCGTCACCTGCTGCTGTTGCACCTATTGATGTACAGGATTACATTATCATTTTCTTTAGCCTGCAATTGTAGGGTCAACTTGATTGAATCTGAAAGAGTCTTTTCATGAATCTATCCCGTTTTCCTCTTTAAGTGTAAAAGGATTGATGCATCTCCAAAGATAATCTTGAAGGATTTGGGATCCCTCCATCATGGTATGACAAAATAGGGGCCACTGAGCAGCATTTTGCAGAGGGCCCCAAGACAGGCTGGATGTGATATATTCAAGGTCTGGGTCTAGAGGCACCTACTCCTCAGCCCACTTCTTTTAATGCAAAGGAGCAACAGTTTACTCAGGGATCCTCACGGATGTCTGAGATTCACACCCTGTGTGTATGGCTGAGCCCAGTTCCCTGTGGACGAAACTAGCTGTGGTCACTTTTTTTCCTTCTAAAGTCAGCTGTTTGACTCAACTGAAACCCACAAGTGTAATCCTTGGGAGTCTCTCTCTAATGTTTGCTGCCATATTATTTCCATTACTAGTGGTGCAACAGATCACGGTTGATCCGTGATCCGAACCAATCGCTCTCCACAGATTGAAAGTGGTCCGCAGATCAATCTATGAAAAAAAAAAAGCTGTAGGTGCACCACTCTAGCAGAATAAACGGGCAATTTACAAAAGTCTGCTCATATATTTGAAGCTGCAGGTGTATGTTGCCGCACAACAATCACAAAATTATTTGTTTTATCATCAACATGTTTGACAACCCCGCCCCCCCGATCCAAAAATGATCAGAACCGTGACCCCCAAACCGCGGTCCAGTTCGATCCTTGAGATTTCAAATCCGTTGCACCCCTATCCATTGCATAATGCAAGGGATCTTGGCATAACTTGGTTATCCAGGAAAAGAAGGTGTCAAATCTTGGCCTCATTTGAAAGAGCTTTCAAAATAGGACAGCCTAGTCGCACTAATATTCACAGTTAGTCTTCAAATGCAGCCCCTGAAGGATACACTTCCTGAATTGGGACACAGTTTATGTGTTCTGGAGTCCAAGTGCTCGATATGTTCTTACACAGCAGCCCCAGTTACGAGGGAAACAAGATTATCAAAAATACAGTACAGGTTAAAATCTTTTGAACTAAAAGTTACTGTGGACAACTGTCATTTTCAGCCTCAGTATTTATTCACAAACACTGGGGTACCGGAGCAAGTTTGTGGTGCAACATAATTAAATTGAAACCATACTCAAATAAATAACCCTAGAACTATTAATACAGTACAAACTATTTCCTTATAAGTCAGTATAGTCTACAGTCCATAATCTTTCTTCTTTGTGGGCAAGTTTATTTTCATGTATGGATGGGGTGCACTCCCTTGGCTATCCCAACACTACACCCAGGTTCAACCCTTACCCCAACCCAGCTACCAATACTGTATCTCTTTCAAGATGGTAATCTGACAGCACTCATACAAAAGGCCAAATGTGCATGGAACTAATGTAATCAGGTGAAAAACAACATCCGAAAAAGACTGATTCACAAAATCATGGCAAGACTCACAGTGTCCGTAAGCTGCAGACTGATTTTGAATGTTAATATGCATCACTGCATGAGCCTCATGTTGTCCGAAGTGCGATTCAGTTTTCAAGAGTAAACTGGGTAATTACAATTATTACTTGACCTATTCCTCAACTTTCATCTTGACTGGAACAACCGTGTCAGTTTTATTCCTCATTCGTTTGATTTTCAGCAGCATCAAAGGTGATTTAATAATGTTGGTGCTTACTGAGAAGAAACCACTCAACGATTTGAGTGATAGTCACATTGCCTGGCTGCAAATGAATCACACGTTTTATTTTCTGCTAAACTTGCTGAGGGCCATTGGCTGGTTTTATGTTTTTATGCTTGTGACATATAAATTCCTCCTCAGCGTTGCCTTCCTGATATGTGAACATTTGGTTGCCACCTTTTAAGCAGATGATTCGACGAGGCTCAGTTTTACTGATGGTAGAGTGCATTATTTTGTGGCCCTTTCTGATATCATATTGACTTTTGGAGCACCATTAGCATTGGAAACAACACATTCACACAAAGGACCTGTTGGCCTCTTGCAGTAAGACGTGGGACTGAACATCCTGGATTCACCGCTTCCACCAAATGTAGTGATACTGGGGCTGATACCTGGTAGCAACAAAGCTTGAACAAGACCCCCATGCTGGAAGAGGATAAGATAGCCAAGTAACAGCAAAGGAGAGAAAAGAAACACTTCCACAGTGGCCACTACCCCTACCACCACAAATTCTGTAAGCTCTTTATTCTGTATGGACCTGTGTTGCCAGGATATTACAAAGAACTCACTGACAGAAAGTGGGTGGCATGTGTGCATCAGTAAAGGTTTAGCTGAACTGTTACGCGATTGATCCTAATAAAGGCCCTAATTGCTGATCATTATAGCACATTTGTATATATACATTCACATGTATATACAGTGTGTTGCATATTGTTCTTCACAATATATGCTTATGTGTGAGAGTACACATTGTCTGAGCACAGAGTAAGTACTGAGAGTTATTGCTGGTATAAATCAAGCCTTGTAATTGGTCAGGAGCTATAATCCCAGCAGGAGGTCCCGCCTCAGGCTGCTGCTAATTGGCCACCTGCCGCGTTCAGCAATGCACAGTTAGTACAAACTAGGAGTCGCTCAACACCAGTGCATCAACAGGTGTGTATTTTTGTGTTTCCATATTTTGTCTCTTTATGTTCTTGTGTATCCTTGTATCAGTCATGTTTCCAGGAAGAGAGGTGCGCAGTGTGCATGTTTGTGGGTTTCTAAACAAATTAATTGAGATTCTCTACAAAAATACTGTGTTGCAAATTAATCTTCATTTCCAAGGTCTTTTTTTTTTTTACCTAAAGACAACATGAATTTTCAGTGTACTGAGTGTAAATGAGCTTTCCAAACCATCTTTACATGGCCACTGCAAATAAATTTGGATTGTCTTCACAACTTCAAAAGGGCTGTTTCAGGAAATGGACTGCATTTAGAGGTTAGTGTTAAAATTAGGTTTGGGTAAGAGTTAGGTTTGGAGGTGTGGTTGGAAATCTAGTTTAGGTTAGAGGGGAGTGATACAGCATTATGTAAATAACGCCATAGAAGGACTAAGATGTGTTTGTGTGTGTGTGTGTGTGTGTGTGTGTGGGTGTGTGTGTGTGCGTGTGTGTGTAAATCCTCAGATAAAGCAAAATGATGACTGTCCTCTGTAAATGTCAAACTTCAAAGGAGTTTTCAAAGGGTTGTCCTTTGGAGAAACATCAGAAATTGTAATGCCAAGGGTTGGACAGAGGATTCCACTTTCCAACCACTGAAACAATGTTTTCAGCACTAGATTTAACCACAAAGCATTTGGCCTGTTACTTCACTGACCTTTAGAGTAAGTTATGTTATGTTTAACACTATGCAACCTTTGGGCTACAAAATATGCCTGAAGAGGACCTGTAGTTTGTAGAAATGCCACAGATCAAACTAAATGGAGCAATATGCAGGTTGTTGACCCCTAGAAGTTAATTACTTACTAATTTTAGCAATAACCAAGCACATTCCTGTCAGATTCAATATAAATTAGCATCCACAGCTGTATTCATCATTGATAACTCCATAAATATTTGATTTCAGTTGATTATCATTTAGTCAGTAAGTTATTGTAAATTCATCATAATCTTTTTAATCTGTGCCATTAATTACTAAACATACGTCTACATGTATTTTATGTGTGTGATTTTATATTTTTATGTTTGCTAGAAATTGAGAGATAGACACTGTTTCTAACAGGATCACCTCAAATTGGACAGTATTTCAAATTGGACTGAACTTTGTTGCTAATTGTTAGTTGTTTGGGTTCGGTCTTCCACAGAAGTTGGGGGCGTTATATTGTTCATTGAATTATGAGTGAAAACTACAGTAAAATTGCAATGTTTTGTGTCAGACCTTTCCACCGGTGAACTGCTGTCTGATATGCAGACTGAATGACATCCTGTCTTTATGCACGAGCAGCATAAATAGTGAAAAAAATGTGATGAAGCAGCCACAACAAGAGCAGCAGGATTTTGGAGGCCAGTTCCCTTTAGGAGAAGCTACATTTAATCAGCTTCAAACTCTGGGCTGAGGAAGTTGTCCTACCCCCTGATCCAATTACTTATTTATTACAATCTAATCAGTTAACAAAAGGCCATTCTCACCTTCCCACAGAGCAGCTAATAAAATCTAATCAATCATTTTCATCATTTTCACTGCCTTCATTAAGCATTAATGAATGTTTAAACTGTGATGCGTCTCAAGGCTCTAGTGTGTTTTTCACATCCATATGATTGACCTGTGTGAGAATGTGTGTCTCTGTGTGTGTGCATTTAACAGAAAAGACAAACAATAAAAAAATAAAAAATAATAGGTGATGGAAAAACAAAGGAAGACATGCAAAGGGTATGTGTCTCTACAGGACAAATATTCAGAAAAAATAAATAAACAAATATCACATATGTCTATATTAGCATCTGACCTGTTTGTCCTGTGTTTAAAGGTGTGTTGAGCTCAGATTAATGCCTCTAGTCAATTAGTGGTGTAATGATTTAATCAATATGCCCTCCGTTAGGACCATCATGATAGCACTATTTGTGTGTGTCTGGTTTTGTCAGAAGTCATTCGTATAGACGATGGGAGCCCGGGGTGTGTAGTAAGTGTGTGTCCAGAGTGGATGATGAAGTGAGAGAGGCAAAGCCGATCAATGACATTGATCTGACATTAACCAGCAAAGGAAGCACAGGCCTCTCGTGTGTGTGGGTATTTTCATGATCAGCTCTCAAATGTTGATCCAAACACTCCCCTAAAGGAGCTCAAATTTGGATTCATCTCACAAATGTGGAATATGTGCAAAGACCTGTTAGGTTTATACACCAGTGTACTCAGCTTATTCCTCTGAACTATTATTTAGTCTCAGTCTTAAAACAATGTAGTGTTACTTAATGCCTTACTAGACCCATTTTACATCAACTGAGACATCCCAGCTTTATTTTATATTCACTCTACCTTCTGTTTCATTATAACATTAAAGAGCTTTACTTCACTAACAAGTCATAGGTTTGCTCCAAATTCTACATCAACTAATCTAAAAAAAGTGAAAACATGTTTTGTTTTTTGGGTAATTTTTGCAAATTCATTTTAACATTCACAGAAATGAAATCTCTCATTTACAAATACATTAGACTCATAGTTGTGGTTCTAAACTCTGGTCAGATGCTTTGTGTTTGCTTCGGTTATTCATGAGATGTTAGGAGTCCACCTGTGGTAAACTGAATTTAACATAATTCAGAAAGGAAACACCTGTGAGCAAAGTGGCCTCGATAATAAATGCACTTCATTTATATAGCACTTTTTCTAGTCTTAAAAACCACTCAAAATGCTTTACATTACTAGTCTCATTCACTCATACATCGCTTTTCCCTATAGTGTTTTCCCACATTCACATGCTGATGATGCACTAGGGCAATTGAGTTCAGTATTTTGCCACATATATCATGTGTGGAACCCCTGGCCTTACTATTCATGGACAACCCGCTCAAGCTCCGAGCCACAGCTGTCTGAGTACTGAAATGGCAGAAGTCTTAAGTCAGAAGCACTCTTGCCCAGCCGTCTGCGCAAACTGAGTGACTGGACAAGAAGGAAGGTGACTAAAAATCCATCTGTCACTACAACAGAGCCTCACAAGTCCTCTGCAGGATAGGAGAACCATCTCAGCAACACTCAATCAATCGTGCTTTTACAGTTGAGAGGGTAGACAAAAACCACTCTGGAGTAAAAGGCATCTGACAGCCCACTTGGAAAGTGACAAACAGCATTTAGAGGACTGTATGAGCACGAGGAAAAAATTCTCTGGCCCATAAATGTAGCATGCATGAACTTTGACCCAGCCATGTAAACCTTTTGGAGTCTAGGGAAACCAGTAATTGTAAGGTGGTGAATTGACTGCAGAAATTAAATGTGAGAACTCATACCCATTTAATCAATGCTGACATGCATACTTAATTACGGTAAGTAACTGCTCCGCATGTATCAGCAGTTTAGTTTTCATATTGCTTTGTATGTACAATTGTTGCAGTGAACACAATGTGCACTGAGCATACTGGAGACACCACTTAAATGAATACATTGTGTTAATCTACACAGGGTGTTGGATGAGCTACTGCTGATTGCTGCAATCAGTTTGGCAAGGTGTAAAGGCATCAGTCTGATCACTGTACAGTAAATACCTAAATACCAATGTGACACCCATGTGTAATGCTGCATGATGGATGCTCTGGCACTGCTGGAGGACTAGGTGAATGGAAGAATCAGAGGGGAACAAGTCTTCAGGGACCCTGATGATCAGGATGGTGACTGGCCAGTAAGCGGATTTGGATTCCCCACAGCCAAGCTCTGGGATCTAAATACTGAACTGGGTCCAGCATTAAATGGACCACTCTAACAGAACTGTGCCATCCCAGCACAAATACAAGCACTGAACACACCGGTGTCAGCAATCAGGAGGAGAGTGGGGAATTAGTGGACAGGCAGAGCATAATGTTTACCTGTCTGCTGAAAACCACTCTTGGGAATAAAATAATTCTGTTAAAATCCATCCTTGGTCCAGGAGAGAGGTCCAGGAGTCTCTCTGAGTTTACCAATGCCTGCGGCTTTGCATGGGATTATTAAAATAAGTAGTCAATGCATCAAGGTCCCTGTGTGAGAAGGGGCTGAAATCAAGAGGCAATTTACAGCAATGTCCAGTTCCCCAAATGTAATCAGTGCAATTGACTGCACTCATGTTGCTATAAAGGCTTCGTCAGACAACAAATGTATATGTAAACATAAGCATGGTAGCTGTGGTTTCACAGTGACCTGGCTTGACACATGACTCTTTAATCTTGGCACACAGCAGTGTAGGGAATGGGCTCCAAGCTGGCACTGAGTGAGAGAGAGTTCTGTTTGCACGTACACGGTTAGTATGAATCCTACCCACTGCAAAGCTTTGCTTATGAACAGTTCCAAATGCAATGTCTGGTGAACACCCAACAGTAAATCTGTGGAGAGATCTGGAGATCCAGAGGGTTGGCATTTAATGCTTTAATCATAGTTTCATTATTGCAAAAAGAAAGAACACACACAAGGACATCATGAATGGGATCGCCAAAATCCAAAAACTGCTAATATGCTAGTACCGTGTCTTTAAAAGCATTATTAAATGAGCTGAGTGAACTATCAGCAGTTCAGTTATTCAGTTCATCATTTCAGTTAGACAAACTTAAAGCCCCTACAAAAAAACTTTCATTTTGAGTTGATTTTGGTGACCCCTGTGGACAAAAGTAGTAATGTTTTACTGGAATGAAGACTGCTTTTCCCATGAGCTCTAACATGTATTGTTGTAAAGATGCTTATCTGGCTCGTGCGTGCTGTCTCTGGTCTGAGTGCCATAAATCGTTTGGCACTGCCTCCCAAAGGTACAATTTAGAAACAGCTATCTTCCCACCGATGGCCTCATTTGCTGTTGTGGATCACAGAGACATCAGCAGAAACGAGATACTTTATATCCAGTTAAAAGTTCTTTGTAGGGGCTTTAAGATAGAATAACCTGTGTGTAAATTTTTAAGTTTAACAAAACATTTAACTTAAATTAACAAACCTTCCATATTTATATTGAGTTAATGTAATACCAGAAAAGCTAAATTTGTTGGTTTACGGATTATTGGGTGTAGAAATGACACACAAGTGAAGGGATGTACAAAATTTTTTGAAGGGGCTGTATGAAGCTACAGCCAGCAGCAGATTATCTAAGCTTAAAAACACTTCAAGGAATCGTGTCATCAGTGTGGGAGCTCAAGATTTTTAAACAACAGAGTAACATGATGTACTGCATCTCCACATTTTTGAAAATGTTTAAAGATTAATCACTTTGCATTACAGACCTGGAGGTTTTACAGGTGAATGTAGAGACACTGTGTCCAATCACAGTCTGTTTCCAGTTATAAAATCCTGCTAATCACTTTGAAAAGGTGGCAAAACTCAATGGACACAGAGACCCAATCGAATCGTGACTAAAGCAAATATGCATCTCTCATTTGATTCGGCTCTCACAGACTTGCACCGACTGGGGATCAGATTTATTTTTTCTATTGCAACTAGCTGTTAATTAGCACAACTGATCTGCACCTTACTTTAAAGCAGCTGGGCTTACATCTCTAGATGAAGTCTGAAGCTCAGTATATGTACAGCGACTCCCTGTAATTGTTGACAGCAGATTTGAAACTAATTTTCAGTTATGCATTTCATTAGTCATCAACTTTGAAGTTTTTTTGTGTGCATCTATTTAGAGATGCACACCCCTCCATTTTCATTCATGAGAACCATTCTGTTGCTGCAGACAAACCTACTACGGTATTTTGTGGTGACTCCAATGGCAGCAGCTCTTTTATGCGATCAGCCACCCTGACATCTACAGTGAGTGCTGAGAATAATGACTAAGTTATTGGACTTGCTCATATTCAGTGTTCAGACATGTTAAGTTCCATTCAATACACTGGATTAGACAACAGGTCTATGCATAAAAATGCCAACATGTTAAATGTAACCCTCCTTTTTGAGAAGATGCTGGCTACAATACATGTTGCATCACTACATACTGGATTGAAGCACACAAGGTTCATTCACATCCAGAAGTTGCAGAAATTGTTCTCACAAAATCTCACGACATAAGGAGTCAATTGTAAGATGGGCTATTTTTCCACCTGTCCTCACTAATCTTCCAGTCACCAGCCAAAGTAGTCATTTGTAAAACTGTGAGGGTGCAGTCCATACTGAGATTTATCATCCTTGCAGCCTCCCTGTCTGTATTTGGTGTCTTGGTGCTCAAATGCCCCCCCAGCAGTGAAACAAACCCCACGAGAGCATCGGATGGCTTGCTGTGTCCCTAGGTGATTTGTCATTGGCCTGCTTTTCCTCCATGAGTCCAGGAGGATGACGATTTTCTGATACCCCTTGGGATGGAGTGGGGGTTTAGATTAGTTTAATAACCCGCTGTGCTCTTAATATTCGTGCACCACAGATGCATATTGACTGGGGTTACAAACTGATCACAGATTTAACGTTCAGATGCATCAGGTCGTTTTTTAATGCAGTTATGATCATAACATGGAGAGCAGCAACAAAACTGGTGCATTTACAAGGCACCGATCAGGCGCACTTACAAGGTTTATGTCAATAATTGGCTTAGAGGATGACTACAGTGAATAAAAAGGAGACGCTGGCACAGCAATTGGTGCACTTGAAATCAGGTTAGATACTGTGGCTGGTCATCACAAACTTTGGTTGTTCTCTGGTTGTTTCAGTTGAAGGGCAATGCTATTGTTATGCTGATAGGTGACTAGCTCCTGTCAAATGTCCTCCAAATATGAAGGAGCCACGAGGGGAGAAAACTCATCAACCTCCTGTCCCAGCCAGCCACACCACTGTCTGTATCATCCACTAGTAATCTGTTCCTCTGGCAGAGATGGGGCACTCATGTTGTGTCTCAGCCTGCCCCCCGACAGGACATGACAGATAAATTAATAATAATTATATTTTTATTATTCATGCTCCCCCGTGTAAACTGCCTGAATTGAGCTGGATGACTGAACTATCAATAGAGTAACCACTCAACATAGGCAACATTTAATTTACCTATCAACATCCGAGGCTTGGTGTCTGTAAGTTGTAGCATCTTTCCAATCACAGCTTTCCGTCTATTCAGATAATCAAATAATCATCTCATGGTATTTGTTTCTGAGACAAGTGTTCAATCATGGCTGCATTGGGGTGTGTGGATGTTTTCATTCTGTTCTTTTACACTGTCACTTTTCTGCAGCAGCTCCACAGAGCCTTTATCTGGGGAGCTGTGAATCTCTCATATTTATCTTACAACATGATGAAAGCAGTGAAAAACTGTAATCATTTATAGACATAGATGAAACACACAATCATGCTGAAATTCTTGGCACTGCACTCACTCAGTCAATACTTTGAATGAGGCAACTTGTGCGATGACCAGTGACCAGTTAGCACTGTTTGGTCGACAAGAAAGATAGGACAAGTTCTCTAGTGTGGGAGCACGAGAAGAAACATATACAGGGTTTTGCTCAGCATTTTAAGACCGATGCACACCGCCTAACTTTGCTCTTCTTTGAAGCGACACTTCTATGTTGCACACAACAACATCCTTCTACAGGTGAACAGTCGTTCATTGTTCTACATCTGTCAGTTATTCACAAACTCATTACAAGCCATATGTACTGTATGTATGAGTGGAATTAAATAATTTTATGTGATCCTGCAACAGGCAGTAATGTAATTACTCTTTTGAAGATTTCTTGCTGATCACAAGAATCAAATTAAGAGTTCAAAAGCTCCATTTGGCAGAATTTGTTGTACCCTCGGCTGACCTTTCTGGTCCCGGCCAGTCTTTGATGAAAATATCTTACCACTTCAGCAGGTACATGGCTCGATTACATCCATTAGCTTTCTGACCTCTAGTGATTGTATCTCTTGTGTCTAAGCACTGATCTTTCCTCCATCATTTACAAGCTCAGGCTCACCCAGGGTGATATAATGGAGGCAAAACACACTTAAACTCTTAGAACAAAACTCTCGCTTGTTAATTTGTGAACAGTCACCGAACACATTTAGCCTAATGTCAGTTTTGGTAATGTAATGAATAAAAGTATCAAATTCACCTTCAGTCTACTCATTTAGCATTCACTGGTTCCACCATGAAAAAGTTGAAGTTTTATGATGTGTATATACTTCTCACAATTTATGTATCTCTAAAATGTTACCACAGAGGATAGAGTTGAAGCCCCTGTGTGAAAACACCTATCGCTGCTTTCCACAAACTATAATTCTGCAGTTTTAAGCTCATAAATCTTTCTCCTGGAGGGAATGGAACTAATTGCCAATGCCCTCCAACAGGTGTGCTTGGCTGTTTACACCGTGCTGTCAGAGATAGTGACGATTAAACAGCCTAACAGCTTGTGGGAGAGATCATTAATTCACACTCGCCCAAATTTAGCAAATGCAATGTTTTGTTCATGTTTGCTAGTTTGCAACCGCAACAGTGTTGCTGGGAGGGTAGATATGAGGAGAGCCTCAACAACGTGGAGGAGGAGGGTAGGAAAAGTTTGTCATTATGTTGGTGATATGGTAAAGTAACCACCGACACCAACATGGATAATCAGACAGCCATTCATATGTTCTTAATGCCCATTATACAATTTAATGTAACTACAGACAATCAAACTGAAGGATGGTGTGAATGAACCACTGGGTGCCAGGACACAAAAAGCTCATCTTCCATGTATACATCTGCAGTACAGTCAATGCAGTGGCTTGGAATGACGATAATTTGGTTGGATCAAGTGTATCTTCGTGTTCCTTCTAAAATGAGACACACTAGCACCACTGGGTCAAAATGAAACAATGGACTTAAAGTCCAACCACACATGGATACCACTCAGAGCTGTCTGAGTTACTTCAGGTATGTTAGATGGAGGGAAACAACTACCCTGATCAGTCCACATGGGGTCACATTGTTTGCTTGTGCAATAATTATAATCAGTGGACCTGCTGGTGTCATCTTGAGAGAGCTTTGTCCTTTGGAGGGATAATCATGCCACAGTTACATTTTATCTCTGTAAAAAGCATTTGAACACAGCGGAGCATGATGACACATAATGGCTGAGAAAGCTGCAGCTGATGTGGACCTACTTATGTATTCACAGGCTTTTGGAAGTATCAGTACCTTACCCACACACTGCCTTGGAAAAATTATTTTGTAATGAATTTTAGCTACATCTACTTTTAAATTCCTGTCACTGATGTCCAGGTGTGGCCTTAACTCAAGTCATGCGCTAGTCAGTAAATCATTTGAAAAGAAGATAGAACATAATGATAATCAATGTTATAAAACCTGAAATTAAAGTCATGTCAATAGATGTCCACAGCAGGAAAAAACTGCCCCACTGTGCTCCATTAAAACACCAAAGGAATGGGTCTGTGAACAAGTCACCCACTGAGCCAAAGATGTGCTATTCTTATTTGAAAATATACGTATTTTGTTAGTGGTGAGTGTTGGTTAATGAGAGTCCTGTCCTGATGCTAGTGCCACAACACATTAACACTGACATCCTGTCTCTGTGCATAGGCTACTATTGAATACACTAAAGGGACCGTATTGCTTTATTTTCTAAATGCTGAATTGTTATCTGTAAAATATAGCTGATCTGAACATATGTCATCCTGATTGATTGGTTGATTTAAATTACAGCACAAGTTTATGCTGACATAACAAAAATTCTACATTCTACACATATCTGTGTGGGGTCAAGGTCTCGAGGCAGGCAAGTGTTAAATTATTTAAAATTTTCATGTAAAAAGATGAAAATTAAACTATTAAGTATTAATATACAAATCACTGTACAACACCATTTTTAAAAACAGTTTTCACTATGCTAACTTACCCAACATCCTCTTTTTTTCAGGTGCTGTTTTTAAAACTATTTGGCTGAAATTTAATGAAATGATTCAAACTCAGATCCTGTAAGATGCTTAATAAATACAGTAATTAAAAAGTGAAGACATAGCCTATACAAAAAACACATAAACTTTGTCTAAGTGCATGGCTCTTACTTTATTGCCTGTTACCAACAACATAAACACAATGCCCCATTTAATTTATATACAATTAAAACAATAACAGACAAATGATGCCTCCTTGCGGGACGCCACAGGTCCAGTTTATGGATTCTGAGAATGTGTATCCTGTTCAATGCTCAAATGCTTTGTACAGGCCACGCCATGGCAAAGTTCCTGCTACTGTCTATTTTCTTTCTATGGAATAAATGACACAGCTCGCAGCTGAGTAAAATCTGACATCAAATATTAAACTTGTTCTGCACATTCTGTAGCCTGACTAACACCTACTCTTACTCGTACTGAAATGGCAAAGATGAAATTACAGTAAAGACAACAGGGGCATGTGACAGAGAACAAAAGTTGAGTAAGCTCGAATTCACTTAAATTTGAAATATTTCAGTATTAGGCCTATACAGTGACTACGATGGTGATAAAATATTCCGATAAAGAGATTAGTCCCCTAGTGTTGCCTCTCTCTCATTGGATGGCCACAGTCAGCCTTGTGGCCATATGAATGATTCATTCACTTCTAAACTGAGACTCATATTAAAACAGCCCTACGTTAGAGCAACATAAACAGATTAAAAAAAAAAAAAAAGAAATAAAAACAACAAGAAGGCATTGTATCAGTTTAAGATTCCCAGCAGTGGCAGTGGACTGGCTCAGTTTAAATGAATATATTTTCCAGCAAGGCTATTGTCTGATTTGTTATTTTCTCTAATTGATGTATTTGAGGACACTTAAAGCTTCCAAGGTTCATCTGAGGTTCCAGTGTGTTTATTCTTCTCTGCACTCAAAAGTTTAAACTCCTTGCTCTCTGAGGATGTTAAAAGCTATGCCTAACCACTGCATGAATGGCAATGTTGCAAGAGGTAAGTCAGTACATTTAGGCCAGGAAAAAAAGAAGAGTGAAGGGATGATGACCACATAATAGTAAGCAGACAGTACCCACAACATGTTTCAATTACATCAATACATTTATTCCAGCTATTTTGATTTGTGTTTTATCTTTGTTGTGTTTTAAGGTAGAGAGTAAGACAAATACTGTGCAAACTGTATTACCAAACATAATATTGATTCCAGCTTGTTATGTGTGCTTTACTGTACAGACAGTAAAAATGCTCTCTCTCTCTCTTTCTCTGTCCGAGCCAAGACCTTTAAATGGAGTAGTTTGACTAATGTGGGGAATGGTGAAGGCAGTGAACCTGGGGATCATTGGGCCGACAGATCAGATGTGTTCTGATGGAGGAAATGCATAAACTTTTGTCAATATAGACAGGCTGTACCTCAGTAGATCATTTTGACTCTGTAGAATTCAAATACTCAGTTCATTTTGTGCAAACCAAAAACACCTAAATATGACTGATTAATATTTAAGAGCATTGTGTACCAGTGAGGTGCCTTAACTGCCTGTATGGAGTTGTAGAGCTGCTATTCTCTCCCAGTTACTCCATTATTTATGCTCCGTAGGTCAAAAGAGCTTTTTTTCATATAAGTAGGTCTACTCCAGGTTAAGAATATCATCATGAGAAGTCCATCACATACTACCAAGCAATTATTTATTTGCTGGTCTTCCCTTGCTTCTCTTCTCTCTGTCTCCATCCAGCTACCCATTCAGATCTCACCATGGTCTGTAGAAGACATTGAACATAACCGAGTGTTGTATGGCCAGTTTTCAAAATCTTTGTTTCCTTCTACTGCCACATAAGCAGGAGCACACACGGCGAACCATCCAAGACTTATTGTCGTGTCTGTACATGAAATGGCAAATTCCAAACATTAGATCTCATGTACATGATTAAATGCCTCCGGGTGCTGCCCAATTATCTGATGCTGTTAATGCTACTGTTTGTTGTTTTCATGTTCTTGTTATTTTCTTTTCTTTTTTCTTGTCACGATTCCAAATCTATCAGATTAGCAACAGCTGGTTGGATGAGGCCAACAACTGCATGTTCTTAAAAGCACCAATGCCTGAATAAAGCTCTTTTTTTTTGAAGAGGGAGAACAGGATTTGTTGTTAATTTCAGTATTTCAGTACTATTCCATGGTAAAGACATGGTGAGCATCAAAGTAACATGGCTGTAAGGCCAGTCTGACTGTGAGACAGATGAATTTAAAGAAAGCCCTTTCATAGCATCAGAAATCTCCCACCTCAGGCTGCAAATGTCAAGTGGACTTTCAATACACTACTCCACTTCTAATTTATTTCCATGTCATTAACTCAAATGCCACACTGTAACTTGTATGTGTGTATATTTGTGTGTTCTTGCACACATCCTCAGTCCAAAGACTGATGGACCCTCTGTTTCCATCATCCACCGTCATCATCAACCCATCAAGGATCAAAGGATGTCCTTATAGTCAAGAAATGTGTCAGAGTGGCAGGGATTACCTCAGAAGCCGTCTCATCACCATACTCTCTCATTCACACACTACTGGAAACTGCAGATATTTTTTTATGATACAATATAACAACCGTACTGTATATAGAACTAAAAGAATTTCAGCAATTTCAACACACTACAACATTTCTGTTTATTATGAAAAATATTCTGATACTTATGTCACTCCAGAGAGCCCGAAATGTGGTACAAATTACTGAAATCCCACTATTACAGATACTGCATTTTATTTCATACAGTAGCAAAAAATAAGATAAAATAAATAAAACTGCTGCAAAGCACAGATTCTTTCAACCTGGTTTTGGGCAGAAGAATGTTGGTCTTTGAGGATGGGAAAAAAGTCTACTCATACATATTGATGATCATCATCCATAGTGACCGTCTTTGCTATCCACCAATCTCTGACATAAATTAAGGCAAGAAAATCTCCACAATCTCAACCATCAGGTGCCATGTGTCTGCCAAGGTCCAGGCACAACCACTTTGGGGTTCTTGCTTCATTTCCATCATTTTGTCTATAACAGACAATGCACAACTACCTTAAAAGAAGATGCAATTAAACCTGCACCATTTAATCAGTGTTAAAAGCAGTTTAGTAAAGTCAAGTCCCATTTTAACTTCAGTTAGTGCACATTAATGAGGAACAATGAAATCTCTCTGAACACAAAACTTAGATGAAGTTCCACAAGGCTCTGTGTGTTTTAGGTTTTGTTATTACTCTGCTCCTGTAATGATATGAATTTAGTTTATTCATGAATTCATTTATACATATTCTGAACCTTAGAGTGATGGCAGCTGATCTGATGTCCAGTTGAAGTGTTCTTCAGCACAGACAGAGATTCAACTCTCAGGCACTTTATTCCTGTCTTTCTTTTCCCTCCTCTTTCTAGGTCCAGCTCAGGTGGATTAAGCCACCAAGGCCTGGATGGTTTAATTTCCCGTCTATTCTCCCCTTTCATTTAATCTTTTCCTGTTTCTTTCTGTCTGTATCCAGGCAGACTCATCCTTAAACCTCTGGCTGGTAGAGAGGAATTGTTCTTTTCACATTCATCATCCCAGGACAACACCGGATTACACTGGTCATTCATAAGGACATAAAGGACTTTGTATATCAAAGGCAAAACGTATAATTCTACATGAAATATATGACACAAGTTTAACTGTCTGCTCCAAGAAGACTAATGCCTACTTTCCGTCTTTGGATTTCTTCTCGCTCCTTGCCTCCTGCTCTGTCCAGGTTAAGCCCGGTGATTGAAGGTCAGCAGACAGGCTTTCGCTTCTTTGCATGAAAAAGACTGAGAATAGCCTCTCAAGTCTTAAAAATCACAGTTGATCACGGCAAGAAGCGAAGAAAGCACAAGGGGTTTTTACACAATTCAGGTGGAGAAAACTACAGCAGAAATAAAGTTAGTGAGCACTCATTTCTTGGTTTAGTTCTGGTTTTAACTTCTTTTCACCAGACTTGGTTTAACTCTATAAAGAGAGTGCTTATATGCTGAAGTACACCCTCATTTTCTGTTACAGTAACTCCCCATTTCCAGATTTTACATAGGTGATTAAAAATAAAAAGTTCTACAAAGTTCTACAATGTGTTGTGCTGTATTGAAGCACTTTTCCACACTCATTTATTCTCAGTGTTACCATATTTCATCATACAGAAATGTACACTGAGATATATTATGTTGGCATTTCACTGATATGATCAATATACAGTACCATGACAAGATCTCACGGCCCATTGTCATGTCATTGATCTGCCACCTCATGTTCCAGCCAGATGCACACGATCTGCAGAAGCCTAAAGGTCTTAAAGGTCTTACTTCTTGCCGGGCCTGTGTACAGTCATCACCAGACCTATCATCTATCAGGCATGTTTGAATGCTCTGGATCTGTGTGTATGTCTGCATGTTACACTTCCTGTCAATATCCAACAACTTAGCAGAGACAATGAAATGGAACAGTTGAAAATGCCATGAGAGACAATCAACAGCCTGTTTAACTATGTAAAAGGAGGTGGGATTGGGGGGGGGGGCTGGACTTAGTTTTTTTTTTTTTTTTTTTTTTAAATTCAGCTGTTCTTCTTTATTCAGTGTACAAATCCCTCTCACACCCGTGTGCAATCACAATCATGGATAATAGTTTGATGATAATCCGGTTTGTACAAACTGACTGTAGATGCCATGTTTTTTTATTTTGGATATGTTGGTCACTTTGTTATTATTTTTTTTACCTTTACTAACAAAGTGTGTCTGATTCTGAAGCCATAGTGGCACCCATGTCCTCTGTTGGACATTCCCCACCAGTTTGAGATGTTTGGCCTGAAGCCACATCACTGTGGACTCCATCATCAGCTATGCAGCAGGCAAAACCCATTGGCTAATACTGTATTCACAGTATATGTCATAATTGACTGTGATACATTTTTCCTGTCTCGTACTTATCCACTTTCTAATTGTTTCTTGTAAGGCATTTGGTGATGGCCCTGATGAGAGCTACAAGCTGAGAACAAATCTGTCTTACAAAGTTCTGGAGTTGTGAGAAAAGTTTTTACCATTTTGAATGGAGAGACTTCTTGTAACTCAGCACATTGTGGGCTGTCTGTAACATGGATGTTGCTAAGCCAGTAAGTATTTCTATTCTGTTTAGTGAATCTGTCAGGCTTTGTCAGCCCAACATGACTTTCTGAAGCCCCTTGTAACATGTTCTGCTCATCTTGCAGAAATATAAATGTAAGTGTATCTGTGTTCCTTACCAATACAGTCTTACAATGTCACATCAAAGAGGCCATCTCATCATCACTATGTTATCAAAGTGCAGAAATTCAGCCCTACATTTATTCACTGACCAGCTCTGTGTAATTTTTTGTGTTAGTGTCAGCTATCCTATGAATAAAAACACAGGATATAGAAGCATCAGTCCTGTACTGTATGTTTGCCATGTGTAGCGTGTGAGAGTGTGTATGTGTGTGTAAAACCACAGAGAGCAAGACGGAGCACAAGGGTGCGAAAAAAGGGAGAGAGAAAGAAACAGAGATCACAAGTATTGATTTTCTTACTTTTAGAGTAGGTGAGAAGGCAGGCAGGGATTTACCTGGTGGGGAGAGAGTGAGAGAAAATGTTGTTAGAAAACAAGAACACACACACATCCAGTGATAGGGCTTGCTGTGGGGTAGAGCAGTGACAGTTGAATTATGGATTTCTGTATTGTGGAGGACAGAGAGAAAGGGCGAGAGTCAGCTGAGCTTAGCTTTACCACTGCACTGTCAAACTGGCATACTACACACATACACACAGGCATCACAATATTCCCTTTAAAGTCCTCATAGCATGTGTTTGTGTGTGTTTCAAACACAGCGGGTTAGAGAGCAGGCTAGAGAGTGTCCATGAGATTCAGCATCTTTTCACTACCCCAGCCAAACTGTGATGTATATGCAGGTACTCCTTGTCGAGCTGATACCCATTAGGTGTCACGGTGAATGGCAGACTGGAGTTCTAAGGTGCGATCAAACAGTCATTATTTATTAGGAGGCCTCTGAGATGAATGAGCTGATCTGAATGTGTCAGAGGTGCAGCCGTGACAGGAGCTGATGGAAAAGCTTCATCCATACTTCCATTTCTAAAATGCTCTTCCTCTTCTGGGTTACAGTGTGCTGCAGTCCTGTGCACTGTGCAGGAGGCAGGACCCCAGGCTAATGAATACAGTACATAAGACAAGACTAACAAATCCAGTCTTGCATTTACACCTACTGACAGAATTTCAAATTCACCTACATGTATGTGGAAGAAAGACTCCATCCAGTCAGTGTGTTTAAATTCAGGACCAGGACTTAACCTTTGAGACACAACATGTCTCCATCCCGCCTTTGAAAGGAAATGAGTCACTCTGGATCTGTTCTCCAAAAGCCATTGCTTGTATTCATCAGGAGAAAATACCTTTGCGGCTGAGGAGTTATAGATGCTTTAACCAAGATTTTAAATGTTCATGTAGGGGCTCACAACTGATTTCTATGTGAAGAGTTAGTGACGTAAGAGTGTCCTGAAGAGGGAACAAAGCTACAAACAAAGCTCCACCCCCCTCTCTGTAAATTCACTGTTCTTGTGCACACACATGGCCCTGCTTGTGAAACCGTTGGCTCTACACATGTTTGTAGCACCCACACACTGAAAATTGTCTCTACTGAACAAACAATACTTTTGTCTAAAAAGGCCAGTGACAAAATAAGAGATAAAACAGAACTTTTTACTGCAGCTGGTCCCAGTGCATAAATCCAAGCTTAAATTTATTTTCCAGTCAGTCTGAGGAGTCATGCTGCTCTCGTTCTAGAAAGATAGAGCTCTACAAGCTGCCAAAGGGTCCAGCCTGACCCAGAACTGGTTTTCTTCCCCTCATGTGGAAGTACATGATGTGTTCATACTGTAATGTTACATGTGTGGTCTGTTGATGATGTTTTTGTTGTTTTTTTTTTATACCCATGTTAGGAATGTGTTTGGCAGATGTTGCTATTGCCAACTTACTGTCATTTTTCTCTGGACAGTGATTATCCTCACTACACAGGTGTCACTGGTCAAAATATTGTAATGCAATGTAATAATATCTTTACAACCTCACTGTTTTATAATGTAAGACTACGATCAACTGTTATTTCAAGAAAAAAATCACAGGCAAGTTCACATTTCACCACCACACTGTGTGACCACAACACCTATCAGTGTATTAACTGAGTTTTTCATTAGTATTTTACAGTTTCTCTGTTGTTATATCAATACTGTCTAGTGCAGTCTCGAATCTACTGGTAAAGTTTGAAAAAAGATGTGTGTGTGTGTGTGTGTGTGTGCGCGCGAGTGCCTGTATGTGCGTACACCTGTGTGTGTAGGTATGTGTGCTTGTGAGCGTGCAGAGCAGCAGGATAGCAGTCTAAGTAGCCTAGGGATAAAGTGTGTGAGAGGAGATAAGGATAACACACAAACACTCTGTTCGATAAGACATATTATTCTGTTACCTTTAAACTCACAAAAACACACACACACACACACACACACACACACACACAGAGCTCCTGCATCACATGGAAATTAGAAAGCACACACTAAAACACAAGTATGTATACACTTGTCAATTCTCAATTGAATTACTTACAAACACTTGAATGTACACACACACACACACAGGCACACGCATACGCACACATCAATCTACCACCGCCAATACTCTGCTTGATACTCTGTAGAGTTGTTTGTGCACACATGTGTTTAATGGAAAGAAGTGTGTGTGAGTGCAGGTGCGAGATTAATTCAGTGTATCAGCACATTCACAGGTGTGTGCCTCTGTGTTTTTCTCTCTTGCAGCTTTTCTGTGTGTGTGTGTGTCGGGGGCTGGGGTGGATGTTCAATACTCATGTACTTGCATACTTGTAACTGTAGGTGGATCACGAAGATTCACACAAGATGATGATGATGTCAAGTGGAAACGTCTGTCCAACTGATCAGAGGAAGTGGGAAGTGAGTGTCTTTTCGATCCCTTCATTTTCATTTATTTTGGAATTAACCTTCAGATTATCGTTTTATTGAAATTTGATTTGATCTGAATTAAAGATGAATCCATGGCTGTTTGAGTGGTCAGGATTAAAGTGTCACACTCCACTCAGGTAACACAGTGAGAGAGTGGAGATGATAATTACTGCTCTGTAAAAGCAGTTGAAAATTGGCCACCAAAAAAAAAAAAGAAAGCAAGAAAAGAAAAAGAAAAATGCTCTGTGTGAGAGTATTCAGCTAATTATGAGTCACAGTTCAGACTCTTCATCAACAAAACTCAGTTTTGACAATGACCCCTCCTCTCAGGACTTAAGCTGTTGCCTGGATTTAATTGACTGGATTTAGATCACATTATATTTTAGATATTTCATCTTATTTTTTTTCTTTTGTCACAAATCAGTGGAGGTGTGGCCAACTCTTAAATGTCTTACTCAAAACAGGGAAGTGAACATAAAAATGCATTCCAATCTGAGACCTTTAACATGAAAAGTAAGTTCTTAAGTACTTAATAGCAAAACACGGGAAGTAGCACCTGAACTAATAAATGATTTAGAATTATTTTCAGGCTGATGAGAGGAAAGTCTGCTTAGTGTGTGTAAAGTTATTTCTACAGAAAAGGCAAATTTATCTAATCTCAATTCATAGGTTTCTACATTTCTTTTTGCCACTATTATACAGCCCTTATATTCACTGGTAATATCAATTAATGACTATTTGGCAGAGTTCCAGAAGACACAACTACATACAGAAGAGTGTTTTTAATATAATTGGACTGGTGAAGTTTTGTTATCTACCTCTAATGACCACTTTTGACGTATTCACCAAGCCATAAATATGAGACCATAATAGACTAATTTGTGTATAAAGTGATTTAGGTGAGTGCTGCGGCAAGCCAGTAGTTGTTTTACTATGCCATTCATGACAGAACTCCGATTGGCTCCTTGACTTCGTGGTAAGGGCTGTGATTGGATGGATACATTCAAGGTTAGTACTACGATTGGCTGGTTGTTGATGCAAATCTCTCAATTGCAGGCCAAATATAGAGTCATCATATATGGTGTCACCAGGAACAGCCCCCCACCCCCCTACTGCAGAGCACTGGCTTGGATTCAGACTTAGAGGACACACAAAGACATTTGAGTTTCTATCAATCCAACAAAGACTTGTGACTTGTGGTCATTGTGTTCTGTTGTGTCAAAAGTAAAATACCATATGAATGGAAATGCATTAGTTACTGTATACTGTCCCTAAAGCTGCCATAATGTCACATAAGCAACACTCACATGAACAAATCATGCCAACATGGCACAGATGTTACAGTATAGAAGCAACATTCATCATATTTATTAATTTTAAAGTGAAATTGGGACCTTGAGAATTTTCTATTCTGTCGGTGTTCTTTGTAAATTGTTTGCCAAGATGGATGCTTCCTCCTCAAATCTATACCTATAGGTGCAAATAAAGTAAACACGATATTAAAGTTCAAGGTCGGGAGTTGCTGATAAACAATATGTTGCTGTGCACCAAGTGTCAAACCAAAAAAACATGGCTCCCCCACAGCCAAATCTCTGCATGGAAACACAATGAAGGCGATTTTTAATTCTTTCATCTATCACTCTTCAAATGTGCTGATTCTGTTGTGAGTAGCAGGGCGCTGGAGCTGATTCTCGTTCACACTGACAAAGACGTGGGGTCCAGTACGGACGGGCTGAATAAAAACACGAAAAAACCCTCAAATTCACAGGGCAGCTTTCAGCTCATCTCACTGCATGTCTGGAAACTGTAGGAGGAACATACTACATACAAAGAACCTCAGCTGGTTCAAACCCACAAGATGCACCATGCTGTGATCGAGGAACTGATGGATATCATGAGAATATCTATGTTCACGGTTTCTGATCTGAAAGTTAATAAGAGATTGGATGAAACAGCATGACCATGAACCTGAGCACAGGATTAATTCTATAACATAAGAAATTTACAAGTGGTATCTGATTAAAAAAAATGCAATTATCATTTGTTCAGATGTGCAATATGTGATATAGGTGATGTAGATAACTCCAAGCAAGTCCATACCATAAATAGTATGTCAACCTGTGTGTGTGTGTGTGTGTGTGTGTGTGTGTGTGTGTGTTACTTCTCGCAAAATGTATCACTTTTACAGTAACACTAAAGACAAAAGGTGACAGGTCTGACACCAACTTGAAAGAAACCCAGTTTTACAGACTAATACAGACAGCTGTAGATAAACACATTAAGCTTGGTGTTCAGTGCAGATTAAATTCATCAGTACTGGTCTGCCGTTTGCTTGTGTAGGTGTGTGTGTGTGTGAAGCAGACAGAGACATCTCCCTGTCCGGCCATTGTTTTGTGTGTGACAGCACCTTTTGTACAGCTTGGCGTCAGACGCGACTCGCTACATAAAAGGGTCAGGCAGGGATTGGAGAAAGAGAGGAAGATTAAGGTCAAAATAATTTCCACAGGCAGGGAGAAAAGAGAATATGAAGACAATACAGACTGGGTGGAAAAGAGTAAACTGGACTGAGTAAGACACACACGAGATAATCATGCTGTCCTTTGATGGAGAATAGAGAAAGCTTTATATCAGAGGTAATGCAGTCACAGCAGCGTTTTTCTGAACTCCTCAAAAACATCCTTCTTTTCATTATAACCTGTAATTTAGACAGTATAGCTGTAGAAACAGACCAGCAAAACTACTGTTCATATGAACATATTGTCATTATGATAGAAGTTACATTTCTGCCTGAGAGAATTGGGCGGTGCAAACAGGGCAGGTTCACAAATCTGTGTTTCAAGAGAATTTTCCACTGTTTCCTCTTATCGTCTCTATTTCATCATAAACTGAAGCTCTGCTCTCAGTAATCAATAACTTGCATTATACCTGCATGTTTCAATAGTGCTGTTGGGATAGAATCATAGAAATGAGAGGAGCACTGTCTTATAAGACCCAGAATGCACACGGATCAAAGTGAATTAAGGTGCAGGACGAGAAACGAATGTGTATCAGCCTGAATTAGGTTACAGCTTTGACAGTTATGTGTTAATCTGGTGCAGTTACCCTCTATGGTCTTTTGATTAAGTTGAGGTTTGTAGAGGCATGGAAGGTCAGACGAGGTAAGACAGATAAGTACTTCAACTGCATGTTACTACTAATAAGCTTTTGTACTCAACATGATGCAATTCACTTTTCTTGGAACAGAAAAGAGTGTGAGGACACATTGCAGTCTGAGGACACTACCCTTATATTAAATGGAGGAGGAGGGTAAGGTAGGAGGTAGTGCCTTTACTCTATACTTCTGACAATTTGATGAGCCTCTTGTTCATTTCAACTTTTTGGTGTCTCGTACAAGGCAGACAGTGTCCACTTGACTTGCCTGAACCTTTGTGCAAGGAGTGGCTACCAACAGTTTTATGGGACAGAGCTGTCAAACCAAAACTGCAGCTATCCTTAGCAAAGGCCACTTTTTTTCCTCCACTGGAGCCTCTCGCTGGGCAAAGACTCCACCGATTTTCCACCAGGTTTTACATTTGAATTACTATAAAGTGAACTTTGACAGCATCTAGTGGGAGTTGAGCATTGCTGAGAAGTGGAGTCAGGGTTATAATTTCACTGTGGAGAGGAATCCAATCCTGCAAGGGCATGGCATATAGATCGCCAATAATGCAGTACAAGTAGGTGGAAAACCCATGACTTCCTCTTACTACAATGATGAATTAAGTTCATTTACCATGGTGATGCTTCTGTTTTTATCTACAGTTGTACCAACCCATCATATGTAGAAATTGCAAGTTTTGAAAACTGGCAAGGGCTTTATGTCAAGTTACCATTAGATAGTATACTGTGTGACTTATGAAGTTAGGTTTTAATTGTCAAGAAAATTTATATCTTAAATTTGCAAGTGAAAAAAAAAAATCTAAACATACAACATCAATTTTCTATACAGTTCTTTCTTTAGGATTATCAATAGAAAGAATAAGGGGCATGAAGGGTAAAGCAACAGAAGCTCTTGTTCCAGCAAGACTGAATAGCTATATTATGTAGAGATTATGGATGTGTATGTGTACAAGTCGGTGAAAATATATGCATCCGACTGATATATTTACTTATTTGGTTTTTCAAAGAAACTCTATGAACTCTACAACTGACCCAAGCTATGTTGTGGATACATTCATGTATCATGATCATGTATCATGTGGGCTACTATGAATCAAGATTTCATATATTGTATTACTCTGCATGTGAACCATCATTTTGGCTTACAGTGACTCACACGTGTATTCAGCTCACATCCAAAAATTTGGAATACAATAATCAACCTATTTAACCAATTTATTTACTGTATGTTTCTGATGTATAAGAGAAACATACGAATACAAAATGGGGTTAATTATAGAAAATACAATTTTAATTTTAAAATTTCAAAGAAATTAGAACTCTGGTTGCTGGGTGGATGTGGGAGTGGGTCAAAAAGACAGAGACTAAAGAGTATGTTAAATGATAATGAGGATCAAAAGGTTTTAAAACGGAGGGTGGACAAATTATTTATACTTAACAGGTTTTGACTGAGGCCTAGCACAACGATGAGCTTCATTAACACACTGAAGAGAACCTAACTGTTACACACATTTTACATTGAACCACTGCCATCTGAAGCCTGCTCTTTCTTGCTTTTTATAAGCAATTAGTACCGAAATTTTATACAATCTTTAATACCAAAGTGAAGCAAATAGAGTGAGACTTTCTGGCTTGTCCCTTTTTCTATCTGTTCATGTATCTCTAAAAACCAGACACAGGTGGTGTGATGCAGTTTTTTTTCTTAATTTTTATTATTTGTATTACTTTTAGAATTCTTAACGATTGCACACAGAAAAATTATGTGTTTTAAACTACAGGTCTATATTCACAGTATTATGAATCAAAAGCGGTTTGTAAGTCGTTTTTTCCTGGTGCGACTGATTTCACTATTTGCATAAATACTGTGCAGAGACAGAAGTGCATTGTTTGATAGATTTCTCTGTACCAGTGTGGAGACCTGTGGTCACACCTCCCCGTCTACTACCACCTCTGAGAGTGAGAGAGACCTCCTCAGCAAACAGGAGGCTGTGCTATTTAGAAAGGGTGCCTGCTCCGACCCACACAGCGACTTGATGTCATTGATTTTTTACTGTAGTGTTCTCAGAAAATGTCAACTTGTGTTACAGCTAATTTTATTTCTTTAACCTGCACCACTTGAAGAAGACAGTAGAAACCAGCATGTGTTATTAGTTGCATATTAACTGTTGTACACCATACTCTTCTTTCAACTTTTACCTGTACATTCAGAAACATTCCCTGCTAAGCTATGTGTAAAGAGAGAAATTGTTGAGTGGTGGCAAAGTTATTTCTCAAGTTATATCTGAAGTAGACATGTAAAGAAGTTTCTAATATTCCTCAAAGAGATGCAGCAAAGACGAATTATTGGACTACCATGCTGTGTGAGAGAGAGAGGGACAGAGAGAGAGAGGGAGAAAGAAAGAGAGAGCAGGAGGGGTGTCCTTGAATGACTGCATGGTGAGATAGAGGGCATTTGTTTGAGTAGCCAAGAAACATAGGAGAGCCAGTGATAGGGGAGCCATTTGTGTGTGTGTGTGTGTGTGTGTGTGTGTGTTTGCGTAGCCAGGCGATGATGTGGCATGATGTGTATGTTAGTGACAGTAAGGGAGTGAAAGATGGTGATGACGAAAGATAAAAGAGGATGAAAGAGAGGAGAAAAGTAGAAATGTAGGAAAAGAGCGTGTGAGAGATAAACACAGGGAGGGGTGTGAGAGAGATAAACAGTGGGATGAAAGTAGAGATGGAGGGCAGATGATGAGGCCCCTTCAATGAAGATGCCATACCAGAACAGATGCCAGCTGTTCCGCTGTGTGTGTGAGAGATAGAGAGGGTGCGAGTGTAGGCAATCATCCTCATGCTGTTATGAGCTCATTACAAGAACAGATCTGAAAAGACTGTTGATGATGATAGAGATGATGGTAATGATGATGACGATAATGATGATGATAACATGATGATCACAACAACAATATCTGCCAATCTTAGTCTGTTTTCAGTCTGATGCAGTGACTTTTTTTAGGCTGAAGCACTTAAGGAGAGAGACAGAGATGTTACACTGCCCTATAGTCTATTAATACACAATGATGAATCATCAGTTGTACTGTTAGAGTAAACAAATATGATTGTGGTTTTGACCATATCCGAGCCACAGTTGAATTTGTATTTTCCAAGAGTTAAAGATACCTTTCCTGAATTCGTATGTGCTTTTTTTTTCTTTTGATTTAATGAAGATGACATATTATTTGCAAGAGATCTACCATCTACCATAAGAAAGTCAAACAGGTTGTAATGGATGAAACCTCATTTTCCATGTAGACAGAGATGCTGTTCTTTGAGATTTCATATGTGACTCATGGTGAATGAATTAGATGTTGATTCATGTGTGAAATGAGATTTTTTTCAGCATGATTTGAGCATTCAACACGTCTTCATTTCACTATTCAATCATTGTACATGATATTCAGATATTTCCCTTTTGAAAGTATGAGGCATGTGAAGATATTAAAGCTGGGGTAGGCAGGATTTGTTTTAAGAACAGACTACAGCTCCTGGTATCTTTGACCAATCAAATCTATTCTGATCTGGGGGTTCCTGATTGGTTGAATGGCTGGCTCTACTCTGTCCTAACAAATCAGGAGGACAAATTAGGGCCAGCCCTCAACCAATCAGGAACCCCCAGATCAAAATAGATTTGATTGTTCAAAGATACTGGGAGCTGTAGGCTTTTCAGGCCGCTGCATCCTGAGACATAGAGAAACACTGTGATTGCCCCAAACACACAGACCTTTTCTTACTGATAGCTGAATAGGAAAACACAATTTTCTTAAAAAAAGGTTAATGTTTTTTTGTTTTGTTTTTTTTTAACAAATCTTGCCTACTCCTGCTTTAATTGTCACATGTGACATATATTGAATTTGTTATGTCATAAGTTATATTTCAAGATAAATCTACAAGTGATCGGATGTTATGAAAATACTGTCCTGTTAAAAGCAAGTGCACACTAAATGTTAAAAATGAACAATGTTATCAAAATGTCGTCCAATGCAAATGTATGTGACACAAAAGATGATATCATAAAGCATCTTGAGCTTTCACAAATATCTGCAACAAAAATGGGTCAAAGCCAGAAGAGAAACCTTGAAGCAATTCCATTTCAACACTGAAACGTTTGATTTAAGCCATTATGTATGATTTCTTAACCATCTCATATCTGTATTTCATGTCCCTCAACATATGAGGTGAGTGGAAACAAAACAAAACAAAACAGAAAACATTTTAAATCAAAAATTTCATCTGTGAAAACAGATGAAAAGGGAAAAAATGGTTCTATCGCTGTTGTGATACTCATTACAACCAGAAGAGGCTGAAGTACTGCTACCCTGGACTACTACTATGTATGATGGTGATGTCAATTTTTCATTTAGTCATTTCAGTCAATTCTATACCATTAATATATTCAAAACATAAATAAGTATTAAATTATAGCCTCACAAGGCCCCTGTATATTCCCTTTACCCTTAGATTCATCTTATTTTTCCTTAAATTTACAGCTTCAACACTGACAAACCCAAAACACTGTTATCCTCTAAAGACAAGAATGTAGCCGATTTCATGGCAATCTGTTTCATATTGGACAGTCTGAGTGGTAATGACCCTACCAACATTCGTGGTGGCTAAAAAAATATATCAAACTCATCAATACACATGTCTGCTGGAGATATTGATTAATCCCATAATCTGTCTGACAAAATTCACTGTCAGTATTTTCCATTTATTCATTTACATGGAAATCAGCAATGTATAATATGTTTAGTGGTCTAATGTTGTTTTCTAAGCTTATTTTTCACCAGTGAAGTTAAATGGAAGTAAATAGGTAAAACAGTTTTGCAGCCCTCAAAGTATTTCAGTTTTAGACTGTTGAGGTGGTTCACTGCAGAGAGTTCACTCAGAGACATGTTTTTCATGTTTTTGGAAAAAACGTAGGATGTGTAAAGCAATAGTTCCACATTGACACATTCAACAGCATAAGTTTCAGTCATGGAATTGAAGGCCTTTAATGCAGCTGTGTTGAAATAGATGTAAGATACAGATACTGCAGACACTTGCCCTCAGTTGCAGAGGTTTGCTGCTGTGTTATTTTCCCGGCTAAAGGTCTCACTCATGCTGTTTTATATTTCCTCATTTTCACAAACTCTTCAGTGTGGAAATTGGTTTTCTCTGTCATTATAACTGTCCTCAAAAAGTGTTGGACTCAACTTGATGTAACTTGCCAACACTGTGAAGCCAACAGGTGAGCTTACTGACCCATGAAAAGCTGCCAGTCGATACCAACAAACACCAAAACCTCATGGGCTGGAGGGGTGAGATTAGATGGAAACCTAACAAGTGACTTTCTTGTAGCTGACATGTCTAACTCTGCCCATACTCAGGATTTAGACAAAGGGAAAGATGGGAAAGAGAGGCACACGATAGTGAAGATAATGACAGTCTCTCAAGCTCACACATCTCCCAGGACACAGAAGGACAAACAGATAGATAAGCTGACTGACAAGTGAGTATAACAACCTCACCAATGTGTCAAGCCTCTGCTTGTGTCTCTCTCAGGATTTAGATACAAACGGAGATAGACAGGAGAAAGACAGAGAGAAGCAGTGCAGCTCTTTAGGAAAGCCTTGTTGCAGAGTGTATTGGTGAATTACATCTTATGTGCTTTTTAGAGCATCACATGAACAATAACCACTACCACCACTCCCCTGCCCCGTCGACTAAATCGACAACGAATAATATAATAATACATCATCATACTGGAGCATGAATATATATTTATGAGATATATTATTTTGTTCAAGAAAGAGTTTTTGGCCAAAGTGTATTTCTTTGCTACAGACAGCTGGTTCCATTAACCTGATATCTATCTATCTATCTATCTATAAAGGTTACATTACATCCAAAAGCAAAAACACTGCCGACTATTCTCTTCCAGATGTCACTGACACATGGCTGTTGCCTTTCCTAACCGTCGACATGTATTTAACTGAACCACTGACTTGTCCCAAGGCTCAAATGGTAAACTGGAGTAGTCACATACAGTATGTAACAAAACAAGTCTTGTCATTCACACTGAGCAGGACCTCTTACACCACTGGATACAACAAAGACCCAACACGCACACAAGTGCACAAGTCAATGAAAAGATGTTTGTACTGGAGATCTAAGTGGTCAAACACAAAGCAAAGTTCCAAACCAGGAAATCAGACATGAGGAGAAGACTAGAAAGCGACGTACACACTCAGTGGAACACAGACAACCTGGCAAGGAACAAAGGAAACAGGAGGACTGTGTGGGGTGGACTGACGGGAAGCACCAGGGGCAGGTAAGTTGATTGGGAGCAGGTGTGGATGATCAAAGGATGGGAGGCATATGAGGGCAGGAACTGAGACAATGTGAGAGGCTAGTGTTTCAAAATAAAGCCGTAAACAAGACACATAATCATTTTAATGGGACGTTACAGGATCATATGAGAGTTTCTATTCATTATTGTACAGCTCACAGTTGCTGCTTTACTGTTCCAGAAGAAAGGCTTCAAAACACTCCTGGATCTAAACTAGTTAATTTAATTGGTGGTAATAAAGGCAAGGTCATGGCGTAAGGCAGGGATTCAGGACTTAAAGCATTGACATGCAATCATTTGTATGATGCACCCATACATTGTCATGCAGAGGAGTTACGCCACTTTCATGAATCAATTTTTAATCTCTGCCTCAGCAGCCTAGACAGTTTCTGTCTGTCTGCCCTGAGCTGCCATCTAGTCAACAGCTACTTCCAGAAGTGGGCAGGTTAGGTCTTCTGTGGTTAGCTAACTAGCTCTACAACATTAATTGATATGACAAACAAATAATAACAGGCCAAAACTATGTAATGTTATCATGCACAATTCCAGATAGTTATGAATTGGAGACTGAACAGATATTAGTGTGGGGCAAATAAATGTAATTTATAACCAGATGAGTGGCCTGGCTTCCTGGCATTAGATAATGTGGTAACACTTCCAGGTGTCCTTTGAAGGCAAAATCCTATAGTGCAGGAGTGGTGCATTGGAATATTGGCCAAAAATAAAATAATTAAATAAAAAGAAAAGATAATAAGACAAGGATGACGCCACAACAATGGGCTATGACTCATGATTGTGAATTGCAGGGTGTATTGTAAAATATATAAATAAATAAATAAAACACTTTTACTCACAATAACATATTAGATTTAGCTCACACATATTTCCTTGGACTCACTGATTAAGAATTAACATCATATTTCCTTGAGAAGAAAACACAGTGGTATTTGGTTTTGAATTTTGTCCTTTCTCATATTGGCATTGTGTGGAGGGTAGACCAGTAAAGGAAACAAGAAAACAATTCAACAGGTACCAATTTGAAATGATCAGACATGACTGTTATATTGATATTATATTACTGCATGCAAATTGAGTGTGGCAGATGTTTCGATAGGTGAGACAGGGCAGTAGTTGAGTTGTGAGGAAGGGGGCCGTGAAAAAGGTTCAGCCCCGGGGCCTGCATTACTTTTATGTGCCCTTGAAAAACGCTAGTCAAATATTTCTTAAAACATATACTGAGTATAAAAATCTAAATCAAAGGGAAATTTGGACCAACAATCTAAGAGGATGCCATTTTAATTCAGAGGAAACAATCAGGCAGATTGAAAGCCTCGGTGCCAGCCAACATTCTCTACACAGTCTAGAAACATCTGCCTGGCATCAAAACACTAGAGTAAAACACCAAACACACATCAGCTTTACAATACACTGTAAATCGTAGCACCCTCCGCGGTAACATTCATTAAATCACCAAATGCTATTGGCCGTGAACTTGTGGCAGATTAACAGGGCCCCCCGACACACACACAAGCATTTGTCTTTCAGATGGAAACACAAATATTTGTGGGTCATAAAACAGGTCGCATTTGTTGTGGCAGGTTAATGGGACAACCACTGCTGGTTAATGTGAAGCGTTTTAGACAGACACACAGTGTGTGGTGTTCTCCTATTTGCATGTTGGCACAGATCTGTGAGAACAGAAACAAAGGGAACACACCACAAGCCACAACCAAGTGGTTGTTTATTCATCATCAATTTTCTTTTAGTTGGATTCCATGAAATTATTTTACTTATCTGTGAACGGTTGTTTTTCTTTCTTTTCTTAAATTCTTCTAAGTTATTTTCTTTATTTGTGCATGTGTGCAAATACTGTCACTCATTTACATATTGAGTGCCAATTTAATATTATATATTAAATATATTATTAATATATTCTTCTTCTGCTCATTATTACTACTACTACCAATATTACTATTAGAAGTAGTTCAAGTTAAGGTGCTTATATAATGTTTTTTTTGTTTTGTTTTTCTTTCTTTATTTGGTAGGTTCGTCCCACAGTTGGACTACAACAGCACCACATGAGCTTGAACTGTGCTGCTACCGTGAGGTATGTCTGTAAAGCCCATGATGTGGCAAGGTGACTAACACATTGGGGTATTATATAAAAGACACATGGCCAACATATATCTCACATCCAAGCTCCATAAGATGCCCCTTTAAGACGCTTTTGCCATTACATTTTTACAGTCTATTATCTTGTGACTTTGTAAATTAAGTTTTTATTATGATGTAAAAGTCAGCAAACTGTAAATACAAAATCTGAATATTTAGTTCTACCAAGCACATTTCTCTTTTCAATGTAACTTAACAAAACTCCAAAATAGTGCCACACTAGGATTTGGGAATCTGGGAAAAATGATTAGGAATTAATTTAAGAAATAATAGACCCATAAAATAAAGTGTTACCAAATATTTGAAAGTTCCATAAAGTTTGCCGTAGTGGTAAACCAACTTCTGCTGTGTACGTGCATGTATGTCAGTATTTTGGCTTTATTTTCTATTCTCTCTCTCTTTTCTATCTAATGAAGATAAATTGCTATAAAACAATCATTCAACCAAAAAATGTGTCATTTTCATTAGGTTTTAGATAACACACTCTTGTGTTACTTATCTCTTCTCTGCTTATCTCTATATTAGCTATTTGTACACTAGTTACGTTGAGATAATTTATGCAAATCAATGTAAATTGATTACCATACTCATCCTGCTATAATTAAGTAGCCTACATTTCTTCTTACTCTTTTAAATAGTCACTTTTTCAAGAGGACACCTGGCTCATTTAGTGAAGATGTTGTAATACATTTCTTTATATTTTAATGCTTTAATCTGTGAATAATTGTTCCAGAAGAGAACTTCCTGTACATAAACATAAATGACAGTACATTTACGTACATGTGAGATTCCATGAGTTTAATTTTTGATATTTTTTGAACAACATGCAAAAGTCAAGGAATGAGTGAAAGCAGAAAGATTTGGATTTTCTGGAGATTAAGGACAGCAGATATGTGCTCCCCGCTTCAACTGATCACCCAAACCATTCTGACGATGTCTCTGCTCTGATTTTGTGCCCTGAAACTCCTCCTCCCTGCCTGCCTCCACCACCCTCACCAATCAAGGACTAAGTTAAAACTGCCAAACTGAAACTCAGTCAAATTGATGAACTATTAAACAGCAAGAACCAGAGACATCACTGATCGTCTGTCTACCCGAGATGCAACAGACCCCACGCCGTTCCCGTGAATATCCTGGTGATCTTAAACAGCTGGTGGCATGGTCGCACACATCGCAGCAATCACAGACCATCTGGTACCTGTCGCAATACTCTTACATTTGTCACTGTTCAGCCACAACCAGTCTTCCTCCCAGTCTCAGAATCTAAACAGCTGAAATTAGCTCTTTTTAATGACTTACAAATCCTTGTGGTCGATGATCTGATAACTGAAAGAAAGTACAGTGTATGTTTCTGGGTGAGACCTGGATAATCAGTACTGCTATACATTAGTCATCACTCTTTTTCAACAGGGATTCTCAGAGCTGATCTTATGAATTTATCGTCGTATTACCAGATATGACAGATTTATCCCAAATGCCCATGTGAATATTCATATCCATAAATAGGATGACTCAGGAGCTATGAAGTTTTAAAATTTACTGGACGCCTTCCATCTGTACCCATCACGTACAATGCTGTGAAAAAGGATTTGCCCCTTCCTGATTTCTTTTTCATGTTCGTCCCACTAAAATGGTTAAGATAATCATACAAAAGTTAATATTAGACAAAGATAACCCAAGTAAATATAAAATGCAGTTTAAATGATGATTTCATTTATTAAGGGAAAAAAAAACATCCAAACCTACAGGGCCGATGTGAAAAAGCAATTGCCTCCCCCTTGTTAAATTAGGGTGATAAACCAAATATTTGGGAAAGCTGACACTCATGCTAATACTTTAGACACAGTAATAAGAAAGGGTTCAACGTTTATAAATGCTCCAGTAGCTGAGTTACCCATGTCTGATCATGTTTGTATGGATTCATAAAACAACACATTTGTAAAAGAATAGTAAATAGCGCTTCCTTAATAAAGCAGTATGGCATACATAACAGATAGCTTACCAGTAAGCACTGTTCCAACGTACCATTCGTTTCCATGGTTATTATGGCTTGATTCAGTTTAAGCACAAAAATTACTTGTTTAAATTCATGATTCCAGTTAAAACAAGTACTTTCGAAACATTTAACGATCTTTGTTGTCATGGTTAGTATCATAATGACACAGTTCACTTTCTCCTTGATAAAACAAACCACTTAACTGCTGGTTTGATGTGGCACTGAAACTCCACCCTCTTTATTGAAGTTGTGTTTTATTGATTTATTCTTTGCTCCTGTCACAAATACCATGGCCACTAGATTATGTGTATTAACTAGGATGTAACTATGGGCAATAATAACCTGTTGTACAGACAAACTATAGGGTCAATTTTTCCAGGAGGACAATCTTGCCAATTTCCAACTTTCCATTCAGTCAGGCTGAAAAAAAAACAGAGCACTGAAACTGCTCTGATTCAAATTATTAGCAACCTCAGAATAAACTCTCATCCTGTTGTCCATGTCCAATTGACCTAAATATTATAATCAGCCATTGGTGGGAGTATTTATGCATGTATTGGTTATTTCTGTTTATTGTCTATCAGTAGCAATGTATCCTCTTAAACAGGGAGAAGGGAGTTTCACGTCAGTCTTGGAGATCATGGGTCTGAAAAATATAACATTAAATGTGAGGTTGTCAAGAAAGCTGTCTTGCACAATTATCAGTCTCACCTTAAGTGCTGTCACATTTTCAGAGAGCACAATGTATGTTTCAATAGTTACAGTGATGATATTTACTGTCTACAGAGAATCTATAGAACCAGATGATGCTGCAGCTGCGAACTCCATTACCATCTAACTTTAATTTCTTTAAGTTGAATGAGGACAAAACTCAAATCTTTGAGTGTTTGTGGTTTTTAGATTCTGATCTGAGCTCCGATTCCTGCATCAACAATAAGTGACAAAACATCATTTCTGCACCTTGGAAACAGCCTAGTTACCTCCATCAATTTATGAAAATGATGATGAAAGACAGATTCATGCCTCCATTTCAAGCTGATTCCAAGTGTTATTTTTATTGCCCTCCTGAAGAAGAAAAAAAATCACTGAGAGACTTCAGCATATTTTAGAACTCTTTGGCTCAGCTATCAACCAGAACCAAGAGGAGAGAGCACATTAGTCCAGTTTCAGCTGCCCTGCACTGGCTTCCCGTTACAATTAGAATTGATTTCAAGGTCCCCCCCTTATATACAAAGGCCTTAATGGGGTAAGACCTAGCTACATAGCTAACTCCCAGATAAACGGTATACTTCCAAGAACACTGAGATAATCTACTGCTGGTTTATTGAAGGTTCCCAGAAACAGCCGTAAGACTGTTTAATCTGCTATCCAATATCTTATATCAGCATGGTGGGCCACATTTACACCTGTTATTTCAAGTGTCAGTTGAAACTTAATACTCCCTTGTTTACACTTAACCACTTATGTGTCCTCTGGCCAGATCACAAATCGGATTGAATCAATCTTAGTTTTCACAAATAATGTTAGACCCTACTGTAGTTCAGAGAGATGTGGTAATGTACCAGAAGCAGTTTGGTGCTGCCAGTAAACATAAGAAGAAGACCACCTTGAACCGTTTAGCATTTTAGTGGCAAATACGAATTACATACAGGTTTATGACTTGTGACTGATTAAAAAGGCATACTATATATAGGTTCTATTATATTCGTCCAAAATTTTGCATCCTGCTGAAATACAGAGATATGAGAAAAAAAAAAATAATACCTCTTTTGCAATATAATTAAATTTGCTTTTTTTTTTGCTGTCATATAAGCCCTTGACAGGGACCATTGTTTGAATTCAGTTGCTGGCATTAAACTAAAATCTATGCCCCATCAGATTTTTTTTGACATTTGCAGCATTTGTTTCATTGACAGTGAGCCAGAAGAAAAGCATAAACGACTTCAAGTCAGCTCTACATGTTGGTGGCACATTAAAAACTCAGCTCAGCTCTGCTGGAACTGTTTCAATCTTGTTTCCTAAGCCAGCGATGGTAGATAATGTAGGCAGTCTGGAGAACGAGATAATGATGGCGAGAAACGACAGCCTTAAGTTATGTTAATGTTAGTTATGCACACTCATGTGATTAAATCTTGATTGAATATTCTAATCAATCGACAGGGCTTCAATAAACACTTGGTTGAGCTAGTCTGTAAAGTGATCAAGTATGAAAGAAACAACATTAATTGCGGGATATATATGAGGTCACCTGACCAGGGGCAAAAAAGACTGGACTCTGGGGTCCCCAGGCAAATCAGAGCCTACCTGATAAAGATCTGCATCTTACATCGCATGTGTCCCTCAACAACAGGCCCGGGTGAGCCCAGACTCCTGCCAATCACAGACTCAGCCTTTTTAACAAGCTTGTCCGTTCTCCTTGTGTTCAGGTCACACATTCTGCTGCCCCAGCAGACTGCATTATATAAAACAACACACTGTCCATCACTGACTGATAAAGCCTGGGTAGCTGAAGGGGATTTACACTTGTCACTGTACGAGGGGCAGTAGGGTTCCCCTCTCTCCCTAGGGCCCCGATCATTTACCTGGTTAGCCTCTCCTGTCAGTCCACCTCTGCACCTCAGTCCCTTGCTCCCATGAAAACTGCTGCAAGTCACCTAACAATAATTTTTAGTTACATCACGGTTTATTATTCTAGTAAGCTCATTTTTGCTAATTAGCTTAAAACACAAAGTACATCTGGCTAATGGAAATATCACTTATTTTAATTGTATTTAACTATAAATGATAGTATTGGACAAGAAGAAATGCTGACCTGACGGCTGTGGCACATGTTCACAAGATGATCAGGATCATCAGGATGCAGATACTGTATGACATGAGTGTCTGTGGAAATGAACGTATCCACTACAGCCAGGCTCTCACCAAAATACAGGCTGCTGTCACCTACATTTAGCATTCTGAATGAGGCTTCCTTTTCATGCTGCAGACAACATCTGATCATATTACTACTATGAGTATCTTACACATTTTGTCAAGAGGAAATGAAGACAGAACATGAAATTGAATAACTTCACTCCTCGCCCGCCCAACCAGTTAAACACTGACATATGAAAAGGTACCTCGCAGGAAACAGGTCAATAACAGGTTTGGGAGACTTAAGCCATGAGAAACCACAATCAGCAAGATTGTGTGATACATGGTGGGGATGAGTGATTTTCCCATCAAAAAGATTGAAAGGTAAAAGGCACTATTTACTTTGATGATGTGGTACAAGTCTGCAGTTTGCCAATTCTTGCAAATCACACTAACAGACTGTCTCATGCAGCTCAGCAACACTAAGTAAAGTCCTTTGAGCTCAAAGGACTTTACTCTGTGTTTCTGAGCTAAACTTACATTGGACATGTGCTAATGTATTTACTGCAAAGTCTCAATGTAATTTTCATAACATTGATGAGCAGCAGGAATTGCTTTGAATCGTGTCAGCAGCGAATATTATGTCAAAAATTGGTATTTAGTTACTGACATAACTTCACTTAAGGTCTCAGATTGTATTAAGGTAGACTTTCAAGTTGATTACAATTGCATCCATGCTGGATGTCCATCTCTTCAACATCAGATTTAAAAGTAATGAAGGCCGAGCCCTAACAATTCTCTGAATGGTTCTTCAAAGTTGCATAAGCATTCGTGGTTCTCTGTGTTCCAGAGGCCTAATCAAATGCCTCTGGCCAAACAAGCTTCGGTATTTCACATCAGTAAAACTAACGGGCACAGTGAATACGACTGCCGATTACCTTTTGTCAGGCAGGAACCTGCCAGTGGCCGGTCTTTAAATACACCCCCTGCAGTCTGCATACAAGGCCAGTACAGGAGTAGAGGTTGTTCTGACCTCAGTTCAACTCCTTAAGAACATAAAAACACCTCCAAATGATGCCAGCGTATTTCATCTCTGACTTCTGCTGCATCTTTAGCTGTCTGCATCGTTCGGTGTGTTGCTCAGAAATCTTTCACGGGAGAAAACGTGCAATCACAATGTTTTATTTGAGTTTGAAGTTTGAAGTTTGACCTTCAGAGGAAGCTTTTGTTGTCAACCAGTTTGTTTCATAATTGGAATCTTTATATTGCAATTACTTCTTTTAATTGGATGAAACTACAAAGCAGTAAGTGGCAACTGAACTATGTTGTAAGTCAATCAAGAAATGAAAAGTAGCAATGAAAACTAATTCTTATTTGATGATGATTTTTCCACTGTATACTTACTTAATTGGCATGCTACCTAGACTTACACTTTACTGCCAGCAACAAACTACTCAGTCAGAGGAGTAACACTCTGCTCTGCTCTAAACACACAAGACCTCAGTAAAAATGCTGCTCAAAAAGGCCATCGCAATTATCCCTGACCCATTCTACCTGACAGCTGCAAACTTTACCATTCACATTTGTAATATTTCACTTCATGGCACCCTTGCCTCCAAACTCACTGTTTATCTTCTCTAACTACGTGGAGCATTTCCTTGTTATGTCTATATTCCCCCTGTCACGGCTTGTTGGTCTCTGTCAAGTTGCTTTTGGATGAATGTATCAGTATCTGGCTGTGGAAATGAATTTCCTCCCTGACATTTAAGCTCTAGAAAACAGTGTGAAGATAGGAGGTTAATGCGGGATAGTGATGCTCTGGGGTTTCAGTAATGCTAAAAATCCACAAGAGCTGCTGTATTCTCATCACTCTTGGACAGTGGAGGGCCTGGAAACATACACATTGAACGTACAAGATTTCACTGAGGTTTTCTGTCATGAAATATTTCTACTTTATGGTGGGTCTTTGTCTCTCTGTCGTCTTTCTGTCTTTTTCTTCTTTGTGAAGGGAGCTGCATTATAGAGGTGCTCTATCTGTCATATTCTCTAGGTAACTAATTATGTCTCACCGACTACCACACACACACGAACAGTCACAGTTTGACGCACATATGATGTAAGACACGTGTAATAATGAAACTGACTTGTTACAATCCTCAGTCAGACTGCATGCAGATCCATGTTAAAGGCAGTGAGGGAAAGACAATGCCAGGTAATAGATAGTACCTTGGCATTTTCAGTCAGTTGATGGTGTCCAGTGGAATTTCCAATTGAGACACCTATCTGTTTGTTCATTGTGTTGATGTTGGGCCAGTAGACACACTGATTCACAGTTAAAGCTCACAGAGCTTAGAGTCTCATGGTATCACAAATGCTAATGCAGAGAGAAGCAGCTGTGATAGGCATTACCACCAAATGGAGGATTTAACAGTATGTTTTATTCATTAGGGAACTGATTCCCAACCTGTGGGTCACAGCCCCCTGGTGGCCATCAAGCGTACTGCAAGTCAGCCATCAATCCTTTTGCAAAACAGTCAGATTGTGATGTAATTATGTTGGCACAGTGGCCCAGTGGTCACTTCACAAAAAGAGGGTTATGGGTTAGAGTTTGCGCGTTCTCTCTGCGCTTGCATGGGTTTCTCCAAGTACTCCAGCATGAATTTTCGGCTAATTGGCGGCTCTGTGCACATAGGTGTGACCGTGAGTGTTGTTTGTCTCTTTATGTCAGCCCTGCAATAGACAGGCGACCTGTCCAGGGAGTGCACCGACCTTGGCCAGTGTCACATGGGACTGGCTCCCACAACTCTGCATGGATAAGTGGTGTAACTAATGGATGGATAAAATTTCTGTACTACTCAAATAAATCTTAAGTACTAAGTCGGTGTTAAGCCAATGTGGAGACTGTGGAGTGTCCTACATTTCCCCTGCTTTCAGTTCATGCCTGAATTACTATTATTAAAATGTATTGTTACAGAGTTGTGGACCCTGTGGGTTTTCAAGTGGGCCATGAGTTGGAAAAGGTTGGGAACTTCTGCACCAAGGGGCAGATGAAGGCTGAATCATGTCAGGTATTAAAAATGTAAAGTCGCACTGCAGCTAAGGTGCACTTTCTAAACCATATTAGTGACAGTCAGTAGCTGTGTCCCAGTTCAGGGGTCGCAACCTTTTGAGGCTGCATTTAAAGACAGATTACATCAGAGCAGCATGACGAGCTGGCCCCATTTCAAAGGCTACTTCAAATTCCCACCATGTAATTCAGCCTTGTTTTTAGCCAATGAATATTGATACAGGATAGTTTTTTTTTTCCATCAAGCCCACAAAGATATTAGTTATGCCCCACTGCCAATTCACAATATCTGTCCCTTTCTATCAGTAAACATTTGGGGGGACGCATCATTCTGTGAACTTTGTGTTCTACTGGAAGCCAACAAGCAAAGCTGATTTGTTTTTGGATTGTGAAATTTCAACTAAAGTGGTGTGAGGGTTGGGTGCACAACTGTTAAGGTAAAAACAACCACCAGGGATGCAAACACCGACTAATTGATGCATTCTCACTGAAGCTTGAGTTTTAAGATAATGGGAACTTTTCAGCAGAATAGCCTGTTCTCTGCATAAGTGTCAGTGATGAAAAACTTTCTTAGTTTCTCTTCAAAACATTGTTGTCATTTGTTTATTTCTGACCTCACTCTTGGATGATATTGTCACATTTACAAACTCATTTGGCAGATGCATTTATCTAAGGTGACTTACTGTACAACTGAGGGATATCACGAAACCTCGAGTGTAGTAGCAAATACTTTACTCGTCATCATTGCAGTGTGAGCAAGTAAAAAAAATGCAAGGAAGGAATCAAACACCAGGGGTCTCATACACTGTACGCTGTCTCATAAGAGTCCCTGAACAGTTTGGACTGAGAAAAAATTGAGCACAAGGCTGAATGATTGACTTCAAGCAGTATTTCACAGATCCACTGGTGATAATGTGCCAAGAAAGGCAGAGAAAAAGAAGAAGGCTGGATGTACAGTGGACTAAAGGTTTGTCCTTGTTAGACTCTTGTGATGTACACACACTTGGAGGCTTGTAAAAAGTGGAAAGACATGCGCTTATCTTATAATTTTGTCTGCTTGCCCCTCACAACTTCTGTAAACTTTCTGAAACTGACCGTGAGGTGACTCTCCAGGTGTGTTGGCAATGTTTGAACTTCCTACCCAAGATCCCTCTTCTTGTTCTTTACACAACTACTCCTGTCATCTGTCGTGAAAGCAACCGAGTGCAACACTACAACTGCCTCTTAAGTAACAAGGTCCAGAGGTATGTACAGTTAACAATGTGGAGAGAGGAAAGGAAATGGTTGACTGTCTGCTGAGAATAATAGAGAACCTTTAGATTCAGCATTAGAATGACTTGTTAATTTGGACGTTTCTTCCATGTAGAGCCAAGCTTAAGAACTCTTGTTCCTTCTGCTGATTATGTAAGTCTGCCAACATTAGCAAACCTGAAGCATGTTCTTATTCCATGTTAGTCTGATAAGTAGACTGGAGACATGAAGTGTATCCTTGTGGAAAGTAGATAGTTATGCTGACAGTAAGCTCTGTAAAGCGTGTTCTCTTGCACTCTCTTCTCTCTTACACTTATTTCTGGATGATGGTAAGCTTTTTAAAGCTGGAAGAACACTTCAAAATGCACTAGTATCTTAGGGTTGAACCCGTGAAGTTGCCTGCCAATATATGAGGAGCCAGTATTGAACATGGATCTAAACTTTCCATAAACTCCAGTTTTGATCTTATTAAAAGCCGAGTGGCAAAACGTAACACCCCTGTGACATATTTTTTTCTACTTGATTCAGAAAATGAGATGTCATCACCAAGTAAACATAACTTGAGGTTGGTTGCCCACAGTGTGACATGCACACAAATTTCAGTCCATTTAGCTGCCAAACTGAAGAGACTGAATTTAACCCTATTACCTGTTAGAATACTTTTATTAAGTGGCTGTCAAAGTCGTCAAGGTGGGGATACCTTGACAGAGTCCCAGGAGATCATCAGCAAAGTACAAGTTAGCTAATAGTCCTCCTTAAGTCCATCAATTATCAGTTAATCTCAAGATTTTAATGTCTCCTATATTTATGAAAATGAATCATTTAATGTTTAAATATAAAAATGCATATTATGGGTCGCATTTTATTTTAACTGTTGACAAACAAGCAGTGGTAATCAGCTACTGTCCTTGAAATCAAGTGCAAAGGAGACCTTAAAAGACCCACACAAAAGAAAAGAAAGCATGATTGCCTTTAACACTAGAACCGCAGAGAGGGGTCATTTTTACCCCCCGCCTCCACACACACACACACACACACACACACACACAGACTTTTATATATAACTTCTTATGTGACATGCAATCTATTTCACCATCCAACTCTCCATCACTCACACCGGCTGTTGCCTCCCTGGAGCATTACCAAGACCTCCTGGATGGTATATCCTCTTCTGCTCCAGCTCATATTTCCAAATCCGCTATTCACTATTCTAACGCTATATGTGTATCAAATATAATATTTAGCTTGCAATATGGCAGCCTAGCTACTTGTCAAACGGCGTCTAACAGCCGTTGCTAAGCAACCAGACAGCGCGAATGTTGAGCACGGCGCTAAACAGCTGTTTCTATTAGGGGTAAAAATGACCCCTCGGCAGTTCGAGGTATAAATGATCTTTTTTTTTTTTTGTTTTTATCCCAGACCTCAAAATTCACTAGATGATTAATGAACCCATTTTAGGAACTGAGAGAAGTAAGGGTTTTAAGTTAGGGTTTTATTTTAACAGAGTTACACATATTTAAAAACACCAGGGGGGTAAAAATGACCCTTGGTGGTTGTAGTGTTAAAGGATTTGCTGGAGCTTCAGAGGTGAATCTAACTCCTCTCCATCCTCAGAAAAGAAAGAATAAAAAAGGCTTCTTGCCACAGGCTCATCCTGCTGCAGGCAAGTTAAACAGCAGTCGATAAAAACAACAGAAAATAGCTGTGAGAACTATTGATCGGAGGTACTTTTTGTAATGTATGCTATGTAATAAAGCAAATCATTCATTCCTTCCATGTGACCAAAATAAATCAATGCCGGGAATTGTGTGTGACGTGCAGCACACAAGACAGAGATTAGATGAAACTGTTCCATTCACTGGAAGCGAAGAACAGATATTTTACGTCAAAGTGAATCTAAAGAATGTGTAGCTAGTGACCTTTCAGAACAAGGTAATAGCTGGATCTCAGATAGCATCAAAAGTCCCAGGAATACAGTGTTGGTCAGAGGAATGCCATAAAGGTATGTGTGAAATATAACTTACGTCTTCTGAAGCACTGAAAAACAGACCATTGAGCAACAAATGCTCAATGGTCACATCATCATTATACTCTCTGGTCTCTTGGACTCAGTGGGTCTCCTCATCATGAGGCTCATCCACTACTCCATTATAGTCCACTATATGGAGAGTTTGCCATTTTTGTAATGCTGTCCAAATGTATGGCTCATGTTTAGTCCTTATACCCAGGTTGTGCAATCATAGTATCCAACCATGCATTGTGAAAAGAAGTGTAAAATCACTGGTCACTAACCAAACAATTTATGCCATTTTGCAGTGAGCTCACACTGACAGACAGAAAATGACCCTCGTAGTGTCCCAATGAGGTCACTTATTAGTTCACTACATTGAACTTCCTGGAAATTTATAAGTGAATGACTTCAGATACAATCAGAGTCTATTAAATTTCATTTCAATGTCCATATTCACAAGAACAGATTTCTTGTTGACTGGGGTGGCTGAGGTAGTTACATGAAGTCAGACACATTTAACTGGGTAGATCACCATGGTAACCCACGCTGCTCTACAGTAGGTTAATTTCAGACGATCAGATCAAAACCTGTCAAAATAACTGCATACAAAATGTTAGAGCTACAAAGCAATTCCTCAAAGATCCTTTAATTCTCACAAAGATTCCTGATAGTCTTGATGTTTTTCTAATACCATGCAGCTTAGAATAACATGTTGATGATAATTAGAAACAAGAATAAACCCTCTGATGTCTGTCCCAATAAAATAAAATGCTGTTAATATTTCCCATGATATGAGTGCAACATGCCAAGTCACAATCTTTAGATCTTATCAGGACTACTTTGTCCCTCTTCTCACTTAGTCTGTGCATCAGAATCAGTCTGACATTACCTCACATGAAATGCAATGCAACAAGAATGAAAACTGCTCTATATTTAAGACCCTTTACTAAAGGCTGTGTTTTCACCCTGAGACACTGACATTATTTTAATACGTGAAAATGATTTTCTCGTGTTTACACCCTCTTATGTTTTCTGGTTCTGTCATTACGTTCTACTCTTCATAGGTAGGATATCACTTTCAGATGTCACAACGACAACAACAACAGTAATGTATAGTGGCTATATCATGGTGAAGCAATGGGTGTACACTGACTCGGTCTACTGGATCCTAATTTCAAAGTACAGTCATCAATTATAAAATAAGTCTTAAGTTGCTGATGTAACTACCTACGAACAGCCAACAGGAAGAGTTCAAACTACACTAAACCGTTAAAATGGAGCCGCAGCAATATCATATATTTATACCACTTGAAATGTGAAGGTGATGTTTTCTGCTGCGAGCATCAAGAGTCAACATTAGAAGTTTACTCTCCAGTCTAAAGAAAAGTTGTGAGCATTTATCAAACCACATCTCTTGGAAAGCTGCACCAAGATTGACTTGTGTTTAGCTTCTTTGCATTTGGAAGTGGGTTTCTTACTGCTTTGATGCTTTCTTTCTCGCTGTGTTTCTGTGATCTAGTGCGCTGAAGCATAGCACCACCTCTGAGGAAGCTGTTCTTCGTAGGACTGGGGCAGACTAAAATACACTGACTCACACAGAATCGTGTCACTACACTGATTGGTGGTAGTGGTACTACATTGATTGCGAATTAAAGTAACAAGCTATTAAATTACCATCCTTGTGTCACAGATGGCTAAATAAGTGTTCATAATTGAATGATTGCTGTCATAACGAGCAGAGCAGCTCTTTGCTGAACAACACCACAGAAACTACTGGGAGCTATGAGGAGAGATGACAGTCAAGTCTCCACATCTCCTGACTTTACAGAGGACTGAGGATTCTTAAGTAACAACTGAGTACTGAGTGATATCCATTCTCAGATCTATGTTTAGATATTGACAAGACTGTGACTTTGAATAAAACACCAACAAAAATTAAATACAACTAGATACCTGAGTATCACCAGATTGATATTGTTACTGGCTGTCACTGTTTGAGTCAAGCACACAGTGGATTAACGTGTAGCGTGAACATAATGATTTTATACTTATAATGTATATGTTTGAGTAATGATCATTTATAAAACTATCTGGAAATACATTACTCACCATGAGTACAGAGTTCTACAGGAGGTTAAAGTAAGTCATATTTTATATTAATCATATTCCAGTCATCTTTGGCATGTAGTGTGGAAACAGCTGGAAGCCATAGGCACACTTGTTGTGGGTGCGTGTAGCATATAGAGCTTTACAGATGTCAGCTGAGAATAGAGCGATTAGCACAACAAAGACTTCCCACCCGACTCATCTCATCACTCTCTCTCTCACACACATGCGATCACTATATTTCATAGTGTACAGCTCAGCATGAGTTCCGCCTGGCAGGTAAGGCGGACCTTGGCACTTTATGTAACTGTGCAGCATTTCTTCATGCATGGATGTGTGTCAGTTATGACTTTTTGGCTATCCATCACTGAAAATGTTGGCAGAACAAAACTTTTAGGTGTGACTATGTGTTACATATTCAGTGTGTGTGCTTGTGTGAACCAGCAAGGCTGAACAGCAGGTGCTGCTGACAGTGTAAGGTACATAAAAGCTCATATCACTCTCTGAAATGTAATGTCATTGTTGCTGCAGTGAAGCTCTTGTGTAACTGTTCTAAACACAGACTCAGCAATTGAAACTGCTTGATTGTAACTGCTACAAGTGATCAATAAAGCATTTTTTACTGTGAAAATCTAGAATAACCATTTTAGGTTCAATAAATGTGCAAAACGTCTTACCCAGTCATTGTGGTCATGGTGGTTGACAACTGCTGATATCCCTGTTTAATTGCAGAGCTCATCATGTATCTGAGGAATGAAGAGCTTTACCTGCAAGTAAATGCAAGTTGCATGCACAGTAAACAGCATGCTTTAGGACTGATTCTTTAAATAATGTACAGTACATGTGCACATGGATGAAATGTCATGCAGGTAAACTGCAGCTCTTGGCAGTGGCTCATTCACAACGATTAGAAATGTCAGCAGCTGCAATGACTCAATGTGGTTTCCAGAGACTAAAAAGTCATTTTGGTTTACACAGCCCAATATCACACGTATGCCAGAGGCTTTTACAGTTAGTACAACCTCCAGGCATTTCTTCTGTCTCTCCATCAGTACAACAGTACCACTTTCACCATCAGTACCACTTTCAGTATCCCTTATGTCCTTATTTAATGTGTTTTGTGATCTTGTGTTCCTGTTGCCCCCTCACTTCTACAGTTGAAGTTTGATTGATTCAAGTCGATCACAGGTGTTCTCTCACCTACCAAATCCAAAGGGGGGGCTTCTGAACGATCACAATATCAAAATGCTTGCCATGCCTCAAGCTGTTGGCCTGGACTTTGTCTCTCAGGCAACAAAGAGTACAAACTACCATACTTCCTGAGTAGCAGCTAGTGGTAGAGAAGAGGGAAGCCCACACCAGCTAACTTTGATCTGATGTTACAGCTGTCAATAAGAAGACATTCCTAAGCATATTTAAGTGAGTTTGGAACAACTTCCCCAGATATGTTTTGGGATACATTATTTATGGACGACGAACACTCCATCTCCTAAGCATCTAGTGGTCATAAAAGAACCACGGCCTTCAGCTGAATTGATTTCATTGATTTTGTGTTTATTTAAGCACACAAAAAGCAAAATGAGCTGTGCTCATGTCAGACTGACCAATGCTTTCGTCTCTATTTTGGTGTCCACAGACTGTAACCAGGTAAAAACAAAGGTGGTGAGAGAGAGAGGAAAGTGCGTGAGCTGTAACACCAAAAACACTGAGCTAAAGATGGCTGAACAGTTCTGTGATAATCTGCTGTGGTGTCTACACTCAGCTAGTCCCAAACCTTACAAACATAGTTGATGTGGAAAAGCCTCTCGCTCTATACTTTCGGTGCTTTCGGTTTAGATATAACTCAATCTCTGCTTCTCTCTGAGTTTCCAAGTGAGTTATTTATGTGGAAAGCTAAACTCACAGTTTGATTGTTTTGATCATTTGACACTTCTGTGGAAGGCAGACGCCAGCATATACAAAGATTAATACACAGAAGATTAACAAACTCGCAAAAATACACAGGCATTGATTTTTTTTTTTTTTACTCTCTTCCTTTCTATCTCCTTTGGTTGATTAATTTATCTGCCTCTCTTATTCTCCAGAAATCTCTTTTTTCTGTAACCGTATCTGCCCTCCTATCTCTGAGTGCTTTAGTGGCTCACCCACTGTACATCCTTGCTCTTACATGTTACATGCCTGGGTGACAAAAAAAAGACAAAAAAGAAAGAGCAAAAGAGGGCAGACAAGGACGAGTTGTCACGGCAACAAAATGAAATGAAAACAGGCGGAGAAGTCACGGAAAAGAAGAATTATCAAAGAGAGGACAGTTATGCAAGGAGACAGCACGTGGGAAGAAAAGAGGAGACACAAAAGATGGAGTAGGAATTTGTGAAGAAGTAGAGACAATGAGGGCAATTGAGATGTAAATCACAGGGGAGAGATACAGTTTGTTCCATTTTTGAATGTCAAGTCTTAATACTTGAGTAATGTATGTAATGTCAGTGCAGAGAGGAGAGGAAAGTGAAAAAAATTGACAGAAAATGGGGGTGACGGAAGAGAGAAGCAAAACTAAATGACACAATAATATGAGGTAAAAAGGCTTGATAGATTATAATAATGAGAGGTTTACCATAGATTTTGAGTGGAGGAAATCAGCCAATTTTAAAGTCTAGACAGGAAATGGGTTCAAGCTGGAAAGTACAGAGTATCCAAAGCCTTGAATCTTCAAAAAACAAAAAAACAAACATTAAAAAAAAAAAAAAATCAATGAACCACAGCATGATGTGATCCTCCATGACCACAATCACACACTTTACAGTATATGACATGTCCCGTCTCTGCAGACCCAGAGGCTGCAGTCTCCCTATTTTGAGGCGGTGCCACCTCCTGAACAACTGTAAAACTGCAACTGAATCAGCGTTCCACCTTATACAAGTTTAATTTTTATTAGACCCAAATACAGATGCCACTCTCCACAGACAGACCTTAAATTTACCCAGAGAAACCTTAAACCATGGAGCCATGGAGCAGGATGATCTTACAGTGTTCAGCCATGCTGTTAGCACCGTTAGAGACATGTTTATGTTTATTGTGTCATTTGCTCGTACTGTTGCAGTACGATGTGACGACACTGGAGGAGAAGAGCCCAGCTCCAGCTTATCCAGTGTTACAGGTACAGATCAATCTGGCCATTTTATTTTAACTTGACAACAGGTTTAGAGTTGCTAACAAGGTACTTTACAACACTACGCTACACTACACACGACGTAATAACACTGCTCTCAGACCAGAACCACAGATTGAACTCTGTTTGTGTGTCTACACTTGCTCTCAGATCACAGTGCAGGGATCAGACCGACTGGAGGACAAAAAGTGGCAACACAGAGCATGCGAGAAACAAAACGGCCAACGAAATAATGATCATGCACTTATGTATGTACGTAAATCCAAATCGCATGTCTATGATCTCAGTCTGTTTCATTTAATCCAGCTTGGCCAGGGCTGTCACAACAACAAGGGGTCTAGAACTGCAGCTCCAAACTGTTGGCCTGAATCCGCAGCCTCCGGGTCTGGAGACACATGCTCCTCCCTCTGACTCTGTCAGACTCCGTCACTTTACTAATCTATATACAGTATAATACTCTCGTGCTATATACAGTCAGTGTTCACACAGGATCTCATGCTGCTGTCTTGGCTTGTCTTTGGTCACAAAACAAAACCATGTCGGGGCACTGCATGGCGTAGTGGGGAGGCAGGTGCCCCATATGCAGAAACTAACAGTCCTCGCTGCAGTCGGCCCCGGTTCGAATCCTGCATCGGGCGGCCCTTTACTGCATGTCATGCCCCTCTCTCTGCCTCCCCATTTCCTGTCTCTCTCATACTCTACTATCAAATAAAGGCAAAAAAGCCCAAAAAAAAAACATGTCAATCAACACTCTCTCATTGAAATTATGTTCATATTGATTTCCCAATGCAGTGTGCTGGCAGAGTAAGATTGTGCTCCTATAGGCTAAGTTTTTATTGAAAAAAATTGACTCGACATTCCTTCAGACACTATGAAACACACAAGACAACTATCACATCAGAGACTAGAATTCATATCCACAGTCCTGCAGGTGGTTCAGCAGAGGCGAAAAAAGAAACAGCTTAATAATATGATCAGAAACAAATGGATATTGAACAGTAAATTCTGTTAATGTTTTATTGAGTATCAACATAACATTTTCCTCATGAAGGCATCCTATATGGTTGATTAAAGAAAGTAAAAACTGAGGACAGGAATGACGATGAAGACAGAAATAGTTGTCGAGAGCAGCGAAAGTGGAATTGAAACATGACGCACTAAATAGGGCGAGAGAAAGTAACCATGAAAGAGAGACAGACGAAGAGGAGGACGGGAAGGTGACCAGAGACGACGCTGGATGAAAAACAAACAGGTGAAGAAACAAGAAAACAATGACAGCGGAGGAGGGCAGAGGTGGACGGGAGAAAAAAAAAAAAAAAAGAGAGAATTGTGGGAAAAGCAAAATAAAAATATAGCCGCAAGCGCAATCCCCGGGTTCTAACCTGTTGAGGCCCAAACCGGCCACCCCGACCCTCGCCGGCCACGGTCGACGACAGCGCCCGCTCCGTTCCTAAGGCTCCACGCGATACACACCCCTTACCAGGCCCAGATATCTCCAAACCGGGTTTTCGGTCACACATTTGTGACCCCCATATTGGCCGAGTTCAAAATGTTTTGGGAGTCACATACTTCAGAACATGCGCTTCAACTGGGAGAGCAAAGTCTAGTTGCTGTGATATGAAATGAAACGATGAAACCATGAAACAACAAATGAATAGAATATGTTACCGCGCCAGAGCTAGGGGTCCCTGGCCGGCAGCATAAACCGCTCAGGCGGCGGGCACTGAGCGGCTGAGCTACGGTGTGACTGAGCAACCAATCAATCTGTGGATCCAAACATAGGACACGGTCCCTCGTTAGCTGCTGTTGCTTCCGCTAAGGCGCCTTTATCTTCTGCGCCCGCTCTTCAAAGTTCACATTCCATATAATCAACATTACAACATACCGTACCAACTACTAGTACTCTCAAGCACACACACACACACATTCTTGTTCAAACCGACCTCATGGGGACGTGAACGTCCGATCACGAACCACGACAATATAGTAAGTGTTTCACAACTTAAAGCATTCATCTTAACTTCAGTGCTTTAACACATGCTGTTACTCATTTCAACTTAACAAAACTGTATCAACCATACACTTTACCAACCTGTGGATCCAAACATAGGACACGGTCCCTCGTTAGCTACTGTCGCTTCCGCTAAGCGCCTCTATTGTCTGCGCCCGCACAGAGCAAGCAGAGCAAGCAGAGCAGAGAATGCTTGGATCCACTGGTCTTGGAGCACCCTCTGCTGGTGCAAACGGTTATTACAAAATGTAAAAATAAAAGGTTCGAATATTAAATGAAAAGGGGGGGTGTCTGTTAAAAAAAAAAACTATATATGTGGCTATTATCACATCCACTACAAATAGAATAGAATAGAATAGAATAGAAATGACTTTATTGATCCCAAAGGGAATTGATTTGTCTTTTAGCTCATCTTCCATTTGCATTAGAATTAACAGTCTGATGGCTGTGGGTATGAAAGATCTACGGTATCTTTCTGTCCTGCACCCAAGAGCCGGCCACGGTCGACGACAGCGCCCGCTCCGTTCCTAAAGGCTCCACGCCATACACACCCATTACCAGCCCAGATATCTCCAAACCAGGTTTTCGCTCACACATTTGTGACAACCCATATTGGCCCAGTTCAAATGTTTTGGTAGTCACATACTTTCAGAACATGCGCTTCAACTGGGAGAAGCAAAGTCTAGTGGCTGTGAGTTTTTACTCAACCTTTGCTTTATTTTGTTGTGTCAATGTATGTTTTTCTCAACTACTGATGGATACTTCTGTGGGGAGAGGAGATTCTTCAGGAGGATGACACCCTGTTCCATCTGGGATGAGGAGGTGTTTTCGTGGTTGCTATGCTGGTGGTGCAGAGGTTAAAGGCTTGGAAGTGGAGATGAAGTGAAGGTCCTTTCTGCCGTCAGTCATCATGCAAAATATCAACTCTCTGCCCAACAAGAATAATGAGGAGCTGGAGATATAGATGAAGACTCAGGCAGTAGACATTTTTTCAAATCAAAACAATACTTGTATACATCCCATCAACGGCTACTGCCAAAGTTCCATGTGAAATTCTCCATCAAGTCGTTGCTAGGATACAGACTAAACATCCTGAGGCACTTGGCTTCAGTCATGTCTCCCTGATGGACTCACTGAGGATGTGGTGGAGAGATACACGCTGGTGGAGGGCCATTCTGAACAACTCAGATCATCCTCTTCATGAACAATGAAATGCAATGATATGAAATGAAACCATGAAACAACAATGAATAGAAGAGAATAGAATAGAACAATGAAATGCAATAATATGAAATGATATGAAATATGAAATGAAACGATGAAACAACAAATGAATAGATAGAAATAGAATAGAATAGAATAGAATAGAATAGAATAAATAGAAATGACTTTATTGATCCCAAAGGGAATTGATTTGTCTTTTAGCTCATCTTCCATTTGCATTAGAATTAAACAGTCTGATGGCTGTGGGTATGAAAGATCTACGGTATCTTTCTGTCCTGCACCCAAGAGATAGGAGCCGTCCACCACCGCTGCTTCTTTGATCCATCAAGGTGTTATGAAGTGGATGATCCGTGTTGTTCAGTATGGCCTCCACCATCCTCATTGTGTATCTCTCCCACCACCTCCTCCAGAGAGTCCATCTTTACTCCCATCACAGAGCCAGCCTTCTTGACAAGCTTATCCAGCCTCTTTGCCTGCTTTTTTCCTAAACTTCCTCCCCAGCAGACTGCAGCATAAAATAAAACACTTGCCACCACAGACTGATAGAACATCTGCAGCATCTTATTACAGATGTTTAGAGATCTAAGCTTTGTAAGGAAAAAGAGGCGCCTCTGCCCTTTTTTGTAGAGTGCATCTGTCTTAACAGACCAGTCCAACTTGTTATCAAGATGAACACCTAGATATTTCTAGGTTGTCACCACCTCAATGTCCACTCCACAAGTGTTGACTGGCTGAAGAGTGGGCTTGGACCTACGGAAATCCATGATCATTTCCTTTGTCTTTGAGGTGTTCAGCATGAGGCAGTTCTGGTGATTCCAGTCACTGAAGGCTTTTATCAAATCCCTATATTCACATTCATACTGTTTTTCACATTATGCAAGTTATTAAAAAAATCCGTCATAACCACCCTAATGGTGCAAGAGGCTTTTTTGTAGAAGACCATCAGGAGGACATGTGTGTAAAATTTCAAGTCAATAGCACACCAAACGTGGTGAAATTCTGTCCGACGGTCTTTGAGATATGCATGTGTGGCATTTTAGCGCCCCCTATGGGCTGAGCTCGAAACGCTTTGGTAGGCAGCTTCCCAGTCACCTTGTGACCCTACCCACCAAGATTGGTGACGATAGGGCAATGGGTGTGGGAGTTATGGCCGATCATTTCTAAGCTCCGCCCATCGCGGAGATTCATTGGTCCGTGGCGGCCATGTTTTTTATCCGACCTGGCTCATTTATAATAGAAATTTGTATTTTCATCCCCCGAGGCCGTATACCAAATTTGGTGTTGATAGAGTCAATCTTTCAAAAGTTCTATTCATTTTACTGTTTTTCACATTATGCAAATTATTGAAAAATCCGTCATAATCACCCTAATGGCCCCAGAGGCTTTTTTGTAGAGGACCATCAGGAGGACATGTGTGTAAAATTTCAAGTCAATAGCACTCATATCTGGGCGGGGAGAGCCATTTGAAGTTCACACGCCATGTAACAGCGCCCCGCCCCCGTTAGGCCGAATGGGGTCAAATTTTTTGACAAGCATTTGCATGTCATTTATAATCCATGTACCGATTTTCATGTCCCTAGGTCCTTCCAGCTCATCATAAATTCAAAAAACTAAACAACAGCAGTTAACGACCAACAGGCCACGCCCACTTTCACCATCAACATGGCACTCAAGATATAAGTTAACAGTCCCCCCTAGAGTATGCATACCAATTTGGTGAAATTCTGTTCAATGGTCTTTGAGATATGCATGTGTGGCATTTATAGCGCCCCCTATAGGCTGAGCTCAAAACGCTTTGATAGGCAGCTTCCCAGTCCCGTTGTGAACCTACCCACCAAGATTGGTGATGATAGGGCAAGGGGTGTGGGAGTTATGGCCAATCATTTCTAAGCTCCGCCCATCGCGGAGATTCATTGGTCCGTGGCGGCCATATTTTTGATCCGATCTGGCTTATTTATAATAGAAATTTGTATTTTCATCCCCGAGGCTGTATACCAAATTTGGTGTTGACAGAGTCAATCTTTCAAAAGTTCTATTCATTTACTGTTTTTCACATTATGCAAATTAGCAAAAAATCTATCATGACGGACTTTAATGGTCTCATGGCTTTTTTGTAGAGCACATTGAGCTGGACCTGTGTGTCAAATTTCAAGTCAATCGGACTTACGGTGTGAGGGGCGTGGCCTTCCAAAAAAAAATTTTTAATCCTTAATTACAGCGCCACCATCTGGCCAACTGGGCTCATATTTTAATAGAAGTTGATGCACATCATTTCCAATCATTGGGCCAAGTTTCAGCTTTCTGGCCTATTCCAGCTCACGGGAATTTGAGCTCAAGCGGCAGACGACAAATAATAATAATAATAAACCGGTAGGATTTTAGAAGGGTTCTACCCCTTCGGGTTAGAACCCTAATAATATATAAAATAGAGGCGCGGAGGTGCAGAGCAGACGAAAGAGGAGCGATAGGGAGATGCCGTTAATTCGAAGTTCAGAGAGATTTTTTAGTTTGACACACTCAGCAGGAGGCCTTTGACTGCTGCTGCCTTTGAACTACAACACACACACACACACACATACACACACACACACACACACACACACACATACACATACACACACAAACGGTCGGCCAAGGATAATGTTCGCTTGGAGGTAAAACAACACAAAGATAAAGACAGGGAGAACAGCACAAATGGAGAGAGTCATGGATCCTTATTTGTGTATTTAATTCTGTTGCATGAACTTAATGACATATACCAACAAAAGACCCACTGGGTTCCATGTACAGAGATATGATTGGTTTAGTGCAGCATGGACCGAACAAAGCTGCAGATGATGGTAGTTTATAGTAGTTGAGATCCTGCACACTCATTAATAATAACACTGATACAGAGTTATCTGTTGTTCATTGAATTATTTATCATCCTTGAGTTGGACCAACCATCACTTAGAGCATAGAGCTACTGGAGCTTAGAGAGATGTGTGTGTGTGTGTGTGTGTGTTTTTGTGTATGTGAGAGAGAGTGGCAGAGGAACTGGTTTCATGTAGAGGATTTGCTGCAACGGACTGTTCTGCTCTTCATCTGAGGGATTATTCAGCGATACTGCAGAGGTTATTCACGCTGCAGTCAAAATGTTGACTGTCAAGATGGTATTTCTGTCTATGAAGGCTCTCAGTCTTCCAGGTCATGGTCATGGACTGGCTTGAAGATCTTCAAGACGTTTCTCCTCTTATCTGGTGAAACAGCTTCACAAACATCAAGGAGGTGCAGTTGTCTTTGAATAAAACTAATGCTGCTGTTGATGGATTTAAAACTTCTTCACTGATAAGTGAACTCCCCTTAGCACTGGGATGATGTTGGTGTTTTTTCTCTTGCTGCATGGCCACTAGTGGTACAGTAGAAAGGTAATGAAGGTCAGTAAGGTCAGTCCTGGTGTGGTGATCATCGTATGAAGCAGATTTTGCAACTGCACCTCAGGAGAAGACAATAAATTAACCTTGAATCTTAAATGAACCTTGAAATATACAGATCCAAATACAATATGAACAGTATAATAGTAATACAGTTGTTTTATGACTGTCACTTTTGGGATTTTGTCACTAAACAACATCATAGATTACTGTATACTTTCCAGTGAGTGGGAAACAGAGCTCATGCACAAAGTCCTGCCTCCATTCCAGCAGCAGGCCTGAGCTGCCTCTGCTTATTACTAAAGCAGAATATACACACGCTCGTGTCTCAGTGCAAAAACATTGATTGACTGTATACAAAGACGGACATCACCCCTGAAGATCAGATAGATGGATCCATCCCTCCCTCCATCAATCCTTTGTACGTATATACTGTGGGCCAACAGGCACCAGTAGGAGAGGAGCCTTTCATAGAGTACATAAGTAGCAGAACTTAGGTGGACAAAAACTAATTTCATGATGCAGCATCTTTACAAAAGCCCTTAAGAGCATTACGAGCCAGGAGGATAAAGCATATCAACTCATTAGAGGGGAAAACACACAATGACATCACCACCACAAGAGGAAAGTAAAACGTCTGTCTAATTCTAGGACAAAACTTTACTGCAAAATAATACTGCTAATGATCTCACATCGAGTCATTTCAGTGACACAGAATCCAAAGTTTTTCCCAGAGAGATTTAAAATGCATCAGAGGCAACAGTTTATTAGGGAATGAAGACAAACAGAGTCACAGTCTTATGTGACTCTGACACTGTTGCTGGTGAGGAAGGGAGGAACAGCACTTCAGGCTAAAGATGAAAGACACAGCTCGTTTAACTCACTGCCAACTTGGATCTCTTTTTCTCTCTCTTGTTGACAAACAGCTGTGCCAATCGCAGGGAAGCATGACGACAAAAGCTCAACAGGAGGAAAGATGCTTTAGGAAATCATATCAGTGTCTGGGTGGTGCAGAGCGGCAGGGCATCACAAATCTGCAGCCAGAGGCAGGTGCATGAGGGTTCTTATTTACTCATGATAGATAAATATATCTGATGTTGATGAAGCCATTAATATCTCACATCATATCTATAAATGTCACGTGACTCTGCACAGCTGTTATCAGACCTCTAACATGAACTGACAGAGGCCAGAAGAAGCCACATCAACATCAAGCACCTGCGTTGCATTACATGCATAGTTTGCACAGCCAGACACTGCTATTAATTAGCTATTAATTAATGCATCCTCCTTTTCACTGTGAGACAGCGATAGATGAGACACACCGCTGGACAGAGCTGGACTACGCTAAGATCCTGAGCCAAACTCAAACAGCAAACAGATAAGTAGAGAGACAAGGTCCACAGTATCAAGAGATTAACCTCAGTGTGAACCTGCTCCATCCAAGGTGATGAGAGGTGTCAGAGGCTACAAAAATTGGGCTTTGCTTTATTTTCCATACAATGATTAGAATACTCAGATTTTAAAAATTTTATTTTTCCTCATGTCCGAAGATTCAAATGTATTTTTTTTCTTGCTAGAGCTCTTGATTCTAAACTACAGTTCGTAATTATTTGTTTGCATGTGTCTCGCTTTTGATCCTGACTCGATCCCTCATTTGTCAATGAGCTTTCATATGACGTGTTCCATTTAGACAGCAGTCACATCCAGCTGCTTTTTCTGCTTTTTCCCTCATGGTACAAAACTCTCAGCTCGGCCAGATTGTAACCAGCTTTTCTTCTCTTTTCACACATATTTCACTACATGTTTTTGCCACCTTGCCATTTTTCAAAACATCAGGCACGTGATTGCAATTAGGATTTCACCCTTCTTCTGAGATGTTGAAATCCCCACTTCTGCTGAGACAGTCCTCTACATTTCTTCTTTGATTCTGTAGCTCAACAGTTTTGCTACAACAGATCTCGATGAGGCATCTGAGGGCAGCTAATGTAGAAAGTCTCAACTTGTGGCTCAAAAGAAACAGGCAGCTCTTAATTTTCCTTTAACAGATGCGCAACATGGGAAACTGTTGACGGAGACTTGACAGCAGCTCTGAGCAGTACAGTGTTAGAGAGTGTTTGTACAAATGGATGGCAGCTGAGAAGGCTCAACTAAAGCACTGGAGCATAAACAACTCACATGAAATGGCCAAATAACAACTGAGTGAAGACACACAAACAGCACAACACTACAAGCTACAAAAACAAAAACCACACAAAGAACAAACAAATGCATCAGTGTTTTTAGTAATAACATTTGACTGATTTTACTCGGAGTAACATGTTTTTAACACCCATAGTTATGTTCTGTTGCTTAACATCTACTGGTCAACTGTGACAAGAACAAAGGAAAACATGCAGTGATGTAGAATAAAGAGCAACAACGTCTGCGTAAGGAGGAGGTTGTGGGGGATGATGGATGAGAACAAGGGAGAGCAGTGCTCGATTCCCATGTGGAAGTAGCAGTTAATGCTATTGTTCACATTCTAGATCCACATTCAGCACATTAAAGCATGTTATCATTGTGTCATTGATCGTCCTATTAGAAGAAAGTAGTTTTTTTTTTTTTCTGACATGTAACCAGGCCATGACCATCCTTAGTATTCGGTTGTTTAAACAGCTCGTGTGTCTAGTTATTGCAACTATGACAACCAGTACACCTGCTGCCATTGTTGACTGCACAAACGGTGTGTTTCTGGAAACTCTGAACACAAGTTTTGTTATGCAGTGTCTCTGCTGTGTAAAATATTTTTGCCACTTAAGTGTTCTTAAACTGTGGACTCTGTGTGTGTGCGCCTATGTAAGTACGTATGTATATAGATGCGAGAGAGAGAGAGAGAGAGAGAGAGAGAGAGAGAGAGAGAATTTTGAATTTGTGTGTCCATGAGTGTGTAAATGTGCATGTGTATTCTGTGTGTGCTTGTGTGTGTATTCTGTGTGTGTGTGTGTGTGTGTGTGTGTGTGTGTCAGAACGAATGATGACACCAGAAAATGAACTTATAAAAAAGGAGGATGGTGATTGAAGTAAGGATATATTTTTTGAAATGCATTTGCACCTTTGTAATGAGAGTGCATTGATCTTTGTTCATCAATATTCTACAGATCAGCAGAGTAGTGGGTGAAGCATAGGTTACACAGCAGGATGCATACACACATTTGTATAACTACACTTCTAAGGGCCCTCCATTGACTGCATGCCTTCCTTAACCCAGTTGGAGTTGGATTAGGCTGAATACATTATCAGTCACTAAGGTTTTAGACATAACAATCAAATCACCTCATTCCCTTCCCTTTAAAAGTGCTGCACTCTCGGTGCTCTGATATTTGGAGGCAGAACGGCGGCGTTCTCCTCCATCACCGAAGCCTCTCCCCTGAGGAAACTGATGTCCTCGTGCGAAGAGCAAGCAAATATGGATGTGTACCTTCCATTAAATTAGCTCAGGAGGAGATAACGCGTTTGGCTAATTTGTTCTGCTCCTGTCTTAGGAGAACAGTTGCACAGTATATGAAATGGCTTAATGACACTTGATGGTTTAATGATATTAGATGAAGAGCCAAATAAGAGTTGAAGGCAAACTGCAGGGACTCTTTGGCTCGAGGAGGCGGCCCCTCCAGCAGCCACTCCCTGACATCTGCAGCGGACGCAGCCTGCCTCCACAATCCAGAATCAGTGCAACATGGCGTGGACTGATGGTCTCACGTTCAGTGACAACACAGCTCTATGAATATAATATATTATTATGATTATTATTATACATTCAACTCAGGAAAATGTCTTTGTCCTTGATAATTGTTCTTGTCAATCACAAGGGTCTGCAATAGAAACAAACATCCTACGTCTAAACCAGAATATCTTTGAGCGTGAACAGGTTTCATCGTCATGGCAACGTTCTGGCCCCCCCCCCCAACTCTCTCCCTGACTTTCCTGTCTCTTTCCACTGTCCAATTCATGATAATAAAGGCAAAAGGCCCAAAAATGTAACTTAAAAAGAGTTGGTAAACAAGCTGTGCTTCATGCATGTGCATTTCTATATGAACTTTTGTATATTTAATTTGATATAAAACATAAAGATAAAACATCTAAGTATGATATCTAAGATTGAATGTGAATAGAATACCGAGCGCTGTGCGTGAGATAGAGACCTTTAAACAGAGTACCTATAATCTGGACTGTTTGTTATCCCTCTACCTATGGTTAAATGGCCTGACCTTGATCTGAGTCCATCCAGGTGTTCCAGCTGTTAGGCACAAAAACACTTTTCACATCACTCAAACTGTTTCACAGGTGTGTATTTTCCCCATGATAGGTAACACTTGTGCTCAGCTTCTTTGGTGGAATCTCCCTTTGATCACTGTGTTCCTTTGTTGGTCTGAACAGCTCAAGAAAGTCAAAGCTGTCTCTTTTAATATCCTAACTAGGGCTGTACAAATCACAGAATGACCAAATACACGATCCAAATCACTGGAGCATTTTTTCCTCTCAGCTATAGTGAATTGAAAAACTGACCATCTGACTTAAATTATGAATTGTACCACAATTGCTTTGTTTCCCACATCAGTCAGTCTTAATATCAACTGGTAATATTATTTTGTACTGTGCGACTGTTGTATCAGACTTCATTTCAATATGTGTATATTACCATAAGTCTATTTTTCCCCTTGGCCACGTTTCTCTAGAAAAACAATATTTCAATCTCATTGAGTCCTTTACCGGGTTACAGACAGTTAATGAAAATGATTCTTAAAATAGCATAACATAATGTGGATGTTGAATTAAAACGCAAAAAGTTTCTTAAGCACTTGATTGTTGGCTTGAAAAGTATGAGGAATAGTTTTCATTATGAATATACTGTATTTTAACAACAAGAACATACAGTACATAGCTGGATACCCAAGTTAACCTTGAGGGGTTGTGAGGGTCAGTGTGATGCCAGGTTTGTCATCTGCTGTCTGCAAGGATCGACTGCCCACACACAGCCCCAAGTGTATGACTGGGGGGGATCGTAGGTGTGGACCATGTGTGAACAAGTCTGTTTACACAGATCTTCACTTCTAATAATAGAAGTAATAGACCTTGCACAGTGTCTGAAATAAGGTGACTTCATCCAAAAGGAAATGTGGACGACATAAGATGTGTAATTTGGAATGACACACACAAAAGTTCACACAGCCTCCTACACACTCATTTAGATTCACAGATGCTCCATCATCTCTCATTATACAGTAACAACGTATGCAGCATGCGTGTGTGAGTGTGTGCGTGTCTAAGTGTGTCAGAGAGTGAGCGAGGATAAGAGACAAAGGGGGAACAGCATGGGTCTGTGCCATACGCTCCTTTCATGAATCCCTTCAGTGACTGGCTGCTGTGTATCTAAGAAGTGGGGCGAGAGGCTTTCCAGCAACCAATCACTGCACTAACGATAATACAACAATCCCATTGGGCGCCCTTACAATCCATTGACCAATTCAACCTCTCTGCCCAAATGTGTAAGTGTGGTAACCCTGACACCATCACATCACTGTGAGAAGCTTTATGAGGACTGCTTCCTCTTTTTTCCCCTGTTTCTCAGAGATAATGAAGCTTAATTATACACAATACAGAATATGTAAACTAGTTTTAAATGGTGCGTTCTGAAGCACAGTGATCTGATACAACACCCAAACTGCACTGTGCTGCTATATGTGCCTTTATAGTATAGTATATAGTGCCTTTTTCACATTTACAGGTCAGCCCTCAGATATAATAACTAGTAATTAATTAATAATAACAATTACATTTTTCATGAACTGCAATGTCCTGTGAAACACGTGTGTTCAGATTTACCTCATTCCTTCCACGTCATGTTCCAGAGTGGATCATGTTAATAGTAGAATACAGGAAGGTAACATGGATCCCCTGTTTCATTTCATTCATGAGCCGTGGAAGTAAACAAAAGACAAAAACTGAATGATTGCCTTTATGCAGCTCTTCTGGATTCAACCTTGATGACGTTTACGTGCACCGAAAGGGGAACTATGCAAGTACCGTCGCTTTTCCACTATTTTGCTGACTGTCCTCCCGGCCACAGTGTTTCCCATTAAGTAACAAGACTATGGCAGGTCGCCATAGTCTCTCACAAAAAATGTATTTTTTTTTTTTAACAGCATTTCACTATCTCTCATCTCTGTCAGTCAGTAGTAGTCAGAGTGTGTTTGAAAGACCAAAGACAGGGGAGGGGCTCGATGAAAAGGAAGATCAGCGCAAGGAACTCTGGGAGTCAGAAAGCAGCATCTTCTATCCTGATGTAGTTAAAAATCAGTGATCCATGCTTCCATAATAAATGAGGGGCTGTTGCAGGTGAACCCAGATTTACATGAAGTTGGTTATAACAGTTGTTTACCAGCATCTGCTGCTTTCTCTGCATAACCTAGACCCTTATGGAAATACACAAATGCTTACTTTTAGTGTACATGGTTTCATCAAAAAACAAAGAATCAGCAGTATGAACCTTGTGCATGCAGGGCAAAAATATGATGTCAATGTGATCATATCTACCATGGGGCCACAAATAGATGAACCACTGTCCTACTTGGACCTCGTCCTGTAACCTGCAAATCACTGAGAATTTTGAGCCCTCTGGTTTAGTGGGCCGGGACACGTACAGATCATTTGTATGAATTAGGCAATCATTGCCGCTCGAGTCAAATCCACACTTGAGGGAGAGAGAATATTTGGAAAAATAAGTGGGTAAAATGGGTTAGTGGGATTTAGTGGGAGGACAGGAGAGAGACAAAGAGGGAGGAGTTGAAGGATTTTTTAGATTTTGAAATTCTTTATTGTAAAAATGACTGAGACGTAAAATGTGAAGTGGTATTAAACTCAAGCTTCACTTTTTATTTGAACATGCATTTTTTATTTTCCTTAAAATAAGAAAATACTAAAAGGCACTTGAAATTTATTGCAATCGTTAATAATCTCTCCTGTCCCCTTGTACTTTGCACAGGCCAACGTTCCAGACCTTTGCTTGCGGAATTTTTTTATTGAACTGGACATCTCTGAATTTTCATATCCTTGGTCTCTAGTAATGAAGTCAATGTTACATCAGGAGTGGTGTATTATTTTGATCCTGACACTGAGAGTATCACGGCTCCCAGTAGCATGATGTTATAAAATACATTTGCAGTAGGGGGAATGTCTGTGGTGTGGCAATGCTTTGATCTCAGTGAACTTGTAGTGAAGCTGAGACAGGATGATGTGATGAGGTTGTGTTCAGACTGAAAGTGAGGCAGAGCAGCCTCCTTAAATCAGCCAAGGATGTCAACAAGTGATCCGAGCCTGCCCGCATTTATTTAATCATTGAGGGCAGACCTTCATTTTCAACACAGGGAAAACACGCACACGCACACATACACACACACACACACACACACACACACACGGAAGATGCAGCAGAGAAACTAAAAAGCTATGGATATTCTCATTCATCCAAGTCATCGTTATCTCTGGGTAACAAATTGAATCGAACGCAACTGGACTTGTATTTGTCTGGGAGGACGTTTTGCTTCTTATCCAAGGGGCTTCATCAGTTCGCAACACATCAGTCTGACTAGTCCTCAGACTAGTGAAAGCCAGACATGCATTTTATTTACATCTGGGGACTATCATGTATAGACAAGGTCATACGGCACTTCGTTTAGTGTCTGTTGCTGTGACACAGACAAACAAAAGCAGCAACTTTGATGACATCTTATGTCCAGTGGTCACATATTGTATCAGGTGGGTTTTCTAGGTGGCAGGTCTAGGTTCTCTACTATTATTTTGAAAGTCTGCAGAGAAATGCACACAGCCTGTCCTCAGACATTAAGCCTTAGAAACAGCCAGTTTGATTTGGGTGTGGGAAAATATTTATTAGTAACACAACTTTCTAGTACTGCTGTTAGAAACACAAAATTTTCATTTTGGCTCTGCTGAACTATGACCTGATACAGTTGTTGTCTTCAAGCCTGGCATATACAAAATGGCTCTCTCTTAGAAATGTCCGTGTGCTCAATCAAAAGTGGAGTTCGAGTGTCTCAGAATCATGAGTGATACTAAAAGCGATTTCAAGATCAAGTGCTGGTGAGAGCAATAGGAAGCAGTAATGCAGTAAGGCTTTTTCATTATACCATGGTGGTGACTTAATATACTGGCTGAAAAAGGGAGCTCTCTATGTGATCTTAATGCTCCAGCGCAACACACCATTCTTGTTGCAGAGAGTTAGGTCATTTGTTGCACCTCATGCGGACAGAAAAACTAGTGAAGGTGGGGTGTGAGAGTAGAAAACCATTGTGTGTTGATGCAGGAAAAATAGGACAGTGGCATCCTGATGCGCCGACATGCACCACCCGGCAATGATGCACATCAAGATGCTGCCAGTGTGTGAGCTTGCATAGAAAACACAGGACACAGGTGTTGTGATGTTTTGTCCTTAACTGTCAAATGTGCTCTTGAGCTTTAAGTGGAACTTTCAACCTCAATCTGCCCATAAGTCTGGAACAACTTTCCAATGGACCCCACTAGATCTTCCAAAACGATCCCTAACACCCCCTACTGACTGTACATCATACGTGTGGTACAGCTGTTATAGACAACACAGCACCAAAAGAAAATAAAAAAAATCACACATCAGAGCACTTCAGAGTAAAATAAGCAGAACTGGCTGCATAAAAACCTAATGAGCACAGGTTTGAAACCTCGAAAGTAAAAATCTTTCCAGAATCATTCCTACTTAGCATGAAAAAAGGCACTTGATAGCACCATGATGTGGTTCCTTCAAGCTAATCACCTGTGACGGTGTGAGGCAGCACACTTTAGCCAGAGTGTAGAAGGATGCTGCGAGCTGAGGACTGGTGACAGCGTTAATCAGTCAACCAGTAGACATGACAGCCTTAATCAAGGCAATGAGTGGGTGGCAGAAGTGCTCGCTGGTTGAAAATCAACACCGAGTCCATTTGTACGTCTCAGTTGCCGACTGCGAGGCATATAAATAACTTGCATGGCCCATTAGACTCATCCCACATCACACGGTGACAGAAACACACTAGGTTACACGCGTGCACGCACAAACACTCAGAGAGCAGAGGTTCACTACGATGACTCTCAGAGTTGTCAGAGTGAATTACCTACATGTCAGACTGGAACAGATAAATTGTCAGGAGAGCAGAACAAATTGACTCGGTCATGGCTGTTGATCTATTGTTGTAGTGCAGAGAGAGCACACATAAAATCATTCTTATAATAACATGCAATCACGCACACACAAACACATTACTGGGGCCCAAAAATGTACTGAGGTCCTGAAAAGCAGTAAAACAACGAAGAATGAATGAGAACATGCATATACATGTGTGTGTGTGTGTATATATATATATATATATATATATATATATATATATATATATTTTAGTCTTTGTATATATTTTATATATATATATTTATATGAATACATATATATTTACTCTTATTTTACTTTTTTATTGCATTGCATGTGGGAAGAGAGCAGTAATTCCCAGTCTTGTCAAATCATAAACTTTGAAAAAATGTAATTATTACAAATTAAAAATATAAGTGATGTTTTTCAATGTCTTCAAATAAAATCATTAACGTTTTGTTTCTTTTTAACATTTCTTTTTCATTCTGTCTCAGATAAAGGCTTATTAAAAGCCTTGACGAAAGCAGAATGAGAGTATTTAGTAGGAATTTAATGGAGCCAAAAGTGCAGTTTATCATTCAAGTGTAGTTGATCAAAAAGATGTTTAAAGTGAAGTAGAGATACTTAATAGGTGCCCCCCGCTGCGCCCCCTCCAAAAACATTTTCACTGTTGATGACTTACAGAGTTTTTTCAAGTTCACTTTCAAAACTGCAGCTCCCTTGCAGACATGACCAACAGATATGGGATGTTATAGAAAGCAAGTAGGTACAATGTGCTGCCACTATATTGAAAATGTGAAAGAGAACTTGCACTTGCTTAATGTGGATTGAAAGTAAGTAAGTTCCATTCATTTTTGAGAATATTCATGTCTGTTGCTCTTTGAGTGTACAGTCAGAGTCAAAATGAAATGGGGGGGCTGAAAATGAAATCTGTTTGTATTGGTAGTATTTTTGTTGCTTTCCAGTGCATGTAGGGATAGGCTCCATCCACTTTCCACAGCACAATCGATAAGCAAACGATTGCTTGGATGCTTCAGGACCATCAGGAAACGAGAGGTGTGAGTTGATGACTGAAATCATAATTGTGTCCATCTTTTCCAGGGTAAAAAAAAGTAAATCTCCACAAGCTGTGCAGCACGTCTAAATTATACTTTTGAACTCATAATCACGCTCACTAATGCTCCGTATTCCTGATGTGAATTTGGAAAAGCTTAAAATAAGTAAAAGCTAACAGTTTATCAGCTATTACCACCTTTCTTCTTTTGTTCTCTCTCTTTCTTTTCCATCCTCTCATCTTTCCTTTTACCCCTGCCACAAAATATTGTGTCCAATGGAGCAGAAATACCACCAAAACACGCTTCAAAAGGGAGAATAAATTGTCCTGGTGGTCCAGTTCTGCCCTAATGAGGTTCCATTCATTGCCACTTCTCCTAGCATGGACTACCAGACAATTTGAGACCCACTTTTCCAGTTTAATTTGACCAACCTCTGAATCACCATGTTTAATTTCCACATTACCTGCCTCCCTAACTGCCCGGCTGGTTTTAATGTGCCATCGCTTTATTTAGAATCTTTAAAAAAGCTTCATTTTTCGGCCATAACTTGGCAAATAAACTAAGCTGGACGCTGCAAATTAACGTCAAAGATATGAAAGGACAGTGAGTGGATTTACTTACTGCATCTGACTCTTTCACTTACCTGAAATTACCTTCATAATTACATCTTGAGTGGCTCCATCTATATGTATAGTGATGGATATTACACAAATTTGTTTAGCATAATTTCCTCATTCAAATGAAAGGTAGATAGAACTGCCAGGGAAAATAAATTACATGCCTGTACCAATACATAACACTGGCCCAACATCGAGAGACAAACACACAAACCAGAAAATATGTTAAATTAAATAACCCTCCCAACAATCTTTTAGGTCCAAATGTAAGAAAATGAAGGGAGAAATATTGAGCACAGATGAGCAAAAAGAGGCATCACTTGCTGAACGATGTTAATCTTACAGCCCTCAGTAATCACGATTTTTGGAAAAACACTGAATGAATTATTTGCTGCAGCTTCATGGAGGGATATTTGGTTCAGTCTTAAGTGTTCATATTGTGTTTGAATGTTATAGTGGTTTGGTGTTTAAGGCTCCCATTTTTTTTTTTTTTTTTTTTTTTTTTACCATTTTACTGCATTTTGGTGTGTTGATCCATAAGAGGCAGAAGAAGATATATTTGTGTTTTTAAGAGCCAGCTACCATCTCAATATAGTTGTACACCTCCTTTCTCAGGCTTCTCTGCGGAGCTCTAGCAACAAGTCAGTCAGCCAATCAGAAGAAGGGAGGCACTGAGCCTCTCTCCTCTGATAGGCTGACTGTTTTCTGAGTGAGGTGATAAAAGATACCAGATTTCAGGTAAACACCAAGGGAAACCAAACCCTATTTGATTGGATTGGTAGGTCATGGTGGGCGGGGTTTTGGGTTTGGGGCATAGCTGATAGGGGCTCTGTTTCTGCATACAGGCTGTGTGCATTTCTCTGTGGACTGAGGCTTTGACACTTTCACAGTATTAATACATAATCTGCTATATAATCAAACATGGACATTTACTTTTATAGAAGATGGGACCTTTAACAACTGTTGACCTGCCATGGGACATACAGTACATTACAATATGGCCTCATGTAAAATATATTTTTTTTAAAACAACAACAACAACAACAACAACAAACAGAAAGAACAGTTGTTGTTGCTATTTAACTGTGGTGACAAACACTGTCCACCCCTTGTTGTTTTGCTTCATCATGCACCATCTGGAGGCAATGTGCTCTTGAAGTTACTCCCATCAGAAAATGAACTCATACAAATTCTTTCAGTTAGTAACACTTCCAAATATACATATGTCGACAAAATAACTTCATGAGAAGTGTGGAACTTCACTTTATGGATAAATTGGATGAGGGCAATACATAGAACCTGCACCTACACATGGTGTATATCACAAAGTGTACATCACCAGGCTGATTTGTGAGGCACTAGAATCGGCTCAAAAAGAAGTCTCTTGGTTACAGAAGAGTTTCCTACAAATTAGATGAAGTGTGAACTCTGATTTCTAAACTGTAAACTGTAATTTAATTATAATTTTGAGAACTCTTTCAGCCAGCACAGCAGGTCAGATGAGCAGGCAAACATGCCTCTTTGTGATTCTGTGATAATAAACATGTATTTCAGAAAATAAGGAGAATGATGTTTATAAAGGCAGCGAATGAACATAAGTGTTTTCCCATCACTCACATTTCATTCAAGGAATTTCTCTACAAATTAACAAGCTGTCATACTCAGCTCTATTAACAACTATAATTTTGTGGTTCTTTACTAAACATAGAGGATCAGGCAGGAGTCTGCTCTGACTGAGAACACTGTCTCACTTTGCCCTGTAATTAGTGATAAATTACATTTTGGACTTTTTTTTTTCATAGGAACACCCAAAAAATAAAGTGTTACAGAATATGGTAATGTGATAATCAGTTCATGAAGATCAAATAGAAATATTTGAAGATGGCAGAGATTGGATGCCTTTTTGGATACCTTCATTTCCAAATCAATGACTTAATCACAGGAATAGTTTTGGGAAACATGTGCCTATAATTTTCCATATGGTGTATGATTCAAATGTAACTGAATGTGAAGCTTTTGATCTGCAGAAGGATATATTTGTTGTTTAAGAACTGAAAATCACATCAATATAGTTTTTTTTCTTTCCATGTATATCTTTGGGCTTTTTTGCCTTTATTGGATAGTATAGATGAGAAAGAGGAAATGGGGAGGCAGAGGGAGGGGGAATGACATGCAGTAAAGGGCCACCCGATATGGGATTCAAACTGGGGCTGACTGCAATGAGGACTGTAGCCTCTGTATATGGGGGGTCTACTCAACCCACTGCGCCACACGGCGCCCCATATTAATATAGTTGGCTGAATGTTTTCTACGTGATATAATAAAAATATAGCAGATTTCAAGTGGACACTCCAAACATGAAACACACTCAAAACCAAATCCTGCTCACCTAAATCCAGGTGAGCAGGTCTTGGATGACAGCGGTGACTGCTTTGTTGTGACATCACAAAGTTACAGAAGTCCTGGCTAGTTTGTTTTGAAGCTCTGTTTCTGTGTGGACTGATGCTTTGAGATCAACCTGTAAGTGTGAGCTAACTAACCGAAAGCAGGATCTACATTTATTTTGCATTATGACTACTTCAGTCCTGACAAACGGGTATTTTTCCCCACTAAATCCGCCATCCAGAGTTTATGTTGCATTTCGAAAACTTTGCCCACCTCTAGACTTTTCTCCACAAGCAGTGACACTCAGCTAATTCAATGAGCCTCCCCTCCATGCAGTATGATGAATGCTGGCTGAGTTGTCCCTGTGCTCCACTGTATAACCAGCCTCTCTGCCTCTCCAGACACTTCTCCATAAATGCCGACCCACTGGGCTAATTTAATAAAAGCCTTTTCTATGTTACCACGGAGACACACCAGGTAATTACACCCACAGACTGGCCTGCACGCACATGTTATTATGGGATACAGAATTGATCTGAGAGCGCCCAAGGGTTGCCATGGGAGACGGATGGCCACCACCAAGTGTCTTGTCTCCCGAGGCTGTGGAAACGGAAGGCAAACGAGTGCATAAATGAGGCGTCCCCTAACAACGCCCTCTGCGTGCACTGTTGAAAGGACAGTTTGGCTAATTTAGTCTTTAATCGAACGGGCAAGATTAACAGGAGACGAGACTCCTCCCTGTCTCTAACACCTGTTCAAACAGCAGCTGCTTCATTTCAATCTACGAGTCAACACCCTCAGTCAATTGCTCGGCCTTATGGGTGAAGAGAAAGAGTGAAGCGATAGAAAAGAGCAATAGAGAATGAGAGGGAGAAAAAGAATACGCACTGCAACCTTTTAAGGCCTTCATTCAAAGCCCTGGTGTATTTTTAAGTTGTTTCATTATTAAGACAAGGTGGAGAGAGCCAGGGAGGATATGTGTGTGTTATTTCATTATTAGTAGGGGAGGAGGGAGTGTAGTCAAGAGCAAGAATTGTCCAAAGACTTTTAATTGGATTGCTAAAGCACTTTCTTAATTGAGTTCTGTATTCGTGCTAATATAAAAGTGTACATCTTTATGTTGTGTTGTGCTAACACACACAGAGCTACGTACGCTCATGGACTCACACCTAAATTGAACCCAAGGGGTCAGAGGTAGCGAGGAGATGAGATTTGATGAGTTGAATGCCGGACGCTTCAGCAAAAATTCAATTTAGACACCCTTAGATTGACTGGTTAATTTCTAACAGCTTACCCATAATAGCTTTCCTTACTGTCGCCTTAATTAAGTTTTCACATTAATGCTTTAGCTGGGGATCGGCGCTCTTTAGAACCTGTTAACGCACATTTCCCTGGTGGTCAAAGTACACGTACGCTCACACACACACACACACACACACACACACACCTATAAGAGGTAAGGACAAGAGGAGAAATTAAAACCAGGAAATCTTTGTCTCAGCCACCACACGCATTCACATACACACATATTGATAAGGTAAGGGGGCCCTTAGGATAAGCACCTGAAAACACAAACAGCCAAACCCATCCACTGTCACTCCTCAGAGATTTGGGCCACAGCACATGTTCTCCCACCATGACAAGCAAGGAAATATTGCTGCTCGCAGAATTGCAATTATAAACCAAATTTATTCCGAAATGTTTTTCATTTATGTTCTGCCTGTTGTTTTCCCCACTATAAAGTGAGCAGAGAGAAACTGCTGACACGGAGAGTTCATTTGCACCTCTCCTACCTGTAGGCTATACAAGGAGCATCTGCCACAGTGTGTAAAAACATGAAATTCAATCTTGTAATGTGGTTGGAGTAGTTTCCTCGCTCCGCTGCGTAGATCCAAGTGTGGCAAGTAAGAAGGGAATGTGGAGCATCCAGCTGCTTGTGGCAGGTTAAAATAAAGTCTGAATGTAAAACAGAGTCAACTGAGTTCCAGCTGGTTTCACTGATGGATTTGCAGCTTCCATTTGGGACCTGTTGTCCAGGTTGTGTATTAACTTTTTATTAGCATTTTATACTATGGGTTCAAGTGGATAGGATGATGTGATGTGATCTTTGCTGAGTGACTACAGCTACACACAGTGCACAGCTAAACCCTGTGCAAATTCACCACATTGATTATCCCAAAAGAACATACTGCTCTCTCTAGTTGTTGTTCCTAGAGTCTCAAGTCGAATGGGAGGCAGACTTCTGTGGAACCAGCTCTCAGTCTGAGTTTAGGGAGCAGATCAGGTATCAAACTGTCTTCTTTGATCATATATATAGTTCTGCCTGACCCAGGTGAACTCTGGACCATCATGAGCTCTTCTTTTCAAATTCAGCAAGAATCTCTAACTCAGGATCAATACGACTGTTGCACCTACAATAAACACTGTATTCCAGTGAACACCACAGCTTCGTCACTCTGGGCCTGGGTCATTACCAAGACAAAAATGTAGCTTCATATGGTGAGGAACTGGCTGATGTAAGAAACAAGGGGCTTGTTTCACGAATTATTTCAGACTGGTCTGTTGTGTTAGATCTGTCAATCAATCAATCAATCAATCAATCAATCAATCAATCAATCAAACGTCCAGTGGCAGTTTGTAGTGGTAAGCACCAACAAAAGGCAGGAAAACATGGCTCATAATTGATGGTTTATAAACATTGTTGTGGGAAGTGAAATGAGACAAACAAACACACACACACACACACACACCCTGCTGCTGAAGTTCAGCTCAGCTGTTGGATGTGGTTCCAAGGTTGGCTATTTCTTATTTTATTTTATTTTATTTTATTTTGAAAGTCGCAATTTACCCTGAATCATAAGAGGTTTGACTATTTGTTATATCTAAATTATAAACTGCGTCAGTAACTGCGTGACTGCATCCAACAAGACTGTAAAAGAGGCAATTCATATAGGTCTAATATGGTTTGAGTTGTTTGTCTATGATAATGATTAAAGGACTAGAGTTTGAGGATAAATGGCCCATGAGCTGCTGTGATAGCTAATAAATGTTTATTTATTTATTTAGTTTCATCACTCTCTTATTTTCTCTTGCATGTGTATTTGTGTGTGAAAAGATGATAAAATGTCTGGTTAATATTCCTTGAATGGCAACAAAATATATTAAACAGATAAAAAATACAAGAGGAATCTTCTGATGAGCACATTCTTCAAATTTCAACTGAACCTGAAGCTTACATCAGCTTTTTATTGCATAAAGCGTGTGTGTGTGTGTGTGTGTGTGTGTGTGAGAGAGAGAGTGTGTGCACGTGTCAGAAACACAAAAGAGGACTTTCTACACTCATTACCCATTGTTAACATAACATTCTATTATCTTAACTATTATCTTACATTACACAAAGTATCTTTTGATCTTAAATTCATATGGGGAGAAATTAGAAATTAATCAGAGCCCCAGAGCTCCATCAAGTTTGCCAGTGATGCGCAGAGATTATTATGTTTTTCTTGTTTTTCAGCTGAATTTATCTATTTAAAGGAGACTTCACCAAAAAACGTTTCATATTCTTATCATTCCGCTCCTTTCATTTGCCTTTGTGAACATGAACATGTGTCTCTGGCATCTCTCGAGCTGATCCAATTCATCAGGTATTCCAGTCATCACAGGAACAGAGCAGAGATCACTTCTTTTCCAGGATAATGGCTGTCTAGTAATTGCTGTGTCAATCATGTCAGCTTCCTGATATTGAATAATACATATAATATTATAGCGATCTTATATAAAAAGTATTTCCCTGACTCTTTAACATGCTTTGGTTTAGAGATTAAAAAAAGAAAAGAAAAGAAATGAAACACAGCAAGAAAAAAAATTCATCAACAGTATATATAGTTATAAATTTAATGAAAGCTATATTTTAAAAATATGTTCAATGTCTTTTTTGACTACAATTCAGTCAGTGAATAAATAAATAATTGAGAGACAGACTGGGAGAGTTAGTATTCCAGCCTGCTCATGTCAGGGCTGGGATGTGGTGAAATATCTAGTTGTAATTTCATGCTCATCTCATCCTACAAACACCATGACCGCTGGCTGTTAAAGTCAATGAAACCATCCAGACACAATGGAGACAACGGAAAAATGACTTCTCACCTCAGACACCCACCCTCCTGTGTGCTCGATCCAACATCACAGAGATACACTGTGTGTGCCTTAAGAAATAAGGCCAGAACAAGTCAAATTCTTCATTTAGCTAAAAAAACCAGGGCTCCTAAATGTTTGAGAGTGAGTGCACATTAGAGGAAATCATTTTTTAAAGGTCACATACTGTATTAAGGTAGATTTCCATATCTTTTGATTACACAGTAGGTCTAGGTTCTATATTATTACTGTGAAAGTAACAGCGCCTCAGTCCACAGAGAAGTGCACAAAGCCTGCATTCAGATATTTAGCCCTAAAACCAGCTATCAGCGCTGCTGCAACTTGTGATGTCACAAAGCAGTCACTTCCCTAATGCTTTGTCAAATCCTCACCTGTCTAGACAGAAAATACGACCTTGCAGGATTTGGTTTCCCTGAGAGTACGTTTGTTTTTCAGATTTTTAATCAGATGATTACTGACTGTAACCCATGTGGTAATTTGTACACAAAATAATATGTTAGAGAGGAATACTTGCGAAACCTGTTTTTTTTTTTTTTTTTTTGCCCTTTATTTGTTCTCAGTTGCTGAGATTTTCCGAATAAAGGTCATCTTCCATTCTCTCACATTTCAATCATAGTTTTTTTTCATAGTTAGCTCCTCATTTTCCTCGTATGACTCTCATCCCTTAGTCTTTAGGGATTCCGTCTGCCTTCTACTTCACATCTGTTAAATGTGCAATTTTTGTTAACATGGAGAACTTTGAAAGCTTCTGCCTCATTATGTTGATTCTGCTCTTCATTCTTACTACCAAACAGAAGGTAACGATAATAAGCCCTGTGATGTGTTATTATGCAGCTACACCTTCAAATCATTTGAGATTGTTCCAGACATTTAAAACATTCACCAGATGTAGGCCTGCGTCACAGTGCTCATAGTTACTTACATTATGCATTTTAATATCCTCAATAACTATCAGGCCTTAGTAGAAAGTGTGGACCCCCATTATCCAGATATACTGAACTGATCAGAACAATCATTTGTTGTAAGGTGTTATAGTGCGTGAATTGGTATTTCTGTTTCAGAGGGTTAACATTTGGTGTGTGGTGAGAGAGGACCAGGTTCCAAATTATGGCTTCCACATGGCACCTGAGTGAGGCACACATTATGAGACAGCTAAACACTGTAACTTGACTGAATTAGCTAGGTAGCTTTTATAAGGAGGAGGCATGACATGAGTTGTCAGTGTGAACTTGTACGTCCATTGAAGAGCAGTAAAGGAGAACTGTGTAGTGTTAGTCAGAGCTAACGGAGCCAACTGCTAAACAGATTCCTATTTGTAACACACATGGTATCGGATCGGTGCCTGGTCTCCAGTACTCGCCGATACCGATGCCGGCATTTTTGGCAGTATCTGAGGTATTTCCAGTATTGCTTTGCAAAACAAACAACCACATCATGGATTGGAACAACACAAAAATAATTGGATCAGAGAGCAACAAACAAAAATGTTAGATCAAGGAGGCCATCGAGATCAGAAAGCGGGCCCAGGGGACAATGAACAATGACAACTGAGGGGGCCTACTAGTGGTGCAATGGATCACAGTTGATCTGTGATCCAATCCAATCACTCTCCATGGATCGGTACACAAGTGGTCCACGGATCAATCGATAAACAGTCCGCTCATATATTTGAAGCTGCAGCACAACAATAACAAAATTATTCATTTTATCAACATGTTTGATAACCGCCCCTGTTTGGCTCCTGATCCAAAAATGATCTGATCCGTGACCCCCAAACCACGGTCCAGTCCAGTCCAATCCGTATGTGATCCGATGCAACCCTCGGGCCTACGTCAGCTGATGTGATGCACGAAACATCAGCTGCTAAGACATGTCATAGCAACATCAGATGACCCTTCTGAAGAAGACTGCAGTAGCTAGTTGAAACATGTCAAGGTAATTATACAATTTCTTTCTACATGTCTGTCTAAAAGAACATAATACAGTGATCATATAACGGAGACATAATGCATAATGGCTTATAGGAGCTGCTAAAACACTTAAACAGAACACATGTAATGTCACAATGTTTTGTAATACTCAGGAACTTGCCAGTGAAGTCCCATGGTGCTGTGGCAAGTTAGGCCAAGTTTTACTTTTGGAAAATGCCCATGTTTTCTCCTTCTTTTCTCATAATCCCTGCACACTACTGTATCAGACTGGCGAGTTAAGACAGACAGAGAACTCCTACGAACAGCTCAAGTCCGTCTGAATGCAGCTTAACACAAAAATAAAAAGCAGGACATGCCTATTTATGACTCCTGTCTGTAACTGGTGAACTTTTGACCTTGTTGTGTGTTCCCGCTACAAATATCCACTTTCACTGCTATAGAGGCTTTTCCACCACCGTCTTAAAACAGCTTCAGCCTCAAACCCTTGTCAGCTCCAGTCTCTAAAGCCCCTCTGCTGTAAAACTGGCCTCAACTTTGTCACATCCCATAATGCCTGCAACCTTATAAACCTGACAATCTGTGTGTGTGCGCGTGCGTGTGTGTATGAGAGAAAGAGAGAGAGAGTGTGTCTCATGTATGGTAATTAGTGTCTTTGTGTGTCTTTGTGTGCATGCCTCCTGGCCTCTGTGTATTTGTGTGTGTGTGTTGTCAAGTAGAGTTTTACAGGCTAGACTCTGACATAAAGCCTTTAGTAGCCTGTCATGGAGCTTTATAAGGTTACACCGGACAAGGCCTAATCCCCACCCACAGTCCATGAGGTAAATGTGTGGAGAGAGGGTCAGTGAGAGAGTGAGAGAGAGAGACTGACATCCTACTAAAGGCTGATCTAGACTGTGGTTGGCTGACATCTTTGTTAATTTTGCAATCCCAGCAGTGTGTGTGTGTGTGTGTGTGTGTGTCTGTGTGTGTGTGTGTGTGTGTGTGTGTATGTGTGTGTGTGTGAGAGAGAGTCTGTGTCCTTTCAAAAAAAGTAGGAAAAAAAGAGAAAACTTCCTTGAACATGTTCCAAATGTTCACGTTTTCATGTGCAGAATAAGTGAAGTGCTATATGAAGGACCTGGGTGAATTCCACCTCTAATTACACTGATTTTTCCTCTCTGTGTCCTTTTTTGCTTCAAACAAATAGAAATAATAGTAGAAAAAAAATGAAATTACTGCCTTAGAGCTAAAATGGTGGAGACAGAAAAAAAAACTGAAATTTTGTCTGATTGCTCCATTAGTTCAGTTAAAGGTGTAATTACTGAAACTCCTAATCTTTAATCATCTTTTAATTACCATATCATGTAGTCATTATAGCAGCTCCTGAAGGGAGGAAGTTAAACTTTCTACTTTGGTTTTTAGGGGTAATTATTTTGGCCCAGAATTCCTGGCTGAGTGCAGATGTTTTCTTAGGTGTGATGATACACATCTCCTGCACCTTCATTCCATTAAGCAGCTCTTTGATTTCACACTATCATTATCTGAAGCTAATATTGGGCTAATAATCTCCTTTAGAGTGTTTTAATTTCACTGCTTACTTTAAAAAGGCAGATTTGTTTGTTTTTTTTTTGCGCCATTTTTGTTTGCATGCATGCTAGCTTGACTGCAATGTAGACTTTCACAGGATCATCTGTTTCCCAAGATTTAAACAGAGACTCTGGAGCACTGATTTTATAGAAACTAGGCTACATCAATATCTTGTTGAGGGCTTCAGCAGTGGTATACATTGAGGTTAGAATTGTAACTGTTATTCAGATTATTTCATATTAGCAGACAACATACTGTCCACTTAGGCTGGGCAATAAATCGATTTTAACTTTTAAATTTAAATTTGTAATATGTGGTCAATTTCTGTCACGAAAACCCAAGTTTTTAACATCCGCCATCGACGTTCCCCACTGGGCTCCCGTAGTTCAGAGTGGGCGAACTCAGGCTTGTGCCAATAGCAATCAGCGATTGAGAGGATAATGACGATGTTTTTTTTGTCTTGCCGATGTCATAAAACACACACACACGCTGCTACAGCTGTGCAGCGGCACATCCCATCACATCACATTGTGCTCTGGCTCAGCTGACCAGCGCTCAGATGGCGGTTAGAGCCTCCAATTTTGATCTCTTTTTCTACAAAGTGCAGCCAAACACCAGGCTGAAGAGAGAGGAACAGCAGAGCGCTCCTCTGACAGCTCATCTGTGTGAGCTGCAGGTGAGCCGGACGGAGAGCAGCACCTTCCTTACAGGTGAGGAAAGTTTGTTGTCTGACCGTCTTTCATGTGGACAACTCTTCTACAAAGTTTGCAAATTGGCTGTGTGGTATGCATTATGCATCGCATTGTGTCACTGTCAGTCTGAAACTAGAGAAAGCTTACTGAAAAATTACATTTTCATTGTTGTTTACAATGGCCATCTCTTCTTTTTGACTTGTTTCTGATTTCTGGGTTATTCGCCAACATCTGTAATACAGAAAGAGCTGTCAGAGTCCCTGACCGCCCATGTCTCCTAACCAGGGAACATCCACCCTCAAATCTAATTTGCATACAAATTCCTCTCTGTTTAACTCTGGATGGGTTTATTTTGGATGTGTTTTTAAAATGGAAGGAGTTTGCTGCTTGATGGTTTATCAAACCCACAAAAATAATGTCCAACTACATGCACTGATGTTGGTTTTAACATTGAGGCAAATTAGTTCTGGCAAGTGAGAGAAAACACTTGAAAATGCACAGATTTTCAAATCAAAATGTACATACCTTATCTTGGTCACGTAACAATCATCAGCTACGTCAAAGGAGAGCAACAGTAGGAAGCACAGTGGATTTTTAGGCACAAAACCAGGTTGGTTATGTTGGAAAACAATCATGAATAGAAGAGACGATGTTGGTGGTTTTACAAGGGGAACAAAACTGTGTCGAATTACTATATAATTATATTAATGAATCATGTCCTGCGTCTTGTCTTACTGATAAACATAGATGTTGTCAGTGTGGGGTTGGTTATACTCTTTACTGCTGCATATTCAAATCAATCACGGTGATTATTTCCTCTGAAGTTTAATTACGGTCATTTTAAACAACACCGGTCCAACCCTGCAGTAGTTTTGGCAGCCATTTTAAAAATGGCCACCAGGGAGACATTATGCTAATTTTCTGATAGTACTATTGCTAAAAGCACTTATAATTAGCACATGTGTATGCCAAAATATCTGTGTGAATAATTAACAAATGTCTGTGCCAAATTCTCCTCTGCCTTAAACCAAGGTGCATCATTGTGCAAAACGGCTGTGCTGTCAACGGCAATGCAAAAACACAGGCGCATTTTTTAATGCAAATTGACAAATCCTCAACATGTCCTACTTTTAAGAGACATGACAAAAAATATTTTGTTTGCAGCCTCACCATTTTCAAGTATTCAAAAAAACAGAAAAAGTGATAAACTGAGGGATTATTATAAGAGATGAATCTGCGAATGTCTGGTTTCTGAATAAATACATACATTTTATATCTTGACATAAAATAATCTAATGGATTGTGTATGGTAAATGAGTTGAATTCAAGTAAAAGCACGAGCAACATCAACCCACACTGGCGGGACTTTTTTTCTTTCTTTCTTTTTTTTTTTTTTTTTTTTTTAACTATGACAGCATCAAATCTCCCGACTCCCTCCAGGTTCACTACTGCTGCCACATTAGCATTACATTTGCATTCGATTAGTGTTGCAAAAAAAAAAAAAAAAAAAAAAAAAGTCAACACATTGAATCCGCAGCTGTCCTGCCGTCATCTAGAACCAATATTGATACAGTATGACTGCTGCTTTAAAAAACACATAGTGGGACGCTGACAGGGGTGTGCTGAAAACATGGGCTCACGCAGGCAGACACACTGATGGCCTGCATATGCAATTAAACATATCCCAAGTCTGGTTGTAACATCAAGGCCGAATCAGGAGATTGAAAACTCTAGCTGACACTGGCACTTATGGAGAAAACAGTAAGAAAGAAAAGGACAAGAGGAGCAGAAGAAAGGAAAGGAGATGACAGACAAAAAATGGAAAAGATAATGAAGGTCAAAAAGGCTAAAGACAAATGTGACAGTGGTATGTACTTTAAAAGATGTCGAAAATTTTGCGATTCTGCTCCATGTTCCTGCTGCCAATCTCCAGGAGGCCACTGGATTTCACTGAGCTCACGGTCATGTTGATGAAACCATTTTGAGATGACTTTAGCTTTGTCATATGAGCATTATCTTGTTGGAAATGGTCATTAGAAGATGGTAAACTCTGGCCATAAAGAGATTAAAGTGGTCAGCAGCAATACTCAGATAGACTGTTGGATTCAAACTGTGATTAAATGGCACTAACATTTCCTGCGCCATCACACCACCACCACCTGCCAAAGCAGGTTGAAGGCCATGGATTCAAGCTCTGGTTCTAAAATCTGAAATTTGGATCTATCACAGAAAGTCTGTCAACTGTCCAGTATTGGTGAGTCTACATCAACTGCAGCGTCAGGTTTCTGTTCTTGGTGACAGGAAGTGGAAACCTGTCATGGTCTTCTGCTATTGTAGCCCATCCACTTCAAGGTTGGATGTGCTGTGAAACTTTTCTCCACAGCACAGTGGTTATTTGAGTAACTGCAACCAGTCTGGCCTTTCTCCTCTGACCTCTCACATCAACAAACTCTTTCAACGCTGGTGCTCACTGGATGCTTTTTTTTCTGCACCATTCTTAAAAAAACCCTAGAGGCTGTTCAGTATGAAAATCCCAGGAGATCAGCAGTTAGTTACTAGAGTGACATTAATTTTGGTAAGATGACAGAGCTAAGAAGGAGTAAGTGACTGTTTCTGTACGGCATGTAGATCTCTGACCTGCATTTCAGCTCATAAGCTTTATGGTTTTAGCATTCAGCCGTGTTTCTGCTATGTTATCTCAAGAGCTTTGGACATGTTGGAGAAGTGATCGACTGAAGCAAATGTTCCTCACATCTTCTCTATACTGACATACAGAACATTTATCTGTTCCAGTGAGTTACTCTCTGACTGAGGAACAACTTACATGAATATTAAATGTAGTAATTAGTAGTAAAAGTAGTTAGTAAGTCCTTAACTCTATGACCATAGGTCACTTGTCCCCGGCCTTTGGATCACACCAACAGCACAGGCTTAAGACATCCTAGTAACATTAATAAACATGTGATTTACACCTTGGTTCAGTAGGTTTGAGGGAAAAAAATATAGTTTGGATTAAAATTCATAATTCAAGCACCTAATTCTTATGTTTACAATAAAAACATGAAAACAGTTACAGTTTTTGAAACCATCACATATTTAAAGAAAAAAAAAAACTATGTTGTTTACCTATGTTCTAAGAGGTTTCATGTGTCTTTTGGTGACATATTCATCCAACCCAACTTTTCTCACTCTACATACTATGCCTGATCCTCATAACCATTGTTATCATTTACAATAATGGTGCACCACAAAGATGGCTGCACTCACTCAGAGCAAATATTACCCAGAACACAAGCTGCAGCTAAAAAATCTCATACTGCATCATTTCATTTTAGACATTTGAGACCCAAACTCTGCAAGGTGGGAATTTCTGCAAGAGTTAGGTATTGTCACTTGAAGCAAAATTCCCCAAGAGTACTATGTTTTAGACAAAACGGCACTCCTCTATTTACATTGCTGGATTATTAACATCTAATTTATGCTCAGATCCTATATGGTCATGTAATATAACACCATGTGTCATAATGCTGTTATTTGGCCATTCTATATTTTCACTTTCCATTCAACAGCATTGTACTAGTGAAACAAAGGCCTGAACTAACATTAAATTCTGTTGTTACAATCTGTCAACCCTCTCTAGTATTTTCCTTTATATTCAAAAATACTTTATAACTCCATCAGTGAAGTAAATCCTTGTGATTCAATAATCTGCACTTACATGCCAATGTGTTGGGTACACCTACACAGACCTAATGCAGTACAATACAATAGGCCTGTAATGAATCCAGCATTGATGAAGATTATAATGTTCAGATGTATTGTGCTGTTTGAACATTTTGTCAATCTTAATTCATGTAGGCGGGACGGACAAAATATTAGGGACAGCCCCGTGTAAACCTTCAGAGTACAACAGCTTCACAAATTATAGTTTTCAAAATTACCATTAATAAAAATCAACACCTCTTTCAAGTGGTAGTATTAGTAGTAGATGATTACATGACTGATTGCAATATTGACCGATTAATGAGATCACAAGCACGTTTTGCTCTGTTTGAGGAAATTAACACACCTCAGTTTTATGCTGAATTGTGTTTACGACCCACAATTATACAATACTGGTTGACACCCATGAAGCCAAAGATTAATCAATAATAATCCTGTGATTGTCGCTGGAAATTCTTTGGGGCCCTTAGCGAAACATTACCAGGGACTTTTATCACTTTTCTGTGATAAATAATATGCCCCCATGTAAAACAGCCAAATTCTAAACACTAATTTCATTTTCAAATGTTTATAGTTTTCAAAATAGCAAAATAAAGAGCTTTGTAAATAAAAATCCTAAGAGCCTTAAAAGCCTAAATAAATAATGTAAGAACTTCAGTTTTGTTAGATAATAAATAACCAATGTCATAAGGCCTGTGTTCATCAACCCAGAAAGCCCCTTTAGAGAGGGCTCCCACTGAGCAGTGCTGGAAACTCAGTGATTGTATGATACTGAAAACGGTTGGCAACACTGCCTCGGTGATGTCATTGCAAACTGTACATTATTTGTTAGAAGAAGAGGGTGGGATCCATATATTGGGATACTGCCGTAGAGTTCAGTTTGTCAGCCCTCCGGGCCCCCCTAACAGCCAGGAGCCCCAAGCAGTTGCCTTGTTTGTCTGTTCACAAGCTGCACATCTGACAATGAGCATTGTTCAGCAAGATTTACACGGGTTCACTTCAAAATAAAGGTAAACGTTGTTGTACAATACTGCTACTAATACTTTCTAAGCATCAAGAAATTATAAAGTTTTAAATACTTTCAGATGTTGAAATTTTTTCAACATATGTCAAACTTCTGAAACTTCAGAAAATGTATGAGCCACACTTTTAAAAAGGTATGCCTTAAAACATAGAAGAATTCTGAATGCTACAAGAAACCTACCTTTTTTTTTCTTTGCTTCGAGGACAGATTGAAATGTTATATCACTACAAATAATCTGCAGATAGAGAAGGATGCACTGACTGTACCATCAGGCCTGACAAATCCAGGGGAGAAAGAAGACATCAGACAGACAATCTGCCTACAGCTGGAGCTCATCAGCCATCCCACCTGATGTCAACCCTGGCTCATCAGGACAGACAGCCTCAATCACAGAGGAAGGTCAGTGAGCACATCTGCATGCATGCTAATAAGTTCATCTCGCCATATTTAAGCAAACTAGTGAAACTGTCAGTGGAACGCCTTCAGAGGAGGATGGAGTAGATCATAATTAGAGCAATGAATGACACAGTGGCTACTACTGCACGTAGACAAAACACAGCATCACCTAACACTGGAGATAATTTGATGTCAAGTGTGTCAAAATTTGGAAAACCAACAAACTGAAATAGTCCCAAATCTCAATTATGTCTGAAAATCTAACAGGTGTTACAGATGAGAGGTGGAATGTAATAATAATAATGATAATAATAATAAAGATGAAATGCTTTTTTTCTATCAACCACTTTCAATTTTCACTCTTGTTTGTTTCTTTGTTGGTTTGTTTCAGTTCAATCAGTTCCAAGGTTGAAGACACAGGACCCACAGTGGTAAACCGAGGAGTACCAATCACTAGTGGTAATTAAGGCCCTGAGACTGTCGCCTTGAAGCAACATAGTTACCGTAAAGGCTTAAAACTCCCATCTTGTATTTTGGTGGACACATAAAACTGTAACTGTAGTTTCTCCCTTCATTAAGATGTAGAACAAGAAACAAAACTTTTGGTGAATCTGAACTTCTGACAATGTGAGTCCAAAATAGATCAGCCCAATTTGGAAAAAAAAAAAAAAAAAAAAAACATCACCAGTATGATGACAGTCATCAAAATGTGCATGGCTTGTCTGGCAATCTTTTGGACAGTGATGTGATTTTATTAGAGTGCTTACATGTTGCGTTAATCACTCACCAGATAAAGAGAGACTGAAGGGAGGTAGAAAGTCTGCTGTCTCAAAAGAAAAGGGGCATGGATGAGGAAATAAAAGAGAGGCGGAAAGGGAGGAAGGCAGGAAACTGGTGTGCGTTTGAGTTGACTCAAAATGAGTGATATTGATATGATGAACAGCCACCTCTGCCCTGTGTTGTAATCAGTCATTCTGTTCTGACAGACTGGATTCAGTCATTTACTTCAAAGGGGGGATAAGAGATCAAGGATAGACTGAGGAACAGGGAAAAGAAAAACAGTCAGCAATAAAGGGAGGCATGGAGAGAGTAATATAGAGAAGAAATACTGTGTGCGTATAGGAAGCAGGTAGATAGAGTGTAAAAGATACAGGGGTGCAGAAGAGATGAATACCCTGGGGTGGACTCATCCTGTACTCCACCAGTGATCTATGTTCTTGCGGTTGTAGTCCATCTACCTCAAGGTTTAGAAACACTAAACCATCAAATTTAAAAAACTCTCTGTAGACCTCAGAGATCAGTGCGAAGGTCCGAACCAGGACTCTAGATTTGGTTTCTTGGCCAAACTGAGCGACAGAGCAAGAAGGGTTTTATGACCCAGAACCCAACAGAGCTTCATAAGTTTGCTGCACACATGGGACAAACTGAAAAAAGAGTCCATAGTCCAATCTGACAGAGCTTGAGAGGATCTGAGAGGAGAGAGTATGCAAAGCGTCACCCATGAAAACTGGTAGCTGTAATTACTGCGACTAGTGTTTCTGTATGAAATTCTGAAATCTTTTAATAAATGTAAAGTGTGGCCCCTAGAACACAATCAAATGGAAAAAGAAATTTCTTTGTATACAGCTTCTCAAATCTAAAATAATGATGATGCACTACTGCCCCAAATGAATTTTGTGTTGGATAAACTCTGTTGGAACAATAAAGCTGCATGCTGCACAGATTCACTTGGGAATATCTAGAGGAGCATTAACTGTGTCACAGTAATCAAATACAAATCCCATAGAAAGGCAGTCATACAGATCCCACACAGGCTTCAGCCTACTGAAGGTCCAAACATTATCAGGACCTGCATTTGACTTCAGCTTTACTAGGATCCCTGCCCTCAGGCACTAACTGTAACTGTAATACCAGTAATACAAGCACCAACAGAAAGAAACGACCCACATCTGTAGCCAAGACATCAGAGACTCAGCCACATGTTTGAGCCTCAGTCAGACCCAGACTCAGATGAGGAGTCTATTGAGACCAGAATCAGAGACTACCAGATGTAACCAGAACAACTAGCATAGTTAGCATCTTCCATTTGTTTATGTTGTCTGTTAACAGTGGCCAATGATGTTATTGCTTGCGCCAATATAAAATCTGCTTCTTTGAATGACAAGGTTTTAATTAGCCCCACCCTCCATCCTCACAAACTGACAGGAAGGCTTTCTGATCATGGCGTTAGCAGATTGTTTTGCTCATATCTGTTATAAAATATTAAAAACACCAAATCACACATGTTGAAAGAGTAACGGTTCTTAGGACAATATCGTATCTTCACACTTGAGCAATGCTCATATTCTTTTTGTAGACATGTAATACCTACATGGTGTACTGTATATCAGTACACTGATGAGTCTGCTGACAGTGATGATTCAGCCATCCCATTAAGCTAGACAGGAAAAAGATCAGTGGGGAGTGTGATCAACAACAATGAATGGAAAAAAAAAAATAATGGTATTACAATAACATGAGTTGTTTTACGTACAGAGTGGCTGTTCTCCTTTGCTTTAATGCCACAGCTGAGAAGGAAAATGAGCCGAATTACTTTCACATTCATCGTTTGATCAAGATAGTTTTTGCTCAGACACTGTTTATAATGACTTCAAAAAAAAACTCAAGGGAAGAAAGTGACAAAGAAATACTGTACAGTCAGACTTTTGATGACTGTTATGTGAGAAAAAGACAAGGGAGCAACTGTGCCCTTACTTTTGTGAGGGAAATAACAGGAAGAAATACACAGGATGGACCAGATAACACACCTCTACAATGAAGCCACAGGGGAAAAGATGACAACTGATAGAAGTTATTTTGATCTATGACCCACAGCTGTACGTGTGCCTCTATTAGAGTCTTGAGGATTTTAGATTTTCTCTTGAAATATATTTGTTCGGTAATTTAGTTATTTATTGTCACATTTTCTTAGCTATTCCCACATTGGAGCCCTGTCAGGGAAGTTAGTACACCTAATATTAGCAGTGTTGCACACCAAGGAAGACATCCGTTTCAAAGCACCAGGTTTCATTGTCCCCAGGGGATCAGTCTTAATGTTCTTTAGGGGCTTTTACCACAATTAGCCCAGTACTTCCACATAACATATCAAAACTGTGTGTAGATTCATGCTCCCTGGATTCAAGAGGAACTACGCAGGAGTTTCCATGGCGATGCTACATTTTTACCTTAATTAAACAGCTTCGGAGTAATTGTGATGGTTAAATACATGACTTGTAACGTGTTGCGAGGGAGAATGGAGGCTCTCTGTCTTCCACCTGGCGTCACATGAGTGCAGTACTTGGCCGCAGACCTGGTGGCCCAGCTCTCGTCTCTGCGCACCGCAACACAAACGCGCTCCGTAACCCGTAATCTTTTGTTTATCACGGTTAAGACTACACAAATATAAACGTCGTATCATTGTATATGTTATATAATGTTATCCAGCGCTCCATAGATTGCTTTTTTTTGCTAAAAACAAACGCACATGGCCCAGAGGAGAGTTAGCAAAACAGTGGAAAAGCGACCAGACTTGCATAGTTCCTCTTTAATGGCAATCTTGACATCACTGTCTGGATCACAGGAAACAACACCACTTTTGACGTTCACTCCAGGAAGAGCAAAGAACATATTCTGAATGTGGTTCATTCAGCTCAGTTCATTCATTGCCAAGTTTAGTTAAAGAAGTTTCTCTTCTCTCAGATGGAACCTGGATTCATTAAAGAACATATTTGTTAAAAACAAGGCTGCTGCATCTTCACTCAGCTCTGGTGCAATCTAAGTGAAAGCTGGTGGGACTGTTTTATCTCACTGCTTCTACTCAGTATCATCTTTAGTCATACATCTGAAACACACACATCAGATTTAGTCATTTACCAGGCAACATATTCAGCATGAATATGAATAGATAACAGCCTGGTCTGTTTTTAAAGCTCATGATGATTTCAGCGGCGCATGGTTGTCAAACAAGAAAATTAGGTTCTTGCCTGGATTCATTCCACATATTTTCTTTTCCTTTTTGTGTGGTCTAAGGATACAATGCTTTAATTGTTTACCTCTGTAAATAACAATGTACGGGGTGTGCAGTGCTAACCGAAGTCCAGACATGTGGAGACAGACAGAGGCATTAGATTAGATGTGAAAAAAATGTTACACAACAGCCTAAAAGTGGAGGCATTATTCATTTCCATTTAGTGAATACCCCATAATACAGGTGTAGACACTCAGGCTCTCAAATTTGTCTGACACACACTCACACACATAAATGCATAATAGCACCGCATTGACTGAGGTTGTCCAGTCATACACACAGAGCAGAAGAGAGAGAGGAGCGGTAGAGAGAAGGTCTATTATCTTCGGTGGAGCTTTGGACTCTAGTTGTGGGAAAATGGACATTGCTGCTTCCACTCCTTGTTGCTTTGTTTGTTATGAATGAATTTTAATCAAAACATCTGTAAACAAAAAGCTGCCAATCTGCGTCAGACTCTTTTGTCAGATTCTCAGACTCATCATGGACCTTGAGAAAGAATATTTCCTCACATTATGGCTGCTCTGTGTCACGTGACACCTGTGTCCTCAAAACAAGTTCAAAGCTGACTGTCAAATGATGAACACTCCTCACATCCGACAGTTGCCATCTAAACAACAAGACAGAATCTCAACGTATACTGAAACTTGTGCAAACAGAAACTACGAAAGGAGGACACGTCATTGGTGTCAATGGTGGCCAAATTTTCATGTTGTTTGGTGACCGGTTAAATCATCATCATCTCCAGTGAGCACAGCAGTGTTTGATTTGGGACACCACTGTCCAGTTGAAATGTTATGTGTATTGTGTACAACATTGGTTCCCAACCTGGGGGATATCTCAGGGGGTCCACAGAACTTTGTCTGTTCTGGGATTGTGAGGTTATCAAAATTAGATTTGTGCATATTAACGTTTAAAAATCCCAATAACACACCCAACTGGATACTGAAAATCATCTATAAACAAAGACAATAGGAACTAAAACCCAAAACTGCTGTTTATTTTTGTAAATAAAGGTTTGTATGCTTTTGATATGTCTGTGCAAGCAGAGGTTGTGGATGGGGGGGACTGACTTGTCTTCAAGGTTAGGAACCGCTGGTGTACACTGTGGACTTGGGCGGCCACTCATCCAAAGTGTCCATGGGTAAGATCCTGAACCCCAAATTGGCTGATCATCAGTGTGTGTACGGCAGGAAAGTGCTGTATGACCGGGGAAAAGACATGTATCAATGTGTGTGTGAATGGGTGAATATGACTAGTAGTGTAATGAGCTTTGAGTGGTTGTTAAGACTACATGAATAGAGTCCATTCTAGTGTACAGACTGAAGCATCCGATTTGAGACACAGCGAACGTGGCAGTGATGACAGCCTTGAGGTATGAAATATAATACTGCTGATGTTTTTAACGTCCTTTTTTTCATATAGCAAACTGTTCAACCAATTCCTTTTGCTGCTTTGATACCTCTGTGATGTTACTCACTGAAAATGATCTCACTTATGCTGTATGTCACTGCCTTCTAAAACAGCACGAGTGGCTCCTGATCCGAAGCCCACATCTGCAGGACGTCATTTCTCTTCACATGCCAAACAAACATGATTCATGAGATTGTTTATTGATCTGCCAAGGTTAGGTTAGGAAAAATATTGTGGTCATGATGAGAATTAAATCAAGGTATTCTGCTGTGATGGGAAGAGAAAACTATTCCAGCATCTTCAAGGAAAATGAAAGCGGTCAACTACTAAAATACAGCACCTTGATTTATAAGACAGCCTCACCCTGAGCTCTTATTGTTACTGCATTGTAGCCACAGTCACACGCTCTGTCTTTTCAAATAATAGTCAATGAATTACCATTGTGAGTACAGTGCATTATATTCCTCCTCTTGTTGTTCCTTTTGTTTGCACCAAAACTTTTAGGAAAACCTTTTTAAGCTCAGTGAAGATATGTCGAGGTGATTTGGTTGAAAACGACTTTACTTTTTTGTGCAATAGGCAAAAAGGATAGTTTTCACTTCACAAGAGATGTCCCCACTCAAGGCCTTGTCGTCCTCATCTCATTGTTATCTGTCTGTGATTCCTTCACCTGCATACCGGCAGTGAAAAACTGCAAAAATCACTAAAAACTTGGACATTTTCAAGTTTTTAAAAAAGCTGCAAGTGCAAGAATATTAAAGCTGCTTTCCATAACTGTCAGGGAAAGTTCATTCTTGATGTCATGACGTTTCTCTCAAGACAGATTCCACATCCAGCTCCTCCCTACAACCAGCCAACTTGAGTGTCAACCAGTGACGGGCAGGTGACAACACCTTTTTTCCACAATTCATGCCATCCACACACGCATCCACACACGGTTATCCTGACGTCAGCAACTCAACTTGCAACACCGAAATCATGATATTAGACCACAGCTCACATCACACAACAAACAAGTAAACAAAATCCACACTCAAACCAAAGCAACAAGGATGTTAACCAGACTCAACAAGCTATTATTACAAGGTTTACAACCGATATGATATGACAACCTGGGCTGTGTGTGTGTGTGTGAGAGATTGCCTTAAGACTTGCTTATTGATAGATAGACAGACAGACAGACAGACAGACAGACAGACAGACAGATAGATAGATAGATAGATAGATAGATAGATAGATAGATAGATAGATAGATAGATAGATAGATAGATAGATAGATAGATAGATAGATAGATAGATAGATAGATAGATAATTTGAAAATCACCAATTGCCGACACATTCAAACCTGTAGTAAAGATATCTGAAATTAAAAGACTGCACGTCTCTGATACCGACAACCACAGGCAAACACAGTCATTTGTTATCTGAACCAAATCAGCTGAGGTGAACTGTCACTTTAGGGTGTCTCTGTGTAATTTGACTATTAACGCAGGACAAAGCAAAGCTCTGCTTTTTAACATTGTGGTAAAGTCAGAGACTGCCATTCCCACTATTTCAAGTCGCTCATGTTCAGTTCTGTTTTGTTTTTGTTTTGTTTAAACATCGGTTGCATGAACAAAACTTATTTTTTTCTCAATTGATTGAATCTACAACAGTAAAAGAATGAAATGAAGAATCCACTCTTTGCCTTTCACATTCTTTAATTATGTTACCTTAAGAAAGGTTACATAAAATAGAAATACCTGTCTTTGTCAGTGACTGTTTGAGAGTTGTAGCAGCTTTCTAACTATTATCTAGTGAGAAACAATCTGTGTTTGTCCTTCAGTGTCAGACCAGCAGCTTTTGCTCCTTCTGGCCTTCACTTAAGAAATACAAGTTCCACGTTTAAAAGCTCAAAGTTAAGTAAACTGTCATTTTTGCCCACACATATAACATATTTCAAAATAACCATTAATTAGTTGGAAGTAGTGAAATGAGGGTCAGACTTGCAAATCTGCAGCCAAAAAACAAACATAATTCCTGCTTTTTCAATATTATGAATCATAATATTGAAAATCATTGAATGTAAGCTCTTTGTAATCAGTGTAACATTAACCAATATAGATTAATGAAGTAGTTAGTCTATGATTGAATTTAATTTTGTCAGAAAGGAGATCAATCTCCCACCGGAATAATTCAAAGAACAGAAATCTTTTTTTTTTTTTTTTTTTAAAACATTGTACACACATACACACAAACACACAGCAGTGGGCCAGCGTATCAAACCAGCGACCTTTCTGTTACCATGCCCACATCTCCTACCTCTAGGCCACAGCTGCCCACATGTGGACAGAGTCTAGTGGTGGCTATCTATGTATTTTTCTTTTTTTTTTTTTTTTTTTTTTAAATGGAAGTGAAAAAAAAAAGAATAAACGTTGGAGGAATCTGAGATTACTCTGATAGAAAATATTTCATTAGATGCTTGGTTCAACAGGAAGTGATGTTTCTGTTCAGACTGAACAGCATGAATGTCAGCTCAACATGAAGGAAACCCCCAGGAAGTGAATCAGATGTTTTCTTTGAAGGCAGATATACGGGGGGGTGTCAGTCAGCAGCCTCTTTATTCAAGTAACTTTCCCTTAATGTGAAATAGTGATCAGTACAGAAACGGTTCTTGCCAAAAGGAGATTTTTACCTGTGGTTTCACCAGCTTCATCTACAAAGACCTCACTCCATGTTTGATCACTTTCTGATTAAAAACAATTTTTTTTTACTAATGTTTTCACACTACATTTATGAAATCACACCGGGCCTGTACATTAGATTAGGACTTCCACTGTGATCAAATATGACTTTGATTAATAAAGAAAAATGAAATAAAAAAATAACTAAAGGTTGTGAAATCAACTGGAAATACACACAGAAGCAGCTCCTGGCAGAAAATGAGAGGTGCTTGTTTCACGAGGTGGCTCGGCCAACCAAGGCCAGGAGGGCACTGGCTGCATGGCATATCTTGGATTTCACTTTGGCACCCAGGTTAAAGAGTTAGCACAGACACATTGCCTGGGGTTGTGTCACATGATCTCCAGGAGCGGCTCCTAAAATGTGGGCTGCACTCCCCTGGTGGGCTGTGAAAGTACTGCAGGTATTGAAAGTAGGCTTGCTGATTGCTTGCAAAACTGTACAACCTATTAGCACCAATAAGGCGCTGTCAAAGAAACTAAAAATACATTGTAAGACAAAGTGTTGATCTTCAAAAAGGTTAAAATTTTGGGGGATTTTCAAAGGAGAAATGATTTGGAAAAGATTGGGAACCACTGATCTACAGAGTCTACAGAGTCTATTTTTGACATATGATGCGTAGAGTTCCACCAAAGCTAGACAAACCTGTTATTTAAAAGTCACACCTTCTCCTACAGTTGTCTCTGTCCAGGCTAAATCTGAATATGACACAGACATGAAAAATATAAATTTATTCACGTTTTGACATTTTATTTATGTTTTCTACCAAAAATGAATACAAACTAAATCTATAATGAAAAGAATTTTCAACAACAACACAGCAGAGACACGACTGGTACAAACAGACACATGCAGGCCGCATGATCTGATTAAACTTCTGTCTGAGCAACAAATCACAAAGACTCACAATGGAGACATACACTTTACACATGTGACGGCCGGAGGTGGGGGTTTTGTTTAGATGTGGTGTTCGCACAAATTGTCGACATATGCAGATAACATGCCTACTACTTGTACATGTGATCTCATACAAACACAGCAACATAGTTAGTTGTCATGGTGCAATGGTTCACTGTTGATCCAGGATCCATTTGGATCGCTCTCCACAGATTGGCACACGAGTGGTCCACGGACCAAAAGTTGTGCGTGTAGTGTGGGAGCACAGCTGTTCATTGCACACAACAACAACAACAACAACTACTACTACATGGCAATAAAGTATTGAAATGAACAACAACAAAATTGTTTGTTCTACCAACACGTGTACTACCAACGCCACCCCCCACACTGATTCAAAAAGGATCCAATCCGTGAATCAAAAACTGTGATCCGATCCGTGAGGTTACTGATCCGTTGCACCCCATAGTTGTGTTGTTGCGCGAGTGTGTGCACTAAATATGATGTACTTGGCCTACAGTGCATAACAATAGGCATCCATAAAATTGTGTGTACAGTCTGTGGCATTAACGGTTACACCTTTAGTCTACACGTGCGCTCATACTTTAGCCGTAACAAGAACACGGTGAAGGTGCTATGTGTCAGTTGTAGAATCAGCTGCAGGATTTTTTTTTTTGCCTAATTCTGTCTTTCTTGTCCCTCTCTTTCTTCTCAAAGGGTAAATATGTATGTTTGTATCAATCTCTCTCTCTCTCTCTCTCTCTTTGGTTGTAGGTATGCTTCACTGACTACACAACTCCATTGCTTATCTACACAGAGCAGGCTGCACAGTCAGTAGGTGTGTGTGTTTGTGTGTGTGTTTGTTTGTGTGTGTGTGTGTGTGAGAGAGAGAGAGCGCGTGTGCGCGACCAGATACAGCAGCAGGAACAGTTGATTTTGGACAGCAGGGCCTGGACGAGTCTTTTTTCACCAGACAGAATCATCAATTACACACACTCTCACACACACACACATTAAATGGTGCAGTGAGTGTATATTGTAGTGCTTACTCCTCACTGAGGGGGCGTTTCGGGGGGTCAGTTAAGATGTGGCACACTGTGAGAGTTGAGTGGCTTGTCTTAAAAAGCACTGGCGCTAAACAGATTTTTATCAGGTACAATTTTCTGCTCGGTGCCACGACTTAAAGGTAAAGTCCATTGAAAAAAGAAAAAAAAAAGGAAAAGAAATAAATACACTAAGCTTTAGGAGATTTGGGAAGTCTCTCAGGTAAAGAATCACACCAGCAAAACCCGTGGGGACATATCTGTATATACGTAGATCAACAAATGCAGCTGAGACAGCACTTTGTTTTCGAAAATCTTAACAGGCTTCTTGGTTACATCCCCCTGGGTGTCATTTTTCAATGTTAGCATATTTATTTGCATTTAGACTGCAGAGTTTGAATTTCTTAACCAAAATCACAATTACCCTTACAAAACTTTAGGTTGGTGTATTTGGCATGGAGAGGCTGTAACGCATAAGGTTTGTGTTGTGACCAGTTCCCTCTGACATTTGCATGTAAATATAGGGTGTCCATGGCACATGAGTGAAAACAATTGCACAAGTGTAACATGTTTTTGTTTTTGTGAGCGCCTGTGACACCTATGGCTACACTGGTGACACACTGGTTTGTTTGTGAACCACAGTCATATTCCACCTATGCAATTGTAAATCAAAGATTACCACTTTAACTGTACCCTGGTAATACGGCAGTCACCATGCACAGATGAAGTCCGATCCATAAATTTACGGACAAACTTGAGTTAATATTCAGGGGGATAAAAATTGCCAGGAACAAAAGCATCATCTTCCAGATTTAACCAAAAATTGCCTTTTATTTAAATAAAATATGTTAATGTTATGGATGAAGCCCGTGATATTTAGATGCATTGTGAGGTTATGGCTGAACCAGTGGAGTGGTTTGTCAAAATATGTTGAGGTTTTTTAGTTTGCTCTAGTTTAACGCTGTTTTTTGTCATGTTTGCATCCTATTAAATTTATCCTACATAACATGTTTTCCAGTGATTGCTGTCATTGTTCTATACTTGACCAGATCCTACCAGACAGATCAAACCTGTCCATCTACCCATGGAGCACCCTTTGAGTAAGGCTCTTAAACCCTGACCTGCTCCAGCTGAGAGAAATACTGACATGATCGGAGAGCCAGACAGGCTTCAAATCCCCGGCCAGGCCTCCATCCATAATCGGTTGATTGCCTCAAGTTGTAAAGACACTGAAAACCTACCAGAGCTACAGCTGCTGTTCTGCAAGAGAACGTGACCTCTGACCTCCCAGTGTTTCTCTATGTGAAGATATTGTATTATTAATAATCTATTCAGTCACACGCTGATAAATTCTACTTTTTCTAGATATGTCACAGCCACCATTGCGCCGCCAAGGCTCCGTCCTGGACTTCTGACTTTTTCAGCAATTATGTTATTTACTTTGTAAAATCCCATTTCCTGTGAATATTTACCTCCATGCCACAGAAAACTTTTCAGCCAGTGGAGGGAGCTTGGCAAGTCAAAGAGGTTGTGATAAGCTATTTAAGAAGCCATTTATATTTCATTTCAATCAGAGCAAATCCACTCTAATTAAAAAAAAATTCATTGTAAACTACTCAACCTTTACAGGCGACTTCCCATTCCCAATAATCAGGTAAAGTCATTAATGAGCGACCGCTAGCGCTTAATTTCTCTCCTCACTAAGTCCACTCTCTCTTTTGCATTTTTATTTCCTTCGGTAAGAACAGAGCAATAAAACGATAAGAGAAGCTGTCGGGGCGAAAACCTTTAACACTTGGAGTAATTACTTCTCTTTGTGTCTTTCTTTTTAAATTAATTTTAATTACAGGCGTCAGCATTGCCTGTAAATGTCCACTTTCTGCTAATCTAAAGTAATGTGACTGCTAATGAAGAGGGAATTGAATGTGTGGAGCCAAGTGGCCTTTTGGCTCTGAGAAACTCCCCCGCTGGCTCACTTACACAGTGGTCAAGGATACAAGGTGGACGCGCACACACACGCACACGCGCACACACAAATATAAAGATGTGTGCACACACACCATATTTGAGCACCGCTGGCTTTAACATCCACTTGTTCTCTTGCACAGAAATGCATTAAATCTGTATTGATAAATTCAAGCAGTCAGACAGCGACTGGATATAAATAATGACCCTGTCATTCAAAAAGAACAAATGCTCAAACGTACTGCATTTATTTTGTTGAGCTGTCTTTGAATGCCTCATCTCTGTCCCTCACCTCTAGAGAAGTTGGAAAATATCACTTGGGAAAGGGACGTCTGGACTGCTCTGCTTGACCTGCTGCCACTGTGACCTGACCTTGGAAAAGTGGAAGAAAATGGATGCATGGACGGATAGATGTCATGAAAAACCTCAGCAATAACCTCTCTACACACGCTCAGCCTGCATTTTTAGTTTGAAAAATATTTACACCTTCGTCTTGTGGCACCTGGACTTTTTTCAGTGCATAAACCGCATTGTGCATTACACATTGTTAAACATGTTTTCTTTTATCTCATTCATCATGAAAACACATTTTCTGCTTCCATCTACAATCTGGCCTTAGTGATTTCCAGTGGTAATTTCAAGGCCATGTTTGTTACACTTTGTGTTTAATTGTAAGCGTCGATGACTAAGAGGATGTGACATCACAAAGTTACAGAAGTATTGATGGCAGGTTTTAAGGCTGAGATTCTGAATACAGGGCAGTCTGCAGTTCTCTGTGGATTATGGCCTTAATACTTTTGCACGGTCAATAGAGTATCTAACCTGGTTGAAAGCCAAAGAGACATGGAAATATCACCTTACACAACACAGGACCTCTAATGCTTTGAAATCTGTTCTATTCTGATCTGATCCTTCCTTCATAACTGCTTGTTATAATGGTTCACCTTTAGTCTGCACTTCTGTCGTCATAGCAACTCATTTAGTTTGTGGTTCTCACAATAGTTCAGCTTCCATACATAAGAAAACACATTAGTCCTGCATTTAGAAGGCGTGCTCCCTTCAGTAAAAGGTGAAGGAGTTTTTTCGAAGCCAGCTACGAGTCTGCATGTTCATCTCTCTGACTAAAGTTTATTTAGGAACTCCTGGTCAGCTCACTCTGCTCCTGGATGTCCCGCCTTACCACAACAGGATGTAATGTTTTATTGTGTTTTCACATCATGATGTCTGAGGAGAGGAATCAGTCCAGAGTGGTGCAAGAGGATTTCCATCAACTCTCTTTAAACCGGCAATGAAACCTTCCTTTAGGAGCCACTGATCCACTTTAAGCTCCTTCACAGGGAGTACTCGTACAAGCCTTTACACCAGTGAAACCTCATTTAAAGCTTGTGAATGGCACACACAGTGTTACTGTAAATACTAAGGAGCTGATGTGAGCTGGCAGGTCAAGTTCAGGATTGAATCACTCATTTATTTTGTAAGATGGCATATTTCTAGAGGAATGAATTAAGACCTCTGTTTTTCTCTCAGGTCACTTTTATCTGTCTAAAAGCATTGGTGTAAAATCTCTAACCCTGATAAACCTGTTCTCTTCAAGGAACTGACTGGTTCTGCGGCATTTCCAGCTGGAATGTGCCATGATGGCACACGTCAAAGTCAATCATCAAAAAAAAAAAACACACACACAAAAAAAGCCCACCATTTTGTTACAGGGTGGATTGTGATTGGCTAGCCACATCACTGCAATGCAACACAGTACGAAAAAATAGGTCATGGTTCTACTTTCCAGTCCCAAAGCAAAAAGTAATGGCAAAAGTGTTGGTGCATGCCAAGATCTTGAATTTCACATCAGTCAGAGGCTGTCTGCATTATGACCAGCAATCATAATGCATATTATGCACTGCAACGTTAGAAAACATCTGCACATAGACAAAACACAAACAACTTTTAATCAGATTTTAATCAGTTTGACAACATGTGCGCTGCAAAGACTCACAACACGACACAAGTGTTTCCAGTGTATGCGCATCGCATTGAACCAAGAGCATCTAATCCACGTTCACCACTTTTGTGTCCCCTGGAAAAACTTGCATTGAGTCGCATGTATTTTCAGCACATTTTGTGTATTTAGCTGTGTTGTTTTTACGGCACACACATGTGTTGTCAAATTGATGAATATATTTTCTGAGTTTTTTTTTGTCTGTTGCAGGTGTGGAGTGCATCTCGGGGTTACTGGAGATATCAGTCACAAAGGAGTTCTCCCAGTTTGTTCCAACAGTGTAATTAAAGAAGTGGATAGTGTAGTGCTGTGTTGCCATAGCAGAAATCGTAACCGTGTAACTCAAGAGTAGTTTGAGCATCACAGATACCGGCCAGAATAATGAAAATTCATCATGAAACACTGATGTAAGAGAGCAGAGAGAGATTTCTGATTGGACAGTTGAGCTTTGGGAACAATTTCTCTATGAGGGAAAGTGTTGTGGAGCAGATAAAGACATCAGCGACACTTGAGGTATGAGAGCGCTCAACGTCCAATGAAGGAGAAGTGGTTGCAGAGCTCTGCTCTTCAGCCATAGACTGATGTTAAACTGTATTTTGTGATTTGGCACTTTGAGTTGATACAGTATTTGTGCCATTAAAGCTGTATTTGATATTTGTGTCTTTGATTTCTTCACATTCTTTTCTTCACATTCTACGTATTTTACTGCAGTTACCTTGTGAAATGTATGATGTGTGACTGATTCTACCAACAAACGATTATTTAAAAGAGGGGGATAAAATCTAGACGAGGATTTTCTGTGGTTTTCTAACAAATCCAGATAACTGCAACTGCAAAATATATTTTCAAGTAAAAGATACTTCCAAAGTGCGTTGCCTTAAGCGGCAGCATTCAACACTATTTTCAATATAGTAGCCTAATACTGCAAAAACGAGAGAAAACATTGCACAGCACATCAAAATAGTTAAAAGGACTATCACAGGACTGACATTTATCCCATGCAATGACTGAATTAAGCAACCACAACATGCTGCAACCAGCTACTCCACTGTTACCAACTACGCAGAGATTATTATGTGACACAACGACACCCACAGACACACACACACCCACCCACACACGCACATTGTACTTGCTGCGGCAGCACGCTCATACCTCCTTAATGGTTGATCTTATTGCAGTCCTCCAATCCGCCATTTTGAGAGATCTCTGAACAGGAGCAAAAATATCCTAAAATGTCCTCCATGCAAGATGAACTCTCAACAAAAACCCAGAACATACTCCACGGTTAAATGAAAATTAAAAAAAAAAGAAAAAGATGTTGAAATCCAGTGTGTGGCTTATGCTTAAGAAAGTTTCTCGCAATACTTTTCATCTACGCTTTAGTTCATTTACTTTCAGATTTGAAAATGTGTGTGTGATTTTATCAGGTTTCCGTGGCGACTTGATGAGCTTTGTGGAAACTGTCCCCTCGGGTAGCGACGCTGTGGGCCCGTAATAATGTCATCTCCCTCTCTCCTTCTCTCCTCCTCCGTCTTTTCACAGATTTGTGTGTGTGATAGAGGCCTCAGTGAGAGACCAAGCGCTAACCTTTACTGCATTGGCTCACACTTAATCCCCTCACCCTGGGGTGACTGCTACACACACAAACACACACACACACACATCTTCTCCGCTCCCTCCCTCTACATGCATCTCCCCAATGATCTTCACACACACACAAAAAAAAGTATAACAAAGGACAACAATGCACACATGGACACACCCTTAACAATAGCTGCAGCCTGTAGGCTCATCCAGCGTTAAGACTGCATGTTTTGCCGATCAGAGATCTCACTAGAAATCAACAGTTCAAACCACATTCACAGAATAGAAGAGAATAGAATCGAATAGAATATCGTTATTTGTCATGGCACAGCTTAAAACAAAATTCAGTGCATATTGCATATGCACTTTCTCTAGTTGGCTTTTGTCATCTAATTTGGTGGGCACTTGTAATTACTTTGAGACTGTTTGCAGAAAGTAGTGCACTTGATATGATGCAGAGAATTTTTGAGGGCACTGTTTAATCATGCTGAGAATTTGGATGCAGGTCCCAGCAAACTGGGAATGTTAAAATTCAGATGTGTGTGTTCGGATATAGACGGTGGTTGGTCTCTGCTTCCTGTCACATTTCCATCTGCAGTGCAAGAAACGACTCCATCTGCTCTCTTTGCCTCGTTACATGTTCATGTTTCAGGTCTGATCTGTTGCACACTCACAAAAACCTATTAATTATTAATTTGCCTTTCTGATAGTTCTCTTTTTTTAAAATGTTTCGTTTTATTTCTCATCTAATATGTTGTGTGCGTGTTTGCAAAAAGTCCAAACTTTCATACACACACACACACACGTTCATACTTAACTTGTTTTTAAAGATATATTACAAAGTAAATTTTACAAGTATTCTCATGTAATGTTGCATACAGTGCATTACTGTGCCAGACCATTTGTACATACCTGTAATTCACACACACACACACACACACACACACACACACACACACACACACACACACACACGTAAACACACGCCACACACTGTCAGGATAATTCACACACACCTATACGCATCTCAGAGGGTAGTAGTCATGACATTGTCTCTTACAAAACAACAATGCTATTCACTGCTGGAAGCTTGGACATGAGTACACGCACACATATACATGCACATACACATGCACGCGCACCCCCACGCGCACACCCCCACACACACACCATGCACGTACGTGCGCACACACACACAAACACACATGCTCCTTGATACTGTCAATAGGAGGGCGGGTACAGCGGGTAGGGAGCCGGACTCCTCTGTAGAGATTTGGATTATGGGATAGCAGCATGATGCAAGTAAAAAAAAAAAAAGAGAGAGGGAAAGAGGGTGGTGCGGGGTGAATGGTGGAGGGGGGGGGGGGAAGGGTAGGCAGGAGGAAGGAATCAAGGAATGAAAAAGAGAGGAGAAGGAGAGAAGGAAGGAAAGGCAAGAAGAGCAAAGGGTGAATGGAAAGACGAGAGGAAGGAAGAGAAAAGTAGCATGGAGGAAGAGGAAACGACTGTCTCCTTTCTTTCCATCTCCCTTCCATCCTACTGGAAAAGGGTAGTCAGTAGAATTAATTGGAAGAAAAGGAGCTATGGATTGAAGAAAGAAGAGAAGTGTGAAAGGGGGAAGAAAGAAGGAAAATAAACACAAAGAAAAGCATGGAAGGATGGAAAGAGGTGGAATGAAGGGGCAAAAACTGGGTGAATAAAAACAAACTGACTTACATTTGGTGTTTTCCACTCCTTCACTTCAGCGGTGACTGATTGAAAGATGGAGGCAGTAGCAGGGAGGAGAGCTGTGGAGAGAGAACAGGAGTCAGGTGAGGTCACTCGTCTCTCTATGAAAGATTTTCAAGGAATTTTTTCAATCCTAATATACAGAAAAAAGAAGAAACCAGATGTTTTATTTTATCACATTTATTTCAATCTAATACTATATGTAATTAAGCATTAATTAAGCAATTAATACCAACGTGACTGTTGGACGTCTTATTCCTCATATCTCATTCTGTGTGTTTCTGCATCAGTGACATTTTTTGAAATGCTGTTTCACTTTCCTTTCACACACACACACACACACACACACACACACAGAAGCTCATAAAATAAACAGTGACACACAGTCTCTGAAGCTTTGCACAGTGTGTATATGTACCCCTAAACTATACATGAGTGCATAATATGACACTGCATTTGTATATGTTTTTGTTGTACAGTAACGCAGAGATCATCCCACCAATAGCAGCTCTCTAGCACCATCTACTGACACAGACGCTTAGGAAGCTGCCACAGCGACACTGAATCCTCTCATTACTGCCAGTTACAGAAGGTGAGGTGGAATTTAAATCAGTTAGTATGAAGTGGATGTGTGGAGAAAGACATAATATTGATATGAATACTTTCTGGATGTAAGCGCAGGAAGGAGAACAAGATGAAAGAGAGGATGCAGCAGCAGATATCAGAGGAGAAAGAAAGAAAGAAAGAAAGAAAGAAAGAAAGAAAGAAAGAAGAGGAAGTAAACAGAGAGAGGAGATGAAAGGAGTGTGTTCACATGTCTGGAAATAGCTGTAAAATAACTGATCGAACTGTTTTACAAAATTACATGTCAATTATTGAGTTTATTAATGATTATTACATTTCTATCAAGTGCATTCACTGGTACATGCATACATTACAATTTTCTCACTGACTTCTGACTGTTGGTTTGTTATGATGATCTCATCCAATATGAAATATATTGTATATAATGAAATAAAAAGCCTCAGCTTATTTTAAATAAATAAATGTATTGGTTTTTTTTTTCTAATTTTGTTTTTCTACAACAAACTACACTAATTACATCACATTCCAGGTTGATTAGCAGTCAGGGTTGTCCAATTTTGAAACAATGTTGTTTATCTGCTTTCAAACGAGCTAAAAAAAAAGAAAAACAGAAAACTGATAAATAGAGTTAATTAATTACACTTTGACAACTAATTGCTTTGCACTTTTTTCTTTCCCCCAAGAAGGTCCTGCATATTATTGAGACTATATAAATGAGACAATGAAACAAACATGTGCAAACTGTTACTGTTATGGTTGTTGTTATTATTATCATCACCATTATTATTATTATCATAAGGTGAAGCTGCACAGTAATAATGATCAGCTGTTTCTGGTTATTATTATCATTCAATCTCTTTTTTTTTTTATTAATTTGTTTTGTTTTTTTTACTTTGTAGTTTTTTGTTTTTTTCAATCCTGTCCACAGATCACTGGTGTGAAATATAGATGCTCTAACTGAACTGATTGATTTCTATCATCACTTGCCTCACAGGTTCATGTGAGGATAGTCTGCCCCAGCATGCACTATGGCAAACGCAGAAAAAAAGATGTCCAGTCTGTCTTACACTGTACAAAAACACATGCATGCGCACACACACACACACACACACACAGTGCAAACAATTCTGTAGTTCAGTGTGAGCTGGAGGACACATACACTCTACTCTCAGTAGAAACGCTGCTATTAATATTGAGAGCAGAACATTGTAGAGTGATTCAGCTGTCATACAATCACACTCCTATTTATAATTCTCCTTTATTCATTACACCCAGTATTAGTGTTCAAGTTGGTTTGTTTTTTGTTTGTTTGTTTTTTTAAATTATTTTATTCTTATCTACATCCAGGGTCCTGCGATACACACAGTTGTGTTGTACATATTTTAAAGCCCCCAGTGACTAATTCTTATTCTGGCCTATATCTGAAAATATTAAAAGGAAAAAAAGAGATTGCTGTAATTATTATTATTGCTGCAAGCACAAAAAGCAAGTGTCCCTGTTAGATTTAATATCTTCATATTTAATTAAACTATTGGCAATATATATTTTGCCTCTTCTTATTACTTTCCAAGACACAAGCACTATATCTGATGACTACCAACATAAGTAAAAAAGAAATTTCAAATAATGTGTTAAAATGTGGCTGTAAGTGTGTGTGTGTGTGTGTGTGTAGACTCAGCCACTCAAATTGCTCCATAATACCAGCAGACTTTATAGTTTCACATTAGTTTTTAGAAACTTCTGACTTTGCCATAGAGTGTGTTCACAGCAGGACCGGCATGTCAGTGAAAGCTGTGATGCTGTGTCATGTTTCCTCATTCTATTTTATGTATGCATCTAATCATATTTGCCCATCAGTTTAAACACTCCGTGTATTCCATCCATAAACCCCATGCTGAGCAGAAATGTGATATATGAGGATGAATAAGCACACGTACATTTGTGTCCTGGACAATAAGTATAAATTACAGCCAGAGAAAAACTGAATTCCCCATCAGTTTTCCCTGTCTAGACTGCGTTTTGAAAAGTGCAACCAGCTGGTTGTGTGTGGAAGGTTTTTGTCGCCTGTCATTTGTTATCTGGATCTCCTACAGCAGAATCAGGCGGCTCATCAATCCTCTCACAGACCTGTCCATGTCGAGATGACTGGAGGTACTGACAGGGGAGGTGGAGGTTTGATGTGTTACAACCAAACCATGACTTCGTTATAATTTGCAGGCCATTGTAAACTACACAGTGCTGTACACAAACATGCTGTGCGTGTAAGCAGTTGCATTCTCATCAGCCTCTAATTCACCCAAGCCTGTCAGTCGTGCTGAAATATTTAGCCAGCTAATAAAAAGAAAATTAAATGACCTACATGCCAATTATGATAATGGATGAGGGCATTTATTAAGTCATTAAAATCTCACGTTCATTTGTTAGTGCAGCAACTTCCTGCAGCTTTCATCTCTTTTGAATTGTACTTTTTCATCTGCCAGGGCAGGAGCAGGCATTTAAAGACGTGACACTAAAATCACAATAACATGAATGCAGTTCCCCGAATGTGTTTGTCATGTGCAGAGAACAGTCATCACTAATCAGAGATGAGCTCAGCTACCGAGGGCACAAAAACACAAACTGCTGCCTAACCCCATTAATGTACAGGGTAATGAACTAAGCCAATCAGTTAAACAGGCTTGGGGCAATATTTATTGAATATTGTGATATTTTCTGCCATATCCAATATTTTCCATAATAATGAACCTTAAAGCAAAAAAAAAAAAAAAAAAAAAAAAACTAAAACATAAATCAAATAATCAAATTATATAGTTTTAAAAACAACTGAAACATAACATCCAGTGATATAATTATGCATTATTAAGATGTGAAACATGAAAAACAGCAATATTACTGTAAGAAAATGTAACAATATAATTAGAATGAAAAAAAGAACTGTGATAATATTGTCTATTACAATGTCTGGGATTAACTGTACTGCAGAACTCAGTTGAAGGCATCACCCATGACTACTACGGATGTTTGACTGTATCACCTCGCTTTCCAACTTCTCTCTGTCCAAATTTAGAGAGATTCCAGATTTGGAAGAATGAGGACTTGCACTTTTTGATCACAAATTTGCTGTGCTGTTATGTTAGATACTTATACCTAGATACCATCAACCACATGAACGGTGGACTCATTGTAATCATGCAAAGAACAGGCAGTTGCGCCACTGCTACTTTAAACTGCTGCAACACCCTCTTCATAGATGAAGAATCAGAGGATACACAGGCCTAAGATTTGAAAATTGACATTTCTCCCTCCTTCTTTTTCTGCTGCTGTAATTTCAATCTTCCAAAGTCCTCTCTTCCCACTAAGGGCCTCCTGTTGGCAGGTGACAGTTCAGTGGATGGGCCCCTTAGCTAGCTCCCGGATGTTCTTACAGGAGGATGGGAGTGGGGGGTAGTAGGGGGATGGAGTTCGTACAGAGTCAAGGGAACTTACCCCTACTCCCCTCACCCCAACCCAGGTTTAATGGTGTGGAGCGAGCCCCTTCACTCCCACTGCTCTACAAGCATCAAAACTATGGACAGAGAGGCAGGAGTGGAGCCCTGTTCTCAGTTCCACTCTGCTTAACAGGTGCAGGCATGCCGGGTGTGAGCCAACACAAAGTTTTATATAACACACATTCTCACACATACGCAGAGAGAGAAAGAGAGAGAGAGAGAGGACTGCACACAGGACTGCCACCTCTTGTCAAGCATATTGTGGCGGCACGGCATGAGTTTTAGTTCCTCTGAGGGAAACACTTTGTATTTGGAGAGGTTGTGCATTCAGTGTATTTCAGTGCATGTCTGTGTGTGTGTGTCCCTCAGAGCAGGACAAGGTTACAATGACAGACGTTTAATCCCAGTGGTTGTCTAGGTTTGAGCTTAAACAAGGAACCAAGTCGAAGCGTATAGTTGACCCCCTCTTACAAGTCTTTACCCGACTGGAACTGCCATCAAATAAAAAAGTCTGTCCAAGAAATACCACCGAGGAAGAAAGTCTCTGTCCCTCCCCGCTGAGAGAAGTTTCTGAGAGGGAGCAGAGGGCTTAGCGTAGTGTTAGGCTGAAGCTTTGGGCTGATATTGGTCTTTGATAAAAAAAATATCTGTTTGGATCCAGCCGGTGCAGACCGTCTCTGATATGATGGAAGTTCCTACCCGGCCTGACCACAGATAGTCATTTCATTCTTATTATTTTTGTATTTGATGTCAGAGTTTGAAAAAAAAAAAAATAGGTGAGGTTTTTATCCTACATTCTGCAGTGAAGCCTCTCTCACTGTGTTGTCTAATGCAGGTTCAAGAAGTAGTGTGTCCTTAATAAAAGGTAAATAGGCAAATCTACAACAACCGTTCCTTCTTCTTCTTCTTGCCAAACACAATGACACTCAGCTTCATCAGCTGTTAAGTGTGCAATTAATTTGGTGGTGAGTTTATCAAATGAACTGTCACATTCGCCTCTTCACACACACACACACTCATACAACATTTTTTTTAGCTAGAAGGCAACAGTGGGGCCAGCCCCATAAAAGCAAATGTTCCTGACTAACTGACTGATGACATTTCCACCGCTGGTCAGCAGAAGTGTTGAGCCACAATCTATCAGGCTGCTATGGTTTCCCAGCTACTCAGCAACTGCAGGGAAGAGGAGGAGCACTTCTAGTACAGAGTCTCACTCTGATTACAGTATATAATAAACACTCATAAATATAATATATATATATAATAAAAATAAACATATAATTCATATAAACCACTTTAATTTGGCATCATTATTGAAAGAACCAGAGAAATACCTGAACATAGGACACACCAATCAGAGAGATCGTGAGACAGGGAGAAGTCATCAGTAAATCACACATTTAAGCAAACTCATCTCAGACTTCCTCATGCCAAGCTGCTCTTTGTGCTCTCCCCCTGGAGGCCATGCCCCAGAACCTCAATCTTACTTGACATGAGGATTTGTACTAATGACTATGACAAAGTCCACATATCAAACAGAGACAGTTAGACATAAAGATCTGCCTCTAATAAAATAAAAGCTGCTGTGGATTCCACACGGTGGATGTGAGCTGTGTGACAGAGGAAACAATATAACGTTTCTCAGGGACTAGTGTCCCAGTAGCTCACCTGGTGGAAGCGCATGTCGTTTGCCACGTTTGAGTCCTGCCTATAGCTCTCAGCTGCACGTCTCCCTCTTTCTCCTTTCCTCTCTCTCAAATTGTCCTGTCACTCTTTCACTATGACTATAGACAGAAGCCTGAAAAAGCATTTAAAGAGAAACGTAGCCTGTGTGAGGAATCATTGCACAGTAAATTCTGCTGAAATCACAGCTCAGTATATGTCTTTCTATCTGGAGTTGAGGTTAAGAGGTCCAGACATAAATTAGGTCCTAACCTGTCTTGTTTCTCCAAGTACGTACACACACACACACACACACACAAATGATACCAATCCCCCAATTAGTGGAGAACTGGCTCCACCTCCTGAAGCACAGTTTACAACATTTTTTTTTTCCACAGACTTTTTTAAACCTAGAATCAAACAAGTAGATAATAATAAGATAAGATGTAAAATGTAAAGAGACCTAAAAGCAAAACCTAGGTTTCATGTGTTTTCGTTTTAAGACAGAAATATATTACCAAATACAGCACAATGTGTCTGTTGCCAGTATTTCTGTAATCAAAACATGTAAATGAATTCATTTATACAAATGCAATATAGAACAAATTCAATGTCATTTGAGTTTGCTTTTTGCAGTCTCATTTAGACAGCACATGCTTTTAAAAATCTCTAACACACAATGACCACATTTGACAGCTTATCCTACAACCACGCTAATGAGCTCCCAACGTTTCAGCACCTCTCTGTGAGACAGATGTACACACAGCTTCATCCTCTGGATACAGTCAATGACCAGTCTACTGTAGCGTAGTTACAATCTCATGTTGCCTTGTGCTGTGTACTCATATAGCCTTATGTTCCAGCTGTCTGTTTGTTGCTTTGTATTTAAAAAAAAAAATGTATAAGAAGCGCCCATGTTGGGATTAGAGGGCTGATATTTAGGAAGAAATGCAAGAGAAGAGAAGAAAAACATTTTTCCCACAGGAGGAGCCACCAAGTCTGTGATGTGAGATTTAAACTTTCCAGGGAAATCTATCTCTCCTCAGTGGAGGTCGACACGAAGCAAGAGTGCAGACTGAAGCTGGACCCCGGTCCTGCCGTGGTTATGATAATACTGCCACCTAGAGGCACACACACACACACAGGATCATGACACTTGGGGAGGGTGTCTGGGAGGCAGATTTCACCCCATTCTGTTATCTATACCAATCAAAAGCAGCATAACCCGAGGTGAAAGGAGAGAAATGATATTCATGGTCAAACAGAACATACAGATAAAAGTTGGGGATTACATTCACTTTCAGTGAATTTTTTGATCCCAGTATATGAGCCTTGATTAGATAATAAGGCACCTCTTTACAAAAGGACTACCTTTATAAAACAATTACAGATGGTTTGTATTATGTCCAATTGGTAATAATGCAGCATAAATAAACATTTATAAAGTAAAAAGATCCCTACACTGACGCTGATGTGTTCTACACTTCACTACCAGGCTCTTTTCCAGTTATAAATAGTAGTAAGTCATGAGTGAGATGAATGGATGGTAAGCATAAGCAACACGTTGATTATTATGTGTTTAGAATTGTTTATGATTTATAAAGTTTAACAACTGAATTCATGACCTAATGTTCAGTTCGTGAACCAACCACCAAGGTATACAGAATGATATGTTGTCAGACATGATTCATTCAGAAAAAAACAAGGCAGGTGAGAAGCTGCTTTCATAATCTCCATAAGACTTGAACAGCTTGTACGCTCTTCAAGGCCCTTCAGCCTCAGACTCACTCACACACTCAAGCTCAAGCACCTAATAAACACTTACACGCAATAATGATAATTTATGTTCAATGCACGGCAATCTTAATTCACTCTTGATGAAAAATAGCAGTAACGCAGACCTCCCCCTCTCTCCTCTTGCCTCTGCCTGTGATGTGCATCTCAACTGATCACTTGTGATCACTTCTTACGTCCCTGCATATACATCATCTCTGCTTCTAAAGACTAAATGCATTGTTTGTTTAGTTGAACAATGAGCGAAGCACTTTCCCTGCCAAGACTGCCACAGATTAAAATAAGAAATCATGACTTTCTATTCACCCAAACAAAATGACTGATGCAGCTATGATATATATCCATGTTTTCTTCCTTGTTTCTTTGTTTTTTTTATTTCCAGATACTTATTTAGTGTGTACTCCATCAGAAGACAGGACACATTCACGTAGACACTGTTACGCAGTCCAGATCACCTCAAAAACTGGTCTGGGCTGTCAGATTACAGTGCATCCTCAAGTGAGTGTTGGGTGCATTCACACCTGGACTTCGAGCTGTCCAATAGGGAACTGATCACAAGTGTCATTTCCAGGTATGAACAGGGCCAGAGATTCCAGACACATCCTGTTAGGTCAGATGACAGAGACATAATGGTGTCAAAGAGTAAGAATGATTCAATCCTGATATCCAACACAGTTCCTTTGTCTTTCTCTCTCTTTCTCTCCCTCTGTGTCTGAACACTGTGTAATGACTCCGGTTAATTTCTCAGGGGAGAAACAGTAATAAGTGATCATTGACAAAGGCATTTCTATGGAGACATTCACATTATGTCTGCTTGGCCGCCTGGCTCAGCACATCTGTCTGAGTGTGATTTCCTCACCACTGAAACAGCATGCTCAGTGTGTGATGTTTGTCAGTGCACCATGAGGTCAAACTGATAAACCGAGGTGGCAAAAAAAACTGTAAACACAAAAACAATAACTCTCAGTTACCGTATGTCAAAATTACAGTTTCTCATCCGGGTTATCACTGTGGGTGGCCTGAGTGAGGGAAGAGAAGAAGAATAACCAATCAATACATAACACTGTACACTGTATATCTAGCAACAAAGCTGATGTCTGCATCTGTCTGCATTTAGCCAAGAATGCCACCAAGAACCATGTTCCAGGGGCCAAAACTGCCCCCAAGATTTTGAAACAAATATATTACAGGGTTTCCGCTATGCACATTAAGCCCCACAGCGCCCATGGCTCAGCCTGGCTAGCCCTGCAGCAGTTCAGCAGCTCAGCCTGGGTAGAGCCCCACGCCTGTACCCTAGACTTCCTTTGTCACGGTGGTGGCCCTCCTAGTCGTCACGGCATAGCCCTCGAGGCTCCTCTTGCCAGTGACGGCCATGCATGGGCCCAACGCTCCAGCGCTTCCTTTGGACTGTATTTCCATTTTCTTCGCTGGTAAGCATGTATCTGCCGTTTCTCCTGGCTTGACAGTGTCCAGTTGCTGTCTTCATGGTAGTTTTTATACAAGCCCACAGAGCTGCAGGCCCAACTTCACCTGCGCTCTGTCATTGGCTGGGGGAAACACACTTACTCCCCGCTCAAAAACGTTCCAGCTACACCAAAATATCAAAATACAGGCGGGGGGGGGGGGACTTAAAATTAAGGACTTAAAAACTGCCCTCATACTCATACTGCCTCTCCATACTCATGTATGCCTCAATACAGAGCTACCCAGTTTGTTTCTAGTGCATTTGGTCCTGAAGGCAGCAGAGCTTGATAAAAAATTGAGGGCTTTAAAGGCTGGCTTTGATCCTGACCCCTTCCACAGTACAAACAAGTTTGACCTCCACCTTATACTGACTGACAACAAAAACAACAAACAAATACTGAAAAAAAATCACATATGTTATGTTACTGCACAAGGGCATGCTCAATCAGCTGCAGCTGAGAGGCAGGTGCAGAGACCACAGAACACAAGAGATCATTAATAAACATAAAGACACAGTCAAATCCAACAGTCTGAAACTTTTCATCCCTCTGTAGAAAATCCTAAAAGTCCAATTGTAATTCCTTTTCCTCACATACAATTCATAACATATTCGTCCTTAAGAACTGATTACCGTAAGTGCAAATTAATGCAGTGATGTGTTTAAAGCCAGTTTAAAGCCGAGCTCATTCTTCTTTATGTCTGAGTATGAAAGCCAAATCAAAAGCACCATGATAATCTCAACAATGCATTGTTGAAAGTTTGAAAGAGAGCTTTTATTTCATGTTTCTCGGGTTTTGGGAATTTTTTTTATTTCTATAGTTGTGTTTTTAATAGAAATATTTTTCAATTTTTAGAAATATTTTCCAAATGTTATGACAAGGTTAGAATTTCTTTTTTTTTTTAAGTATCTGGTAGGATTTAATGTCTTCACAATGACCTTTACATGTTTGAGTTGTCTTTTTTCCCGCAAAAATGTAATAATAATATTAATCCAGTGAAATGTAGTGCAAAAAAATATGTATTTGATGACCTTAAAGTTGACATTTCCCCCGAGGTGATTACTGACAAACCCCTCCGTCTGTAGCTTCAAACTGTGTTACTACAGTCTCTAACACATCATTAGGACAACACCGTACTGTAGGACTTTACTGGACTATACTTCTGTCAGAATGGAGAGAAACAGACCAGTAACAGAGGAGGATGGACTGGTGGGTCAGGACTTCATCCTACAGCAACGTAAAAACATACAACATGATTGACGACCAGCGCAGTCTCCAGACCTGAACCACACGGAGCTGGTTAGGAGTAAAAGAGTTCAGCACAACAAGATTCAATGGCTCTTTATGTTTAAAACTACAACTGTTTATTTGTCACTTGTTTACGTGCAAATTAAAATAACAGCTCAAAAATTCTGCTATCCCAAAATGTTAGGCTTTTGGGTTATCTTAAGTGAGATAGAATAAATCTATCGATCAAAGATCCAAACAAAAGGAGGGAAGTGGGATTAGACCTTTACTATACAATTACAGTCACTGCAAAAAAGAACAACAACATGAAAAGAACAACAAAATCCTGAGGGAAAGACTTAGTCCCACTACAGTTTGGGTACCTGCTTAAGACATCCTCTGAAAAGTAGGCTGCTTTGATTTATAATACAGTGTTGATCTACAGTCACTTCTGATAAAACCTCTAAAGCTTCAAAGAGTTTTTGACATGGACTATAAATTCGCTGCAGCATGGGCCCTGAATAGTTGAACACCATTTGAGGAGCTGTGGCAATCTGGCCGATCACTAAAAGAAAGAGCATATCTGACATGCATGTAGTGAACCCAAGGGCATGAACTTCAGGTAAACACCACAGTTCCCTTTGAAGAAGTCATGCTGAGTTTGATCTTATGACATTTTTAGAATGACTGAAGGTGCCAGCTTCAGTTTTTTACAGGAGATTTTTTTTTTAGGGGATCTGCCACAGACATGTCTCTCAGTCCAAAGTACTACTCACTGGATTTGTCTTATATCCAGGCTGTGTGCACTTACCATTGTATATAAACACTCTCCCTACCTAATTAAAATTCAAAAGAACACCACTGCTGTTGGTACTGTCATTAATGATGCTGAAGCAGTAGAGTCACTGCTCGACGCTATTATACTAAATAAGTACAACACTGGGTTTGGCTTTCCCTCAAAGAGCTCATCAGTCCAACATTATCAATCTGGTGACCTCCATATCCTAGTTAGCGAAACGACAAATGAGAAGCTTCAAGCTAGTTGCTGATCTCTGCAAGTTGAAGTTTCTATCACACACTGATCTAAAACAAAAAGATGGAATATGTGTGTTGCCTCTATCTTCATTCATCCTTTATGTCTGAAAACATCATTTAGTGCTGCTGCAAACTACAGCCATAGGTGCAAAGAGATCAATTGCACTGAAAGCTCAAAATAAGTGCCTGATAGGCATGTTAGGGTGTCAGGAGTGTTTGGCATTGCCGTCCCTGCACCCAATGATGGAACAACATTTTTGGAGAAACATGACTGAGGTGGACTTAAAGCAAGATAGCTGTGAGCCTTGACTTCACAAAGTCCTGACAACTGCTTTTAAGGCTCAGTTTCTGAATATAGGCTGTGTGCATTTCTCTGTGGACTGCAGCTGTGATACTTTCACAGTACCAATACAATACCTAGACCTGCTTTAAAATCAAAAAGCACACGGATCTCTACTTTTATATAATATGGGACCTTGAGAAATATTTTAGTTCCTCTTTAAATCTCCATTTTTTTTATGCATCAGTGTGGGCTGCTTCATGAACTTCAGCATTCGTCACAGAAAGAATGTTGAGAATCAAAACCTCAGCGTTATTTCTTATCCTCTCACTCCTCCATTTTAATTACCTTTGATGATCTGCTTCACAGCCTATAAAGCCCTCCAAACGAACTAACTCTTCGAGTAAAAGCAACAGTTCTCTCCAACATCAGTAAATCATCTAATAATCAGCTCATTTTTTAATTCCCCCAACTCTCTTTTCCACTCAACCTGTTCTCCCTCACTTTTTTTTTTTTTTTTTTTGGCATATATGACATCTTTAATTATTAACCTCCACTCTGCCATATTCAACCCCCATCCCCCATATCTACCCCCCAGAGAAATCATGGTATCTCACATCTCCCACAGGTCAGGCACTGTAGTCATTATTCAGTGACGGATTAAGCCAAATGTGGGATGGGTGCATTGGGAAGGTCTCATTTCTTGCCATGAGGGAGATTTAAGCTTCAGATGGACCTTGATTACTGGCAGCAATATCATAATTACTATTACTACTATACTGTACGTGTGGCTGTGTATAAATGTAACAGACTAAATATCGCTGCTGCTTTTAGAGCAGAAAATTAATCCATTATGGAAGCTAAAAATTACTCCTGTCACTTCAAAAGAGCAAATTAAACATTGCATTGTCACACTGTTGCCAGTCTTGCAGCAGGAGACTGTGTTTCTGCACCTTGGAGAAATTTAACACATCCAGCTATAATCTCACAAATCAACACCACCATGATACTTTTAAGCAGCAAGTAATTCAATGTGATTTCATTAAGGCTTGTCTCACGGCAATAAACAACAAACAGCCATCTTTTACTATGATTAGTTAGCTGGTATCAAGCAGTATTTTTAAGCATCTAGTAGCCTACTTCTATGCAACGATCTATCGAGTTCAAAGTCCAGGTGTTCTTTGATTATATATGTCTAGGTTCTAAATTAATTATGGCAAAGATCAAGGCTAAGTATCAAGGCTCAGCTCTGACCCTCTCCTCTAATTGGCTTATCAATCTGTCTTCCTATCAACACCTGGGCCAGATGTAAGACTATATAAACCTGACTACTTCTTATTGTATTGTTAAATAAACAATAATAATAATAATAATAATAATAATAAATAATAAATAATCACATATGATCAAATAATCAAAAATTGAGTATCATTCTCATTTGTGCATGATATGTACATGCAGTAACATAGACAACATGTAAAAATATCTGTCTTCTGCGAGACAGATGGACAGTTCAGGCAAGGGTTTTCCTCTATTTTGAAAGAAAATTTCTCCCGAAGCTAAAAATAATCGTTTGAACACGGTGCTCCTACTGAGCCACGGTAGGTAGGCCTTGCTCTGCATGGTACGCAGCACACCTCCATGCTCCAAGCCCACCGCCCTCACAAACACGACGGTGATTCAGACCGCGCGCCCGAGGGAAGTGCACCAGTTGATGACTGTGGTCATGATGTTATCCAGCTGCAGAGCTCTACCACAGTGGTTTTTTTGCATGTTCTCCTTCACAGTCACACTCAACGCATTTTTTCTGCACACATTGCAGGTGCTCAATTGCTAAACCCACCAACTTTTCCCAGACATCACTTACAGACTTCTCCAAATGTCCATCGCCGTGCTCCTCCCGTGCATGGCAGCTACTTCCAAGCGCCCCTCACTGACTGACCGGTCCGCATTCACGCCGCTTGTAGGCCACGTGCGCTGTATCACTGTTGCCAGTGCTTTCTTAAGTGGCTAATAAAAAGTTTATAGTTTTATAACTGTTGTGCCTCTTCAGTCGGCTGTGTTGTCAGATTTGATGCTAGTTCCCCAACTCGGGTTGTCATGGTGTTTCTTGACAAGCTGATCGTTAGAAGTCTGTATTGGCACACCTGTTCACACACACCTGCCTCATACCCTCTGAAAATCACTTAGATGCCTTCGATGACTTTTTCAGCCAGAGTAAAGCTCGCTCTCACAACTGCATCATTTTGTGAAGTAGCTTTAGTTAACATAAAGAGTTAGGTAGTGATGTTACATCTAACACTGAAGCCCCGAGGCCTGCGTAGAGCAAAGGGAGCGTGCCCAAATGAAGCCTATGTCAATGCCCGTACCGGTTTTCGGAATATCACGTGACCGAAGACAGATGAGGCCCCGGTTCTCTGAAATCACGTGACTGTCTCGTTGTGTGATACAAATAGCTACCAACGATGTCGAGAAAACTGTTTTTTCTTAAATGACTCAAATTATTATGCACATCAGAGTTTTAACACAATCATCATCATCATTATGTTTACAGATCCACTGGTATGTAGCCCACATGTAATATCACGGTATGACTGCTGTACATCAAATGACCAGCAGATGTCAGTACTCCCAATTGAGCTGTTGAACGGGGCTTCATGATCCGCCATTTACTGAAGCAACTGGCCGGAAAGATTCGACACATTCACGGGCCCCATCACACCATCACTAGACTTCGGTGCTAATGTTAGCATACGTGACTGCGTTGTTCGCGTCCTTCCTCCAGCATGACACTGCCTCCTAATCATGGATGTATTATAGATCCATGCTCCTAACACAGGAGACATAGGCTACCGGTTTTTCTTCTTTGAACCACAAACATGTATTTGCTTTCCCATCTCTCGTTGAGTTGCCTTCTTTATGAGTTTTTTCTCTTCTTGGGCATTTTGAGATTATTTCTATAGTTTGTTTTGTTTTTCAACTCCACCACTTGATTAACACGCACGTAACGCAAGGAGGGAATATCGCATCACTGCCATCTAGCGACTGGGTGTCATCATTGCGCAGGTCACAAATCGATATGAATTGTGGGAGATGCAGTTTATGGCCACTGCGCTCTGTAGAGCAGAATAGTCCTTTATTCTAACATGAGGAATATGTTTTTAATCTCTCACATATAATCACACGGCCCACATGCCTTGAGTTTGACACGTGTATGAAATATGCAACCATTAAAGTCAGGGAGAAAGTGTAGTCTACTTGCTTACAATGAGCACCAACACCTTGAAACAACTTTCAGGGATGCAAAATAGAGGCTTTGTTAGATAAAAAAAAAAAAAAAAATGTGAACAGGGTGAAGTGCAGCACATTCTTCCTCAATTCGTGAACTCTGCTAGAACATATTGTAAACCTGTTAGAAAGAAACCAACTCATAAAACTTAATACTGCCATTATCTGGAATGTATGTGGAATAGTGTGTCTATATTAGATATGACATAATCTAGAGAAATACAGTGCTTCATCTGACTGACCTCATCATTGCCTGATATTGTTGCTTTGCACTGCGGAGACACTTGAGCCTGTTTTTTTTTGTTTGTTTGTTTGTTTTAGTTATCTGATATGAAACTTCATTTGTATTTGCAATATTTTTCCACACCTCAATGGCTTGACTCCAAGACAACTAACCAATAGACAGATTTTTTTTAATCACTATCATTTTGTAAGTAGATTTACCTTCAAATGTCTAGTCCTGGTGATCCACTCAGCTCTTCATTAAACCCCTGTGAAGAAGTGTAATAATGATTCGAGTCCAGCCAAGAGCTGGCATTTAACCCAGACCAGCTCTCATCATTAGTGGGTTTGTCCTATATAACTGCCTGAGCTCTCTCTCACACACACACACAACCTTCTTCCTCCTCATTGTCTTTGACAATAACTAACCTTAAGGAGAAGCCACAGTTTCCTCACACATAGACACACACACACACACACACACACACACAAGAACTCATTTGCTGTCTATAATGTGTGACCCAGACTGGGCGGACTCTGACACGTCCCACTCCTCTAATGCTCTTTAAATGGGCTGCAGGGCAACTAAAGTCTTGTAGGCTTCAAACAGTACGCTACCATGATGAGCAAAGAGCCAAACCAGAGGGCAGGGTGAGACATTACCTCTGCGGGTTTCTCCCCAGCTCTCCTTTCTCTCTCTGCCTCTCCCTGTTACTCATGTAATTTACGCTACTATGTAGCTGAAAATTAGAGAGACCGGAAGAGGGGGAGATATGTTATTCTTATCATTAGAGGTCCTGGCACCACAGGTGCTAGAAGCCCATTATTCTACAAAAGCAGCCTGATCGGTGTTATGCTTTGGCCTTCATTGGTTCATCTTGCTTGCCTTTCAGACTTATTTTTCATTGCTCATTGCAAAACTGATTAATCCTCATATAAATACTTATTTTATCATGACTTTTCTTCCTTTTTTGGCTGCTCGGTGTCTTTATTTTTGTTACAAATTTATTTTGCACTGTTTAAATCACATGGCCCAACATTCATTTGTGCAAGTTCACACCAATTAAAATGAGCTAGTTCAAGTGCATAGTTAATTTGAAATTCTGAATGAAGTTCATAATCCCCCCCGCCCAAAAATTAAATCACATTCACTGCTTTCTTTTTTTTTTCATGAGTTGCCATGAACATTTTTTTTCCATAGAACCTCTTCTTTATCCTCAGCCTGTTGTCACTGCCACATCACTGTAGAGACACCGACAGCTTTGTTTTAATTAAACAGTTGCATTCCCCTACTTCAGCCCAGCTCTAAGTCAGCCCCTAGGTGCCAAGGATACCTGCTCAAGTGAATGAGACCCAACAGGCACCACAGTGGGGTACGTGCTGACTGCAACTGACCACACTATCCAAATCCCACCACTGGCCTGCCTTGCATGTATGATGACCAGGTCTTTCATCCCTTGTCCCACGTCACACATATTGAGATGATGTCCTACATTTTGATTAGCTCTAGCTTTGTTATTATTTTTTTTATTATTAGCTCTAGTTTTCAAGACACCACTTCAAGACTGACGTTTTTAATAGTCTCACTCAGCTGTGAAGAAAGACAGAAGGGCTTTGGTACCGAGGTGCTGAGTGACGTCGTAATCAATCAATCAGCACACACAGTTAAATGCAGGTTAGCCTGTCACTCTCTTATTCTGTGCCTCCTTGCAGTTCTTGGAACCCAGACAAATCGTTAATGACGGAGACTATGACAAAGTGTAATAGATGTGATAGCTACATCGAAGAATGGGAAGGTAGTTACAGCTGGGTGAAGCCAGAGGAAGGACACTCAGGGAGAGTTTTTTGTCTTCTCTGCCAGATTGCCTTCACTTTCTACACATCTACACCTTCATATTTATGTTTATTTATTGCTTAATTAGTGCTATGGGGCTAACATTCAGAAGCACTGACCTCTGGGCGGGACACACACGCTGACAAACACACACACAGACACACATACAGGAAGCGTTTTGTCTTCATTCTCTGCTCTGGCATACAGCTATTCTCCAATATACTGGTTTCCTTAGCTGCTTGTTTTCATACCACTATCTTCTGTGTCTCTGCAAATATGCAGCCCTTCTCTCAGGATCAGCATCACGCTAAGCCCTGTACAGACTTTATATTCCATGAAATCATTGTAATATGTTTGAACCCATTAAGTTCATTTCCTTTAATGCAAAAGGTAGTAGGTAAATCCTAGGTAATGACTGTTTTATTCATCTGTAATAACAAATTGTGCATGTGTGGGCCAAGCCCAAGGCCACACTGTCCTCAGCACTCTTGGCAGACTAGGTGACCACAATAAATAAAATTGTCTTCTTCTTCTTCTTCTTCTTCTCGTCTTTCTTCTTCTTCTTCTTCTTCTTCTTCTTCTTCTTCTGCTCACACTAGGATTCAATCTCACACCTCCCGATCCAAAGTATGCACCATTCCCACTGAGCTATCCAGGTGAAGGTGGTCTGCCTTTTGCTCCACCACACTATTATCTTACATTACATATGTTGTTTTGTATAAGTTGGAACCTGTGATGCTTTGTGAAATGCTTTGCTGGTGATTACAGTAAATAATTTTTCACATCTATTCACCATAACAAAGCAAGCTCTTCTTCTGCAGAGGCTTCATATAGTACTAAGCCTGCCTTTGAACCCCAAGGCTCCCAATCCAAAGTCAAAGCCATTACCCACTGAGCTATCCAGCTGGCTGTGTTGAGCCTTCAGGTTATTATCTTACATCACACTTCCTGATAACACATACTTATAATGTCAGTCATAGAACTGAAATGATCTGCCACCAATCACAGAAAATACTTTTCACATCTGTTCATTCTAAGAGATCAAGCTCTTCTTCTGCAAATCTTATTGACCCATGCAACAAATTAGCCATGTATTCAAGCCCCCAACCCCCCAGTGGCATTACCACTGAGCTATCCAGCTGGATGTCTTGAGCCCTCAGGTCCACCATAGTCTTATCTTACATTACACTTCCTAAAAATACTTTCTAATAATGACACAAAACAGAATTCAATCAATGCATGCAAGGGCATCCATTGATTAGGTACTCCTCTGACCCTCCACACACACTCACACAAATGCACACAGACAGGCTGAAAGCTCCTACATGTCAGTGTTCAGAGAGAGAGAGGTGGTCACATGTCTGTTGGTTTGGATCTGTCTGTAAAATGTGTGACCCCTGACATTAAGGTTGTGGACTCACTTCCCATGTTGACAAAGTTCACATCCTGTCAGCGCCCTCCATGGCACTCTCAAAATTTCTGCGAGGAAATTTTCTACTTTGTTATGCAGTCTTGCATTTGAAGGATGAAAGCACCATTGGTATAACTGAACATAAAAATTATCTTTGTCCCACACTAAGATCTGGTCTTCCTATTTCCATGTGGCATAATACTTCAATCCATTGTTTGCATTACCAGCAGTAGCCATTCCAGATGCCACCATGAAGACACAGTTTTTCTTCTGAAAACCAGTGTCTGCCACTTGGGGTCTGTCAATCAAAACAGTAACAATAGCATATAAAGAGACCAAGTGACTGAAACATTTTCTCCTGACTGTCTTGTACAGTGGACAAAAGATGTCACAGAGTGACTGGGAGCTGAATGTTGGTATGTGTTTCTCTGTGAAGTTAGTGTGAGTGACTGTCTTTATTACTCATTACTTTTATACTTACAATGCTTCCAGGGTATAAATGACAGCTTTCCACATCAGCATAATTAATTCCATCCCATCTCATATCAACTCCTATTATCCTCTACTATCTTTTTCCTAAACCCCTTAACATCCATCCATCACCCATCCATCCATCTATCCCTCTCCTCTTCCTTCCCTCAAAGTGGTGCCAGGGGTCATGGTTATAAAACCCACAACTCATGTAATTATTATTACATACATTCCCATTTAAATGCTAATGGAGCTAGTGATTATTAGGTACACACACACACACGCACAGAAATGGGTATGGAAGTCAATACATCTAGTACACACCCACAAGTACTAGATGGACAGCCACACACACACACACACACACACACACACACACACACACTCACACACCTATTAATAATAAGATGAAATTCCCTAATTATAATGAAGTCTGTGATAGCTGACTAGCCCTCCCAGTCATTAGTGTGAATACATTTCCCTTATGTAATTATGAACATATTTCAACCCTGTGATTAAAAGATGATTCCTGTTTTTCCCCTTCTTCTTCTTAAGATAATGAGGCTAAAGAACATAGTCCCAAGGCTTTTGCTTTGATGGTCACTGCCAGAACTCTGTCAGAGTGATACCAGCTTGGATATACTGTGTTTGGGTTTATTGACCCATTGTGTGTGTCTGTATCTGTCTAACATAAGAGCTCCCATGGTTGTGCAGTGCATTAGTACCACCAGCCTGATAAATCCTCCAGGGCTCAAGAAGCTCATCACCAGTGCCCAGATGTGCTTCGGGCAGCCGATATCTAAGTCACAGGCACAGAAGAGGGAGGGGAGGGAGGGGTAAGGGTGTTGGGGGCTGACAATTTTGGTTTCTTCCTAGGAGGCACTGCACTTCCATCCATCACACAAAGAAGCCTGTCAGAAGCCTTGATAAGACTCCAGATTCTGCTTGAAGGACACGACACATGTGTCCAGGACATAGTGGGAGCTGTGCAGCAGCATTCAGCTTTTCTGGCCACAGGAAAAAAGTTTCATCCAAAGCATAAAAGTGCTGAAATAGAGATGTTTTTCCAAGATAGGAATTAAAAATGCTTCTCTAATTAAGCCTGAATTAGTAATGAACCGTACTGAATATAGTTTCTCAAAATTACAATTAAGACTTAATTTTGGTTTGCAGCCTCACAAATGTTACACATCATCTCTTAATGCCGATTTGATAATCGAAAAAAAATGATGAATTACAATAATAATCAATGTGAATTTAACAAGAATAAACTGTAATCAAGTGAGATTGTCCTGTGGGTAAAAAACGAACCAATAGATCGTCTGTGCAGCAGGTTATTATGACCCATAAGTTCTGTGGTTTGGCAAGATCTACTGGCTGTAGCGATTATGACAGGAGTGAACAGCACGAGTGTGTTGATATAAAGACACAAAGTTCTCATCAGGAGGTTTTTGGAGATGGATGGATCGACAAAACACATGGATATGACCGAAGAGAGTGGAGGAAAGTGGTGTTCAATCAATCAAAGTTGCAGTTTATATTGTTTCCATTATCCATGACTCTTCCACCCAGTTAAAGATCCTATTAATGTAATTATTGGAAACAGACACCATCTAATATTGAGGAAGTACCTTTTTTTACTATGACATGTCTGTGATGATTGTAATCATAGCAAAGAAGGTGTATACACCGATCTCAGTACAGCTGGCCTTACAACCTTGACAACCAAGCCCTGTATCAGAGGGATGAAAAAACAACATTATGGTTGTTAAGGTTGGAGGCTGCTGAATTGAGCCTTCCAGTGATGAACACTATTGCACATATCAGAGCTGTGTGGTTAATTTGAAATGAGTCACCATCAGGCCAATTAGAAAACACTCTCCATGGCAACTGTATAAATGCACAGCAACTGTCCAAGTAAATTCTATATAACAAAGTATGTTTTATACTCATCATTTAGCATAAAAACATATTAAATATCATTGCTACACAGAATCAGACTCCAGCCCCTTGCTAAGGAACATCTGTCTGAAAGATTCTTTTGACAGTGAACTCAGTTACCTGATAAACATTTTCCAATCCACCAAAACCAGAACAAGTTCCATCACTGACAATACCATCCTCCTGTGACCATGACCACCTACCCACCTCTGATGCTATCGAAATGAAAACTATATAAAAACTGCAGAAAATGAAAACTTAAAGCTGTTCTGAAGGAAATGTGACAGCACACACACTTTCAGAAACACACACACACACACACAGCTGACAGGCGCAGTAATCTACTCTGATATGTCCACGATGAATGGTTGTCCAGGGAACGGGTAGGAATAGAGAAAAAGGTTGAACGAGGAGGATGAAGTAACCACATCTTTCTAAAACATTTGTGCAATTGTGTGTATGTGTGTGTGTGTGCGTGTGTCTACCATCTCCAGAGAGCTAACCACTGCATAGACTGAGAATAAGAAGGGCCTCTCTGGTGCTCAACATAAGGGGACTCTACCATGAATGGTGCCCATAATTTAAGTAAAAGGAATTATGGAATAATATTTTTATCTGTTAATAGATATTTTTTGTATTTACAAGGTCTCATGAATAAGGACAGAGTAGTCATAGGCAATATCATTGTCATTTAACAGCCTAACAATTATCAAACTCATAACTCGTGAGAGTCCATGAAGTCATGAAGTGAAAAACAGAACGCAAAATAGGTGAGGTGTGGAATTCACTTCAACATCCAGACACACATTCATGCTTTCACATACACACACACACAGCGGTAATGAGGACATTCCATTCCTTTCACTGTCCATCTAACCCTGACCTCTGTGCTAGTCACCAACGGCCTAAACGTCACCACATTTCTAAAGGGAGGGAGAAAGAGCAAAACAACTGTGTCCAATAAGTACAAAATATTGTGACTGGCTGTCCTCTTGATTTCCATGGCCTGTAAAGGCGACAACAACTCCACCAACTGTGACTAAACAATCTTGTTAGCTTCACTCACAACTTCTTTCTTTCCAGTGTTTTACAAGGAAAGTGACCCCCCTGCCCTGCAACTGGTTTCTTTTCAAACAGTGTGATCGAGACAGGATTATTCCCTTTACAAACACTACTCATGTTGTATACTTGTGCTGGGTTTCTATCAAGTATTCCCTCAAAACCTTTGTTTTTAGAGATACCTATTAATGTTCCCACTTTTTTAAGATACTCCAATATTTTTCAAAGTTCTGTTTTGGAAATCAATGCTTTCAAGAGCTAGTTTGAAGGTCACTTCACACAAATTAAAATGAACTATTCAATGAACTATTTTAATATGCTGCTCATATTTCTGTTACTATACAATAACAGACTAAATTCGCTTTTAAAAGTCAAGAAAAACAATGTGTCATTTAACAGAACAAATCTGTTTGCACATGTTACTAAACACTATATACATTTTTGGCAGGTTCACAGCACCAGGGAAAGCCCTATAACAGGGAATGACTGTGACTGGATGACTGAGTGACAGAGTTATATCATTGGTCAGCCCAGTGCTAGACGACCTGGCACTACACTATTATTCAGCTGCCCAAAGTGTTGGATTTTCCCCATTTCAAAATGAAGTGGTGTAGGAGGAACAGCTTGGAAGTGACTGCTTATGCTGGCCAGAGCTTTGTGGAGGTGGGCAGCTTCCAGCAAGGATAACTTCATTTGTATCCTTTAATTCATTGACAATTACTGCATTTGTACATTTTTTACACTATGTTCAATAGCAGATGAAGAACAAAGGGCCTTATTTTGGTGTAACTCATTAGTGGCCACCATGATGCCTCCAGCACAGCCACACATGCAGCTGTATTTAAGACTCTTATTTTGGTATTTTCTTATTTATGAAAACAAAAGTGTAATTTGGGAGTGTATTATGCATGGTGCTGTGAATTCACTTTGCCTTTGTATGTCTAACCCCAGCTTACATTTGAACTAGCAGACACACTACTTTACGACTCTGAAGACACAAACAATTTTCTTCATGAAGATAGTGAATTTAAGGCTTCATATTGGCATGAGATTTGAGAGACTGAGCTGAGATGAGATCATCAGCTGTATTAACTAAAACTAGATCACAGTAACTGCATTCATGATTTTGCAAAAGCTAAAAACTTCCTATTTTTATATTACTTGATGCTGTCTAGTGCTGCCTTTGCTGTGGCCTGTCTATCGACGCACTGTCAGCGTCCTCCCCACCACATTATCAGTTAGGAATTTCTGTTTCATGCTCCACTGCACCTGTACTGAAGGCCGGTCTTGGTGCAGCTGAGCATGTTGTGTGATGTCAATGACATCTTGGCACAAGCAACCAGTTCTATCCCATCAGTCAGATGATCTAAGAGTATGAATATGTTTACCCTTCAGGATGACAATCACAAGGTGTTGAGATAATTGTTAAAACTGCCATTGCTGATATGATATTTGTTTTAATCTACTGTTACAGTTATATTTTGAATTATTTCAGCAAGGCTTATATGGAAATTAGTTATCCAAGCTATGAAATAAAGTGATAAAGTGTCTGAAACACACAGTCTAACCCCTAACCCTGGTTTTTAAGCAGTGCAGTCTTAGATAAGCTTAGATTGGCTTAGAAACTCCTCATTTCTGAGCTCCTGTCCCATGGAGTGTGTCCTGCCAAAGTGTCAAGAGACTGAGCTGCAGAGCTGGGTGTCAGCTATATCATTTCAAGTTATGAAAGGACAAAAATCCCCTTGTGGACACTTTTATTCTGTTAGACCTCATCGATCGGTGATCCTTGGTGCTTTCAGACAATTATTGTTTGATGGAGTGTGGAGATGTTACCTTTTTCTCGAATTACTACCTTGGACCACTCTCTTTTAGCCAGCCTTGTCTAATTTCACTTCTCATCATTTCCCAGAATGACTTTTAGCTGCACTTGTTGCATGCAGCTGCTCGCCTCAAGAGTGGCTGGAGAGAGCAGTAATGACAGAAATAGCAGAGTGAGCCCAGGCTGTGAGAAACATGCTGTTGTTCCTTTCACTCTGAACATTTTCAGTGAAGAAGCTCCAGTGCTTGACTTTTTGCACATGGCTGTTCGAGTCTGAACATTTATTAAATTGTTTTAAATTTGACAATAAAGTCAATGACCTACAAATGTTAAGTCCATCACAAACAGGTCCTCAAAACTCCTTTAGAAATATGTCTTGAACATTACAGCTATCATCCATGTATTTTCTGAATTTTTTAATGTGCTGCTGTAATGTGAATTTCGTCACTCGGCAACAACTCTACCGTATTGTCAGGTAATGTAGCATAACACAATGCAATATAACAAAGTAACACAACATAACATAACATAAACTAATGTAACATAACACTGTAATTTAGTATACTGTGATATAAGATAATGTTACATAAGACAATATAAAATAACAACATAGTGTAACATAAGATAACGTTACTTGACAAAGCTTAACATTACAAAACCTGACCTGCTGCAGTGTACCACAATGTAGCATGTAATAAAGTAGCATATCATGACGTAGCCTATCAAAATGTACCATAACATAAAATAACATAGCATAATTTAATGCAACATTACTTGATGGAAACAAGTAACACTAACAAGTAACCTAACACAACATAATCTAATGGGACATAACATTATAAGATAAGCTTAAGATAAAATCACATAACATAATGTAAAATAATGTAAGGTAACACAACATAAAGTAAATTAACATAATGTAATGTAACAATTTAACAAAGAAAACAGTAAAATTTCTTCAGATCACTAATAAATACAATACAATACATTTTTATTTGTTTTCAATTGTTATTTGTCCTTTGTATTTGAAGTAAGTATTAAAACTGCAAACAAAAACTTGCATATTATTTTTGAACATTGATTAGTATAGTATTTTGACCATTGATTTTTTTTATGTTGATGTTAAACAAATGATACAACCTTTTTTAACTTTACTTTTACAGATATAACAGAGTTATTGCTAAACTTTCAGATAGTAAACTTTAAATTCTAATTTATATCGAGCTGATACTGATACTGAATACATATGAAGCTTTGACTGCAGATTGTTTTTCTTCTCTTGTGCCTGAAAATCTCAAATGAAATATGATTTTTAAAAATAAATGAAGTTGGATGGAAGTTGGTTTGGCTTTGTCCATTGGCTGAAGCGCAGTGTGGATCTCATGCTGTTCTTATACATTACAGTGTCAGACTGGAGGGCTCCTGTCTGCAGCTAATCACATCCATGAGAAATAGCCACATAACAGCCTGATAGAGGAGGCAGTGGAGCATACACGGACACGCACACACACACACACACACACACACAGATGTGCAAGCACACAGTTTTCTGGTATCACTGATGCCTGCAGTCATTCCAAGTGTGATATCCTGGACACAACTTTTCGCCTACAGCTCTGTCTGTTGCTCTCTCTCCGGGTGTATGGGAGTAATAAGCAGCTGAATGTAACTGACCAAGTGTGTAAGTGTGTATGTGTGTGTGTGTGCGTGAGAGAAAGAGAGCAGTTTCATTTCATCTTGAAGAGATTGCCAATGTTTTTCCGTCTGTAGCTCATGTCCACATTCATTACCTGTTCTCATGGAGCGGCTGCAGTCATGCTCACGACACAAACACACACACACATACACACACACACACACACACACACACACACACACACAGAAACAACTGATACACATGTTCACAAAAATACATCCACTTGGACAGACATAACAGGACCTGCAGCAAGAGTCCATTTCTAGGTTTTTTCTGCCTCTCAAACCAATCTGCTTTCCTCCTGCACTTAACACTGACTCTCTCTCTCTCTCTCTCTCTCTCTCTGTCTGTCTGTCTGTCTGTCTCTCTCTGTGGTCAGTCTAGTGTGAAATGAGGAAATATGACAGCTGAGTCCAATGAAGCTGCTGTATCCTCACTGCAACACGCCATGCACACACACACACCTACTTAAACGCACCTGCTTAAACACACCTACTGTGCACACTCACCTACAGTATATACAGTACAAACACAAATTCAACATTTACAACACTTTGCAGTGCAACAGAAGTGTAGATGTACAGTGCTGTAACAACTCTTTACCATTACAGTTAAAAATATGATGATTAAAATGTCTATTTCTCTGTTCCCTTTCCCTTAAATTATTAATATGTTAATGAATTTTTAAATTGATGTGAAAGATCATGAGCATCAATAATAAGACATTAGTGCTATTGTCTTATATTCCATTTTACCATTATTGAGGTTTGCATGTAGATTTGAACCACACAAGGCTCTATAAAATGTATGCACACAACCAGCCCAGCAACTAACAAACAAAGCATTTACCATTGATCAGAATCGATGCTAGATGCCCATTTGTTAGAGTTCACAGAAATGCAACTCAAAATTAAAGTGGGGTTTTCTCTGTCTGCTAGATGTGCCAGTTAATATCAACCACCAGCTCTCCAAATGTTTACATAAAATGGTTTTAATGATGAAAGAATACAAAAAATAGATTTTAATGGATATCAAAACTTACAATATATGGTGCCTTTAACATATTGACTAAAGCAGCTTTATAGGCTGATTATATATTAGGGTTTAATTCATTTTCTTGTGCCCAAAACTAACATAATGAAATAAAACATACTCAATACTCATGCTCCATTATTTATTTATATTTTCAATTTAAACATCAGCAAATTAAAGCATTTTGAATTTCTGGCGTTAAAAGATGGAGTGATGCCGCTGACAGGAAAGAGAAGGGGCAGAGCAGAGATTTACTCAAACAGCGCTGAGTAGAAAAAAAGCATCCATTATGATGCTCTCTTGCTGACTGGACCACAAGCGCTTCATCCTGCACGGATGGAGGGGAACAAACAGCTCTGTAGGTGTCTGTGTGTGTACAGGCAGTCATCACGCAGTGCCATCCTGTACATGTGTACACATGCATGACTGATACACCTACACTCATAACTGTGCATGTGCACGACAAATTGTGAGTGCATAACCTGTGTGTGTGTGTAAATAAATACAGAGCCAGACTCTGATTTTATGTTTATGCCAGTGAAGAACAAATGAATACAAATCAGTGGGAAAGCCCTTAAATATCTAGTCATAAAAAAACATGTGGTGTGTGTGTGTATGCGGGAGCAAGAGCGAGACAGAGAGAAATATTGCATCTAAGCTTGTTGCCGCCATGCCTGTCTTGTTAGTTAAAAAAGTGAAGCAGCCCCTAATGTTTCTGTTTTTCGTTCTCTCCTGTTAGCAAAATTTATCTGTTCTTCCTCCTCTCCTCCCACTACCATGTTAGTGCACAAACACACACACACACACACACACACATGCACACATGTGTGCATGCACAAAAGAGATCTAATAAAATCTACAGTGTACATTTCCAAAGCTGACTTGTTAGTCTATCTTCCAGTGTGGAATAAAGTGTGATTCAAATGGAAAATTTTATGTGATGATGGCACCACACAGAGGTCAGAGGATAGCAGTCTGTTTGTAGGACGTGGGTGTAGTGCTGACGGAGCGCATCCGAAGACACATTCTGCTTGAAATTAATTACTCTACTCTAATTACAACCACCTACATCCTTGGTATTGTCTAATATTACTGAGTTGGATGTTTGTCTGATGCTGCATCATATTGTCAACGTGAAGAAACTGTTGATAGCACATTTGTAACTGATCTGACCATGTGATCATATCTGACTAATATAAGTGACCTGTAGTTGTACATGTACTATTTGAAATGAACTGTATACACATCAGGTGTACTCTGGTACATGAACAGATAACATAATTTCATGGCATCAAAAACTGCCATTGTAAACCCATGAAAAATTCTGTACTAATCGTGACTTTTTCCTCAAAGACCACATGTCCCATAAATCTCACCGCCCTATGATTATACAATTATCATGTAATTATTCTGTTAATAGCTTACAGAATAGATGAGCATAATAAAGAAAATGCATAATTGTGTGTTGCAGCAGAACAAGGGGAGCCACTGGGGGAGGTGGGGAAGTGGGTGGAGGCGGGGTGATCGGATAAAAGGAGGGGCGAACTATAGTTGTGTATTATGCATAATGCAGCAAGCATCTGTTTTATTGAACATCAAGATGGGTTTCTTTATGGTTTTTAATATGTTGTCAGCTCCTCAAGGCCCCTCTGTGCAATTACTTAGTGGCAGTATCCTACTTATAATGCTGCTACTTTACATCCCACTGTGTGTGAGTCTTCTTCGCAAATATATACAAAGTGACACTTTCACAAACTCACACATGTCTGTGTGGACAGTCAGAGGCATGTAAACACTATGTGTAATATATGGTTAACACACAAGGGACCCAACATGCACCCTTATAAACACAGAAACACACACATACAGTCTGTATGACAGGCCACAACATTGCACATACAGTGTTACAAAGCAACAGATATTAATGCACCTTCACTTAAACAAGCACACACAACATTGTAGGCGACACTAATGATATGGAGAAGTATTTCAAAGCCATGCAATATGCATGCCTGGAGAGAAGCATCACTGAATAAAACTGCCTAACAACAGGAGGGAGGAACTGTCTCATTGTGGTTTCCCTGGGGACAGTAATGTTTGGAGCACAGCCCTCATCACTGTTGGCTGTGAATATGTATTGCCTCGCTTTCTTTTGCTCTCTAAGGTGATTCTTGTTGTTTTCCTTTTGCTTTGCTGCACTTACTTTTCCAGCCTTATCAACCATTTGAGGGGGGTTTAGATCACAGGCCACATTCACCTATTCACTCACACACAGTGATTTGCTCTCTCTCTCTCTCTCTCTCTCACAGACACACACACACACACACAACACAAACACACACACACATGGTGGTATGACAGTGACACTAATGGAAAGCCAATATGAGTACAACAGAGCTCTAGGAAAATACGAGCTGTGCTAATTACACACAGAGATTATACATCAGGGTTCCCTCTGCAAAATTATACAAAATTATATAGATGTTTGAAAAAATAACTCCCATTACGTGATGAAAATACTTGTGCGCTCCTGTTTTGTGGAGCAAAGTAGTGGAGCGTGTTTAAAAAAAAAAAAAACGGCTGCTGCTCTGCAACATTATGCTGCAGCACAAAAAAGTGTATCTGTATTTTAACTTGTGGAAAGCAGGTGTAAAATCTCCATCGCTGTTTTCAGATATACGGGTTGAAAGCATTGAGGCAGCGGTAAATATCTGAGAAGAGAGGAACACTTTTTTTAACAGATGTGAGTGATATTGTGGCAACTGAAATATGTTTCAGCACCTCTCAGGATCACAACACAAAGCAAAAGTGCACTATACAGGGAGCAGGGAAGGCTACACAGTACATTTTATTTAACAAATGCACTGAAAAAAAACCTCAATTAACAAACTCTCACAAGTCCCTATGGGTAAAATGGGTGTACCCGAGGTGCAGCTAGCCTCATTAGCAAAATGTGCAATAAATTCAAATATGTTGTCACATACACAAGTATCTGAACAAGGGAGCCTTTTTACTCAATGTATGCTGAAGATGCCACAATATATTCACACAAGCAACAATCCAGTTCTTTTGTGATTGTTGCGGACAAAAATCCTTGATGATGCAACGGGTTTTCCTAAAAAAGTGGTCTGTCACTAACATGACATCCCTTTGTCCCAATCACTAAAACAATTCAATATTTCAACATTCATTGTGAAACATAAGCATAATTATCTTTAGTCATTGAGCTATTTTATATCTTTCCCTCTCTTGTGTGCATGCGAGCACAATATTGCTTCATGCCACTTCATAACGTCACTTCAGTACGTTCCCAAGGCAACAGGGGGGAAAATGGCTGCTGCTGTGTGAAGTAAACATGCAACATTTTTCAACTTTCTGCAAAGATATATGTGCCATTTTTTGCTAAGGAAATGCAGGGATTATGAAATCATGCATGTCCTGTATATTTATATGGAAATCTGTGATCCATGCAGCAAACGTGTGACGTCTTTGAAAAAATGCAACCCCCACATAATTCATGCAGGCTTTGGCTGATTATGTGTTGAAACATGCGATTGCATAATGGTGTTTTTCTGGAGGGACTGAACATTTGGTGATTTCAATACACACCCTCATCAGGAGTTGAAGTTTATTCTTAATAGTAATAAACTTATTTTGAATATATGAACTACACAAGACAAAACAAGAAAACCAAAATGACCAAGAAATTTGTTCACTCTAGGTCCAATGAATTCCACAGATTGGGACGTTTCATTTAAAATGAGAATAAATTAGGCTACTGTAAACAGATCCTCTTCCTGTAAATGTCAGTGTCATTCCAGATGCCACCTCATTAACAATGCTAATTATTACAATAATTAAAGCAAATTAAATCATCTTCATGTCCACTAACTAACCTTTCATTTCCTCTCTTCTCAGCAAACGTATAGTTTATTCCTTCACCCAGAGAATAATTATAGGCTTTAAAACACCAATCTGTGGCATTAATAATTAATGGGGGTTAATTTACCTAAGTTGACTGAGAACAGAAGCAGCATCACTCACACTGCTGGGTTCACAGCAGCAGCAACACTGAGCTGAGAAACTACACTTCTGTCACTGAAACATTAGTTTTTTTTCCCTTGTGTATCTGTGAAAGTCGTTTCAAAAGTCTGTAGAAGATGAACAAAAGAAAAAAGCGACAAATAAGAAATCACATCCTTTATTTTTAAGAAATAAATATAAAGATTTTCTTGCTGTGAAAATGATAAACTGAAAATACAAGCCTTTTTGTAACATCATGATGCAATGTTTTGAAAGTCCTGATTCCATTGTGTTTCTTTTTTTCTGCCTATGTTTAATTCTACTGGTCTCTTTAATGGATTGTTTTGATGCTATCTGTGATCAAGCAATGGATAAACCTTTTTTGATGTCAATGAAAAACATGACTTTTATTGATTTATTTAATTCACGAATTAGTTAATTTTCCCACAGAAACAATGAGATTATCCAGAGCGCTCAGTCAGTACAGCCGTTAAATGTTGTCACTTTTTTCACACTCATAAAGTAGTGTTTAGAGCGCTATTTGAAGTTTCAGTGTTTGGTACAGTACAGTGTGTTGTGGTTGAATGAACTGAGGGGTTCTCAGATCTGAAGAGCTCAGAGCCTTGGTAAAAAAAAAAAAAAAAAAAAAAAAGAAAGAATCTCAAGTACAAACTGTAGCCATGTTTTCTCCTTTATTTATTTATTTATTTATTTATTTTGGTATTTGGTTCTTTTCACCATCACTCACTCAGGCACTCAGCAGCCATATTGCCCAGCAGCTCCACTCTTTCATCTGTCTCTCAAATCAATAGGCCACATTGGGGACAACACTGGAGGACAAAATCAAGTATTAGTCCAGCTTCTCATTTCCCAGAGCTCTGTTGTACCCATATTGGCTTTCCATTAGGGTTGTGCTATATGTCTCTACACGTGTGTGTGTGTGTGTGTGTGTGTGTGTGTGTGTGTGTGTGTGTGTGTATGTGTGTGTGTGCTGTACAACAGGACCTAAAGAAGGCCTTCAGAGGGGCACACACACACACACACACACACACACACACACACCTATTAATAATAAGATGAAATTCTCTAATTATTGTGACATCTGTGATAGCTGATTGGCCCTATTTTTAGAACAATAAAGCAATAACTGAGAGCACTGATCCAGAATCTGGCCTTAATTCATTTCTAGAAATAAAATATGTTTACATTTTGACTCTGACTTTACTGACTGAATGTTTGAAATGCACAATATATAGTCAAGTATATAAAAGCTGGAACAGGCTGGTAAACATCAGTAAATAGTCAGCACCAGTGTGTTGTTTCACCAGGCATGAACACGATTGCCGTCAAAACCTGTGCATACTTTTTGTCCTCTTAGCAACCCAGCGGTTGGTTAGCAGCTAACAGATGCTGGTAATGAAAAAAGTGCAGATATACCCATTACATCAATCTTCATTTTTTCTCTCCTGTTCTCTCTTTGTTCTTGTCCTTACACACCAAACTTTTCCCTCCTTCCACCCTGTTCCCTTTTCCTCCTTTTATCTGTCTCTATCTTATCTCTCCCATTGAGCTTCTCTCCCTCCTTCCCTTCTGTCCTTTTTATCCCTCTCTCTTTATTTCACTTCCTCTTTATGTCAGCTCTTTTATTCTTCTGGCTCACTCTTGCCTTTCGACCTGACCCACTCCTCCTTTCTTTTCCTGCCTCCCTCCCTTCTAGCCTAACTATCTATCCCTCTCATTCTGTACATAATAGCAGCATTAGTACTGCAGTGTGATGTCTTCATTAGAGGAAATACTGCTTCGTGTCCACTTTCCTTCTGATGGATTACATTACTCTCATTGCTATTCATTAAAATTACAGTCACATGCACAAAAACAGACACAGAGCCTTTTGGCATTTTAAAATAGAGTTTATAGCAATGAAGGACCAGGATTCAGAAGTTACTCATATTGTAAAATTGTACCATAAGTTTTGGAATGATCTCAAAGCACATGAGCTGCAGTTCAGTATATTGTTGCCAGTCTTTTTGGTACCCCACAAAACAGGTAGTTTGAATTGTGAGCAGCTAAACCAGGGACAGCTTTGATGGAAAAAAAAAAAAAAAAAACTAAAAAATCTCTACATTATGTTGGAAAAATAAGCTTCAGAGAGAAGCAGTGGGTCACCATCATGATCCACAGAGAAATACCCTTGAACAACTTTAAAAAGAAAAAAAAATGTTGGAGAAGAGATAGAAAAACTAAATAGAAGCCATCAGTTTTGTCTAC